>CM042441.1:21874731-22109731 GCA_023631565.1 Gymnocephalus cernua
CTGCCAGAAGTTACGCAAAATCTCGCAAAATCTTATTTTATCTAACCTAGTTTAATCTAAATCTGTAATTTTAATACTTTCACCCAGGAAATGCATGTTCTTTCCTCGTGGAGTGTTTTAATCCAAACCACAATCTTTTTCCTAAACGTATCATAACAAGTTACATGTTATCCAGGAGAGTCTGTCTTGTGTTTCTATGTAAAGTTAACATTTAGAATATAGTTTAAAGCAAAAACTGAAATGGGAACACAGAATCACTCTGATCTGCTAAAAGTCGCTCTGTTTGTACCTCGGCAGCCAAACCAGTACGAGATGCTTCATGGACACACCGGTTATCTCATTGTTATTAGTAGTAGCTTTCTAGTAATAACGACTTCCACATCTCATAATTAGGAGATACAGTCTATTTGTAATGTTGGTGAATGCAATATGCTTCCATTCCATAAATTAACTTACAACTATAATGCACTACTAAAAATGTAAAAGCAAGCAGAAAATATTGTCCTTATAGAAATGCTCATTATTTGGTGTTTTTGTTCATCCTAACTGTTGCTGGAATAATCACAGTTACAACATTTCATTTTTGTTGTACCTTGTATTGTATTGGATATTATATATTTTAATACATTTTACGTGTGAAGTTATAACACAGATAAAATCAATACAACAGCAACAATACGTGGTCATTTTAGTGTCATTTTTATGTGGGGACGTTCCTTTAAATCTGTGTTTCTGAATTTTATGACAGGTAAACATTTCAATTCCTTTCACAGATTGTTTGATTTAAATATCTTTTTACAGGCACAATGAGGTAAAATGATCTATGATGATTTAATATTTCACAGAAAATACAAAAATGATACAAGAGTAAAAAACAAATTCTTTTCTTTAATCATCTTGTGAACCCTTTGATTCACCACTGCTTTGACTGAATAATCACACAAAAAGTCATGGTTTATCCTCCTTATTGTGCCACAGCTCACACTCAGAGTCCCAACACTGCAACCTAACATCATAGCCTGAAGCCTTCCATCAGATAAACTACAATATAATCCCTGTGATCATTAGGCTTCCCATTGCAGACATAAATCAATACACCAAACCGCAGAGTCATGGAGTCATCGCTCTTTAAAAAAAAAAAAAAAGCACTTTTGGTCTCTTAGCTTTCACCGCTTTTTATTTACCACAGGAGACGATCACACTTTGAGTGTCTGATGTCACTCACACCTTTTCATTCCCTCCTGCTGCAGCTGCAGACAGACGTACATTGTGACCCACAGATTTAAATGTGACTCCACAGCTTCACATTTCATCCAGAACATGTTGTGCTTGGCTTTTCCTCATGCTGCATTCATGGACGTGGTAATTATGGGGAATTTTGCAAGCCAAATCCATAAACCATGGTTACGTAAAATCATTGCATTTAACATTCATTTAAAATAAAACCTACTCATCCTACATGTTCTCAGAGGAATAAGGTAACAGCCTAAATAGTTTCACTTGCTATATCTGATCCACCCATGAATTGTCTGTACCCGCTTTCACTGTATGTCAAAATGATATCCTAATTAGCCTACTGTATGCACTGGGTAACACAACAGACTAAGAATACTACCTAAATCACACCCTATCCACAAAAGGAACTGTATTTACTGTCCTTTATTTTATTCAGTGTATACTTTTAGACCGTATTTTGCTTCAAAAATGCAACGGAACAAAAGATAAGGCGTTCTTTTTGCAGCTTTAAATTCATTATATCAGTTCCTTATCTTCCTCTACCCACATCATACCTTTAAATAACCCCAATTATAGGTCTTTTTTGTTATTGTTTTGTTATATTTTGAACCATATATACGTCAGATTTCATATTGTAGGCTACATACATAGCTGTATGTCATCTATATGCAACTCACAAAGAAGCAACTTCAGATATGAGCAACTTTCCATCCTTGTTTATATTTTTTGGCATTGTGTATATTTTGGATTTGTTTATTGATATTTTATATTTGCACTCTATCCTACGTTGTTATGCTGCACAACAATTCCCCTTGTGATATATGAAGTTAGGCCTATCCTATCTTAACCTAAACCTATAGACATAGACAACTAAAGGTTCAATCTGGGTTTAAGGTTAAAACATGAACATGCTCATTTCAATCTCACGCCTAAAACCAACCTAAGTACAACAACACCGAAGTAGTCGCCGGTTGTAGATGGTGATGATGTAAATTCCTACATCTTTCCAATGCAGCATCGTCGCAGAGGAGCGCACCGCCGCTCTGCGCTCTGATTGGACGTTAGCGGCGGTGGGCGGGGCCTGCCTGCAGGAGTGCGGAGACAATAGAGAGGGACAGAGAGCGGCTCCAGGGTGAACCAGCAGCGGGGAGACTGACAGACCGCGGCGGTTCAGACCAGCGTATAGGGTCCTGCTTCATTCGAACACCGTGAAGAAGAAACAACAAACAATTCAAGGATCTGTTTCCTCTTTTAGTTGAACAGTCAAGTGTCTGGATGGATTGACAGATACTGCATGCAGCACATTTTGAAAGGTAAGATCAGATCCGAATATTTCCTGACCAGTAAAAATCAAATAACTGCTAATTAGATGCTCGGTTTTGTCTATAAATGTGTGTTTTCTATTATTACCAGTTCCGATCCTGCTTTGTTTGATTGCATGTCTCTGTGTGTCTTTGTGCTGCTCTGTTGTTAAAGCCAGTACACTGGACCAATGTGTTTACACGCTGGCTTTGTTAATTATCCTCATTTAAACTGCTTCTTTTTTTCTTCTTCATGATTTTATCATATTTAAAATTATTTTGTAATACAAAAGTTAGACACCATGCGACCAGACACTGACTAAGCAGAACAATAGAGCTGCTGTCAATCTTCAGTGTCCCAGCTACACATCTGTAGGCTGCATCACTACATCTGTGGTTTGTACATTTATTGATCACACATTCTACATTTCTATACATGCTTTGTTCACGTGCACGCAGCCCTGCACTACCTGAGTTCACGTTCACGTGTCCCACACGCTGTGTTGATATTGATTATAATGCATGCTTTGTGTCTGCAGAGCTGGTTCACACTTCATGTCTTTGTGCTGCAGTTTGTGGCATGTTTTGATGACTCTAAAACAATGATACTGACACTTGCGAGTCTTGTGAAGGAAGCTACACCGGATGCACCTCAAAACCTTGATGTTTTTTTTTTTTTATTAATAGGAACTCTCTTTATTTTGGGGGGAAATGGCATCAAAAAGCAATTTGGACTCTCAAATTGGGCTGCAGAGAGTACACCGTCGATTAATCAGTTAGTTGATTGGCATAAGAATGATCTGCAACTATTCAGATTCTATAGAGTAAGCAAATATTGCCTAAAACTATCTGGTTCCAGCTTCTCAAGTAGGATGATTTGCTGATTTTTCATTGTCGTAATTCACTGAATATCTGTTTGAACAAGACGGCACTTTGGGCTCTGGGAAGTTGTGTTTTATTGCATTTTCAATGAGACATCAATGAAATCAATAATGGAAATGTGTTGCAGCTGTATTTACCTGCAGCCCTCCCCCAGCTATGCAGTTTAGAAAATATTATAGATCCAAGATGAAACTAACGGGGCGGGATTCAGACATAAAGTCTCATTTACACATCCGTCTGCTTCAGCACCACGGACAGCACCGTTGATTTCTCTTAGGCTCCTGATATTTCCGAGCCATGGTCGGGGCCATAGATTCTATCTTGCACATACCGTAGTCAGATAAAGAATCAGTGAGTCAGGCTGACTAGACTTAATGGATTTGAATCATTTTGCTCACAAGGGGGATGGCATCCGTAGTTATCCCACCTCACATCGCCTACTGTGTATGCAGCCATGAGTCAGCCTGAGACAGCGCTTCATTAGCTAGCTACAGCTAATAAATGTGCAGTGATGGCTGTCATTTCTGATGGTTGCAGACTAGAAATGAAAAGATGCTTTTGTGTACTTTGGTGTGAAATCAGGGACCTATTGCTTCAAATATTAAGTATTTTATAATATAAGTATTTTGAAAGAAATTCACCACCATCATCACATGAAGAGGTCACCTCAGCCCTGAAATTGTGTACACTTAATCAATTAATCCAAAAAATGAATCTGAAGATGAATCGATGATGATAAAAAAAAATTGTTAGTTGCAGTCCTACAGCTGACACTGAGAGCTGACACTGAGAGTGACACTGGTTTTCTTTGCACATTGATGCATGTGTATACACAGCCACTCTGCAGACAGGGGATCACACATTAACAGTGCAACGAAAAAAAAGTCAGAGAAGAAGAAAGAGAGGCAGAGATTAAAGCAGACAAAGAGGGTAATGTTACCTACTGTAGCGTGGGGTTCACAGCAGCAGAAATGGGTTGGCATTAAAGGAGAGCGCCCAGTGATGTGCCGCCGAGCGTGCAGGCACAAAGCCCCAGTGTTGGCAAATGCTGGAGGCCGAGCCGGTTTAAGCCTCGCTGCTTTGATGTGCTCCACCGCTCCATGAGCGCTGTGGAGCCGAGCCCCATCGGAGGGCCGCGCTGCAGGCTGGCCACCACACAGGGAGAGGGAAGCGGACGGGAGGCCAAAGCTGTGGCTGTGACGGTTTTAGCTCTACAAACATTTCTGGAGGAAAGAGCTGCTCGTGGTGCAGAAATAATCTCCCTGGTTTTGTTATCTCAGCGGGCAGATTCATGTTAGTTCACTGGCACTGACTGGAATAGTTAAGAAATGGATGAGAAAGAGACCCACAGAAACTGGCGCAGAAGAGGACGCCTGTAAAATGTCAAGACTTTCCATTTCGATTGTGCACACTGTTGAAAAGGTCAAATGTTTCAGTTCACCCGTCTCAATGTGGATTTTCTATTTCCTCCCTTGAGCAGAAAAAAACCCTGAGAACATCAAAATATTGCAAAGAGTTCTTACGCCTGTATGAGGTGGGAAAAAGTTGGTGCATCGATAAACGTGATACAACACATAAAACTTCCTTATACATGAAACAAACTTCTTACTATACTTTATTATTTTCTTGTTTTCTTTCGTCTAAGCTTTGACTGGATGTCTTTGTAATGTCCTCATCTTGTTGTGTCCTCTTCTTTTTCTTCTACAATAGTTCACTGGCACCAACTGTTCACCTTGATGAACCAACTCCTAATATCCACACGACAGTAGTGAATGGAACCATGCATTCATTTGTGTTTTCTTATGCAAATTGTCTGGAAATGTATTTAAAGTTTGTGCTACATTTGGATGGAAAATTGGCTTGTGTCTTCTGATTTCTGTAAATGAGCATCTACTGCTAGTAAAAATGAAAGGAATAGTTTGACTTTTTGGGAAATAAGGTTGTTCGCCGCCTTGGACGAGAGTTGGAGGAGAGGATTGAAACCACTTTCATGACAATCCATCCAACAGTCAAGATATTTCACTCAAAACTGCAACTGTCAACCTCATGCTGGTGCTAGATGAAAAGTCAGAGGATCACCAAAGTCGGTTGGATTCGTTGTTTGGGGAACATGAATATATGCCCAAAATGTCATGGCAATTCATCCAATAATTAGTGAGATATTTCAGTCTGGACCAAACACAATGCATTATAATTGACCAGGTGTTGTTGTTTTTTCCCTCTTTCTGGAACTCTTTAGAGGTGTAACAGACTTTTTATAGGGAGCCAAATAGAACTTAAGATGGTAGCATTTGTTCCTCAAGTATGTTTTAGTTGGCTGACATATTGATTTAGCATTACCAATGATTAATTAGGTGCTGATGTTTTACAAGTCGATGCTGGCCTGAACACAAATGAGGTGGCAGAGGCAGTTTTTCTGCAGTGCTTAATGTGTGTGTGTAATTTGACAACATAGAGTCCATTACTCAGCAATTTTTTCAAGGTTCATATACAAAGACATATCCTAATAATATGTAGTTGTAAATAATCAGGTCTCCATTGATGTTTGGATGATGTGAACATGCAGAACGAAGCTCCTCTGTTGGTCTTTGGTGGAGTTTTTGGTCCAGTGAGCAGCAGAGAGTCTGTGGATCTGAGGGACCAGGGTCATGAATAGATTTATAAACAAGCACTGTGATCTTAAATTCTATCCTGAAACTAACTGGAACATTGGAACAAGAGAAATGTGATCTCTGTTCCTTGCTCCAGTTAAAACTCCTGCAGTATAGTTCTGTACTATAGCTGAAATTGATTTAGTGACTTTTTGTGGAGACCTTAGAGCTTTACATTGCAGTAGTTGAAGTCTGCTTGAAATAAAAGCTTGCACAAGCTTCGGTGTCGAGGGGGAAAAAAGAAACGTGCTGACCTTGTTTTTAGTTATGTTCATTTTCTGTGACTAGAGAATTAGACCAGAGTCAGTCACGCATTCTATTTCTTGCCTATGGTGTAACGTCGAGGCTTTCTCTGTCTTTATTTACGTTGATCTACTCACATATGCCATCACTTTAAATTTGAGTTGTACATACATTGTTTAAGTTTTTGTCCGTAAGTCCACAGATGTTTAACACAAGTTAAATATCTGTACAAGAATGGATAAATCAGAGTTATAGTGTTACAAGAATATAAGAAACCTGTCAATGGGACATTCTGAACCAAATTAGTCACAAAAAAAACAAAGAAAAAATAAATAAAAAAATAAAAAAATAAAAAAATAAAAAAATAAATTATATATATATATATATATATATATATATATATATATATAGCTAGCAATGGTGCCTCTGCAAAAAAGCCTGGGGAAGGAACTTGTTTTGGTGGAACGTGTGTACGTTCAAAGGTTGTTTTAGTCGTGCAACAGAGAACTCTGATTGGACAGATAGTCTAGCTATCTGTCTGGATTTACCCTGCAGAGATCTGGGCAGCAGTTGCCCAAGGCAACAGACATCCGGCCTAAATGAGGGACATCAGGCGGAATTTCCGGCGACACCGGCGCAATCCCGGAAGTGGAACGTTGTGTATACAGACAGCATACAGTACTTGCAGACACTATTTGCGGTTAGCGTGAAATTCCCCTCTGTGGTACCCAACCAGTACCACTGCTAATAAAGCCACGTATAGGCTGGACAAAGTAAGCGTAACCATAGCGACGCTTGATGTAAGGGTCAATTTGTTGCATGCCGCCACCAGCAAAACAAAACTTGGTCAATCAACTTATGTGTTGTAGTGATGACAGTTTTAGAGAAGTAGACCTATTCCAGCAACCCACCAGCTTTTTCATCTCTGTGCTTTGCCTGCAGCCTGTTTCCTCCATCAGGTGTTACCAGTCAATAGGCAGGTAACATTAGCCGGGAGGTACAGATGATAGAAAAGCAGCAATGACTCAAAGCAGATTGACTGAGTTCCAGCTTTGATTACACAAGAGCATTTCACTGAAAACACAGCAAGGCGTTCTCATCCCCCCCTTCATCTGGGAGGAAATCAGGGCTTGGCTCTCCTTGAGGCCCTCTGGGGAGCCGCCGTGGCACCGTTACACTTAGAAGGAGCGCCGGGGCTGCTGGGACCTGCCATGAACAGAAGATGCTCCTAATTAGTGCTGGTTGTGACTTCTTTCATCTGCAGGCTCTTTGATATGACGGCAGTGTGAAAGTACATACAAGCGTACGCTTATGCTCAGGAGGTTATACGGTTGAGATAAAGAAATTGAGCGTGAAACCGCGTACTGCACGCATACACGTCAAGGTTGTTATAGTCTCGCTTTGCCAGACCTTTACTCCCCCGCGGTGCTGCGGAGGAGGGTCTGGCTAGTCCACACAGCATTCCGGGATGGGAGAAAAACGTGCTCTGGTTTATTGGCCACCAGGAAAAGCCACGGTGCCGCTGCAAAATAGCCTCAGAAAGAGGCTTTGCTTTGTTTCGGTGGAACGCGTGCATGTTCAAAAGTTGTTTTAGTTGTGCGAGAGAAAACTCAGATAGTCTAGCTAGCTGTCTGGATTTACCCTGCAGAGATCAGCAGCAGTTAACCATAGTCCTCAGAAATCCACCGGAGTTTAGAATGCCAACACAATGGAAGCCCAAGGCAACGGACATCCGGCAGAATTTCCGGCGGCACCGGAGCAATCCCAGAAGTGGAACGTCAAGGATATAGACTAAGGTTGTTAGGATTAAGGGAAGCTAAGAACAAAACAAGGCAGCAAGTGAACATGTTGTCCCACTAAGATGATGCAGCAGCCATCAGAAAATAAAGTGGTTGAGAGATAAACCATTTCACAACAAGATTAGATTAAATTCAACTTACTGAAAGTACTGAGACAACAAAATGTTTTTAGCATCTAATCAGAATTGCAAAATAATATACAGCATAAACAGTAATACATAGAATAAATATAGAATGTAGAATAAACATTAAGAATAGGTTAAATTCAGTGTAAACGTGCAGTAATATATAGTGCAGGTATACATACTATAATGGGGATAATGAGGTAAGATATACAGAATAAACAGGTGGAGGTATGATATGAACATGGCGACTATAGGACTATAAACCGTGTGGACAGTAGTGCATATATGGTCATAGATTAAAGATTTTCAAGAAACTAAAGATTTCAATTAATCTGTGTTGATTTTGATTAATAAAAAAAGAGGTAAAGATTTAGATGAGACTAGGTCAAAACCTAGTATATGGCTGGACCGTGTATATGGTCAAAGTGCCAAATTGTTACAGGAATAGTCCACAGTACTGTGTGTGTGTGTTCATGTGTGTTCATCTGTAATGGTCCCAGTAATATTTTTTTGGATATTTATGGAAGGGTACCGTCTCCTCATCGCTCCACACAGATCTAATGTTTTAAGGCTCTTTACTGACGTTCATGTAAGTCATCATTTATTCCATTTAAGTCTGTTTCCATTGCACTTTGTTTTTATTGATACACCAATTCTTCAGCCTCATCCAAGCATAGACACTGTTGTGATATGAATCCTCTCTGGTGTAAAACAAGTAAATGGAAACCCTCTTTTTGTCTATTATCAGAAGATTTTCTAAGCTACAGTACAAGTGGCCTTGTTTAGTTTGTACCGTTTGTACAACTGGAATGCGTGGGGACACACAATCTGTGTGAAAATCATTGTAAACCAGTCTGTTCCTTCATTTTCTCTAAGTACTAGCAAACAGTGGGCCTCCTCCTGGACCTGGTAGTGTTGAGACCAGGCTTTTCAAAGCAACTCATGCATTTGGACACACAACCCATTTTCATTTATCATGCTGATGATGGTGCCACTTTAGCACTGTAACTGTGGTGCAGATGAACTGAACAGAACAGTAATTATTCAGAAAAGAGCTTGAATTTTAATTTAAATCGATCACACAACCAAAAACGAAAAGACTATTCGTGTGTGTTCAGGTACAGTATTTTTTTTTTTTTTTTTCTTCCTGTTTGCAGCTCCAAACACACTCTAGCTGCTGCTTCTTCCACTGTGTGTTTGTTTTATTGACCTTGTCAGACGGATGCTGAGTGGACCGGTGATGGACAGCCAGTTGGCTCCTTTGGGTTCAGCTGACTCCTCATTTTATCTACCGGTACTTGTGGTTCTTTTATGCTCAGCACATACTGTTTGTGTCTGGAGACATTTTCACGCTCCGCTGTCACTGCAAGACTATACAATTTTCTGTTGTGATTTGAAGCTTTTGAATATATTCTATTTGTATTTTTCTGTATTTTTAGTGCAAGCCAAATACATGAGGAAGGTTTAAGCAGTGTTTCATAATCCTTAAGATTTCAGTCCTGGTTGATATGGTGGCACCTATGGTTACCGTGGTAACAACAAGCACTGCACGTTGAGCAGCTTTGTCAGAGATACAACCAAGGAACAAGCAGTGTATTTGTTTTACAGTGCAGCCAAACAAATGTACATAGTTTAAACTAGATACATCTGCCAAGGCCAAAGATGCATTCACATGCTCCATGGATGGTCCCATTTCCCAAGTTGGAAAAGTCGTGCTTCTGACTTTGGTGTGTTCATGAGCTTTAAGGAAATATGGAAACAACATGGACACTACAAAGATGATGTGTTGTATTTTATTGCTCGGGCCATTTAAACAACACGTTGACAGCTGTTTCCAGTATTTGTATAATGAAGAGCAATGGCTGATGGATCAGGTGAGCCATCAAAAATGATCGGAAACTCATTTTTCAGATGATTCCGACACCACGTGAATGCAGCACAAATGCTCTTATCTTGCAATGTTGACAAAAGTGAAAAATAATTTGTGTATCCACTCCAAACTTTAGTGGGATCTTCCTTGGCCCATGCAGGCCAGTAGTTCTGTTATCCTGCTGTCAGACTAACAGACAAACAAACCAAGATGAAAACATAACTTCTATGATGGAGGAATAAAAGAAGTACCATACTTAGGTACAATTTTGAGGTACTTTTACTTTCCATTCCAACATTTTATGTTACTTTATTCTTCTACTTGACATCTCAGAGGCAAATACTGTGCCTTTTACTCCACTACATTTATTTGAAAGCTTACTTTACAGATTTAGATCATTAATACAAAATATAATACGTATTATTATATTACGCTACCTATCAGAATATAACATAATTCAAATTAGTTCCACCTTTACCAGCTGCAAATTATACATATAATATAATTATGATCTAATAATATAATATATGTTATTATGAAATGAGCCATTCTGCATAATTAGTACTTTTACTTTTAGTACTAAATATTTTGATGCTAATACTTTTGTACTTTTACTTAAGTAACGTTTTGAATGCAGGACTTTTATAGTAAGAGAGTATTTCTACTTTGTACATTGTAGTATTTCTTTAAGTAAAATACCTGAATACTAATTTCACCAGTGAACAACACACAGCACAGCTTTACTGTCACTGCAATTCTTTCCAGTAGAACATACTGTATTTTTTGTGTTTGGTTTTATTGTTTTCACACGTTTTTACGTGAGTTTTGTGCACTCGTTTGGCTGTCATGCACACTCACACAGACAGTAACACAGATGGACTTGATGCACAGGATGTGGCTAGCATCCCGTCTCCTTCCACACTTTCTCATCCCCGTTAACGACAGATGGAACAATTGCGCTGCTCCATCAGTGCTGCGAAGTGTCCCAGTCATTCAGAGAGCTTAGCTTCTTGTGGCAGCAGGAGGAGGAAGGTGAGACGGATTTGCTGAGATCGGAAGCCAGCAGGCGAGACAGAGTAGAAACACGTCGGATCAGAATTTAGACGTCCATTAACACGGGAGGATCATTCATCAGCTGCAGGGGATCGGCTCCACATATTGCAACATTCCTACTCAGATTTAGCTTGACGTGTTCACACTTTTTTTTCTAATTACATTCACGTAAACGTAAAAGTGCTGCACTTGATGTATACACATTATATTCAACAAATAAATTACAATGTTGTATCAGTTAAGATAAAACTTAATTGATCATGGGGGGGAAACTCACAAACAGCATATGTGTATATATAGTAAAACATTAGCTCCACCTTTACAAGCTCCAACATTAAAGTGATGCTTGAACATTAAAGCTTTAGTGCGTAACTTTTTGATATTAATAAACGTCCGTTACATTCAAGCCGTTGCCAAGTGAGTTGCTACAAAGCTAATTAAGACTATCAGCTCCAAAAAACTCTCTCTGTATTTCTCAGTATGGCTACGTTCAGAAACTGGTGTCGTCCGGCGACTTTAACGCGCAGAAAATCAAGTGAAGATGATTGTGAAGAGTCCATCATGTTTTTTTTAATCCTCCGTGTCCTCCTTGGCTACTAGCAACTGCGTCATTACTTCAGATACATTCACACAGAAACTACTAGGAACACATACACTAGACACTATAGCTTTGATGCATCAGTACTTTTATTCAATAATATCATATACATTAGTCTGAAAGTCTGCATAATTCAGCATAATGCATGCTTTTACTTTTGGTCCTTTTAAAAAAATGATAATACTTTTGTAATTAACATTTTGAGTTTTGCTTGTAACACAATATTATTCGACTGTGGTATTGCTGCTTTTACTGAAATAAAATAGCAGAGTACTTCTTTCACCACTGGTAGAAAGAAACACTACCCACACAGGTTTTTTTTTCATTTTCAGTCTTTGCTAGTGTTCTCTCTCCTTGGGATCTTTAAAAAAAAAACTTTCTCATGAACACAAAGTTACAATTCAAAGCTTTCATAACAGTTAATTTGGCTTGAACACAAAGCATTCCGTTCATATATGTGTACATACAATACAGTAGGTGTGCCCTGTTTACATTGGGGGTCGACATGGGTGGAGACTGGTCACATAGTGAACTTCTTTTTTTTTTTTTTTTTTTTTGTCCCTTCCTGCAGGAACATCCGTCTCCAGACCAGACCCCCGGCTCCAGCCCGTCCCTCCGCAACAATGAACTCCTCGCCCCACGGCTCCCGCGCCTCCATCGACATCCTGGAGGAACTCCAGCTGATCGCTGCACAGAACCTGGAAAAACTGGACATCAACAAATACTATGAAGTCGTCTGTGAGCTGGGGAAGGGCACCTATGGCAAAGTGGACCTGGTCATCCACAAAATCCGAGGTAACTGCTGTGTGGTTAAGCTGATACTAACTGCAAATGTTGGACGTGTCGAAATGTCAGTTAGAACAAAGTGTTTTCATCAAGCTTTGGGTTTCCCCACATGTTAAAGCAATACTTGGCATTGAAAGAGCAACGTAACACCAAGTAAACAAAAAAAATCACAATTTTACGTCATAGATTTGTGACACATTTTGTGTGGTTTAAGTGGCCAGAATTATTGGATTTTCTCTGTCAAAATGGGAAATAACTTCTGTTGTAATCAACACTATGACATGGGACACTTACCTCCTCGCTCAGGTAAAGCACTTTCGTTCGTCTCTGAAGTGTTTACTTTTGAAATTGAATTTGGAGGTAATGTGGGCCACCTGGACAGTATATGCAGAACCTTTTAGCACAGGTGTTTATCACACCAAATTAACTTCTTAACTAATAGAAAATCTGTTCAACCTTTTCACATTAAAAGCCAAACATGTTGATCGTCTGCTCCGAGCTTCTTAATTGTCTTTTATGGAGCACAAAGCCCATTTCAGAGTGGCTGCAGTCTGCCACCAAGACGAATTGTGACCTTTTCCAGCCTGTGTTACAGCGCAGTAGAAGGATGTATCTGCTGCTTTATCACCGATTATCTTCTCAGAACCATCAGAGAACCGGTGAAGCTTTACTCGCCGGATGCTGCTCATGTGAGAGTAAATGTGTTGAGAACTTGAATCCTAATTGTGTGGAAATGCATTTTAGTGAAGAAGGGAACTGACATGTAAATCAGTCACAGATCTCAGTTAGAAGTGGGGTCGGCGTCCTGATGGTGTTTTTGATGGTCATTTTTTTTTTATATTCAGTGTCTGCCAACAAAATCCACTCCAATATTTGATTTCCACTTAAACTTAGAATGTTATTTTCAGAATATCCCATTAACACAGGAAACTCCTCTTGCATTATGGCATTAAGAACAAACCGAGCTCCCCCTTCCCTCCCCTTGACCTTTTTCTAAAGTGTCTGCACACTGTAAAACTGCACAAAGCACTTTGCAGAGCTGATCCGGTGGTATTGGAGAAGTGTCCCCTCTCATCTTCGCTGACACACTGACTATTGGTGCAGAGAGAGGCAGACATGGCAGCTCTCCAGGTTTATATTGTCTGGGGTATTTCAGATTAGCCCCCCCCCCCCTCCTCTTGTTGCAATGAAGTGTCTGCTGAGGTGAGCTGAACCTTTGAACCTCACAACGCTGCAGACATATGATGATCTTATAGAATATGATGCTCTGCTGTAGATTAAACCACCCAACAGTATATAAAGGAGTTCAAATTAGCACAACCTCAAACATCTACAGCAGTAATATGAAAAAACAGACAAGTACTTTTACTTTTAATACTTATGTAAAGATGCAGTATGCAGATACATACTTTTTAAATAATGTTTTAAATGCAGGACTTTTTCTTCTAGTGAAGTATTTTCACAGTGTGGTATTAGTACTTTTACTGGCCACTCTGTGGGAACATAACTAGTCCGGCAGAGGATTTGAAAAATGGCAGGATTTAATTCAGTAGCAGTGGAGATTTTAATTATTCATCAAATTTGGACCATTTTAATTAAGTTCACGCACACATTTGGCAAATAAATTCCCCCCGCACACACTTCAATATGCTGGATAAAGAACAAGAAGTGAGGAATGAGATTAAGGGAGTTATGTAACATTTCTCTCTCTCCTTTTTTTTTTTACAGGCACAAAAATGGCCCTGAAGTTTCTGAGGAAGAAGACCACCAAGCTGAAGAGCTTCCTGAGAGAGTACAGCATCTCCCTTTACCTGTCGCCCTGCCCCTTCATCATCAACATGTACGGCATCGCCTTCGAAACAGACGAGTACTACATCTTTGCTCAGGAGTACGCTCTGGCAGGTGATCTGTTTGACATCATCCCTCCACAGGTGAGGAAAAAAATGATACGGTGTTTTTGGAATATATTTTTTTTCTTTTAGTGAGATTTGCTCTTGCCGGGAATACCCTTATCTCCAGTGTCCATTGTGAGAGAAAATCAACTTAGAAATCATAGAAAAAATGCACTCCGTAAAACTGCAGAACTTGCCTGAAAATCATCTTGTTTTGAAGTATTCTTGATCATATGTCAAATCAAAGTAATCCAGCAATATTTTTATGACATACTATACTATGACATTTTGATTTTAATCGCATATGCTAACTATGATTTTTAAGACTTGACGTACTATGACGTACTCTACTAGGACTTATGATTTTTTTATGACCTATTAAACTATGAATTTTGTATGACTTTGACATACTATACTATGACTTTTTAAAGACTCTACTTTAACTTCTTTTATTACTTTGACATACTATATTTCTTTACGATTTTTTTCAAGGCATACTAATTTATGACTTTATTATAACATGCTAGACTTTTTATGATTTTTTGACATATACTATGACTTTTTATGATTTCTTTAATGACATACTATACTATGACTTTTTATGATGTTTTTTTAATGACATACTATAGTATGCAGAACTTGCATTTTTCCTTGGTATCAAAGTAATCCAGTGATATTTCTCTGTACATCCAAGGCTATATTTTCTTATCTTATCTTACTACTAACATTCTGCATACCTTCAATGGTTTTAATATGCCAAAATATAAACAAATAGGCAAAGAAACGTGGCCCCCAGCTGACGCACTGACTCCATTGCAGTTACATGATACATCCCCCAAAGCATCGGAGAACTGTAGCAAAACTTGGCGCATGATAGAAGAAAGACAATGAATGAAATTATCCGTTAGAAATCCATTATTTTTTTTTAATCACTTATCAGCTTTGTTGTTATTTGGCTACTTTACGTTTGCTACTGTAACAAGTTCAAGTTATTTTTATTGTCATGTACACAACAATTACAGTAAAGCAGTGAATGCAATTCTTAGATCTCATCCTCAAATCACACAGTGGAACACAGTCTAATTAGAATCTAAACAGTGCAGCAGCTAAAATACAGGAATACGTTATAATACAGTGGTACACACAGTAATAGTACAGATACAGTCAAATGTATAAACTGTAATGTAAACAGGGTGTGCAGTCATGTAGTAAATGTCTGTAATGAGAACACGTTGTAGACAGGTATGTATACAGACTTAAACATTAAGCAGTGTTGGAGTTATTCTTGAACTGATGGGGGTGATGTTACATTCGTGACCTCATTTGTTCTTCTTCTCTGTTCAGGTGGGACTCTCTGAGGCGGTGGCCAAGCGCTGCGTCCACCAGGTGGCCATCGCGCTGGACTACCTGCACTGTAAGAAGCTGGTCCACAGAGACATCAAACCCGAGAACATCCTCATTTTTGACAAAGAGTGCCGGAAGGTCAAGCTCTCAGACTTTGGCATGACGCGGCGCGCCGGCTCTCCGGTGAAGCGGGTGAGCGGCACGATCCCGTACACGGCGCCTGAGCTGTGCGACACCACGCGGCAGGAGGGCTTTTGCGTGGACTACAGCACGGACGTGTGGGCGTTTGGCGTGCTGCTCTTCTGCATGCTGACAGGAAACTTCCCCTGGGAGAAGGCCATGCCGAACGACACCTTCTACGAGGAGTTTGTGCGCTGGCAGCGTCGCCGGACGGGCACTGTGCCGTCGCAGTGGCGCCGCTTCACTGATGAGGGCCTACGGATGTTTCGTAGGCTCCTCTCCATCGAGCAGGAGCGCCGCTGCTCCGTCAAAGAAGTCTTCAGCTACTTTAACCAGTGCTGGATGTTGGACACCGAGAACGGCAACGGCAGCAGCTTGGCGAGCAGTGCGCCTCCTCTGGACATCAGCTCGTCTTCATCTGAAGAGGACGTATTAGTGGACAGACTGAAGCAGCAGAGCTTGTCGCCTGCTTGTGTGGTGGCGAAGGGGAGCATCATGATGGACACCCACTACTCCTCCATGTCCACGAACAGCTCGCCATCATCCACCGGCAGCTACGAGCGTGTCAACAGGGAAAACAACGAAAGAGGACGCATCCTGGTGGCAACACCCATTGAGATCTGCGTGTAGAGATGGCCGACGCTGCGTTTTCAGGCTTCTTTGTGAGCTGCGGAGGAGGGGGGGAACGTGTGGCGACTGACTGGTGCTTAGCGTAGCTTAGCTTCCCTGCGGATTTACTCATTTCTGATGAAGGCGAGCTCGGAGGAAATGAGCAGGGAGACGATCACAAGCCTCCTGTATGTGAGTTATCCTTCAGATACTGAAATGAACTCCATGGATGACCTGTCAAGAGAAATAAAGCTGAAGGGTGAAGAAAGAAACAAACAAAAACATTCATAATCCACACGTAACATGTTCAAAATGTTTGGAAAAATCCAGTCACTGCAAAACTCATCTGGGAAGTAAAATGATTTGTTGATGGTACTATTATGTGTTTATTGCAGTGTACCATTTTTACGTTTGGTAGATGGGTTTCTGTAAAGTGTGTGTGTGTGTGTGTGTGTGTGTGTGTTTTTTTTAAGTAGGCCTATATCTTTTTTTCAATTTGGAGTTAAATATGTATTTATATCAGATGCATTTATTTATGATGTGTTGTATGAGAGATCTGAAGTCAGATTTGTTTTATTTTCTCTGAGAAATAAAAATTACTAGAAATTTGAATAGCTGTAGAAGCAGGTGGCGCTCACAGACCTACGTTTTCATTTGAAATATTCATCATGTTGTCGTGATCTCCCATAAAAGTAGAAGTATGCTTTTTTTCATGTTTGCCTGTGATGCCTAAACCCACTTGCAGTAGCAACCAACAATATGAGCGGCTGAAAACGCACCTCACGGTCAGCAGTTAAGTGTTAATTGAGCATCTTATTACTCATCTACCCAGTCCTCCCATTAAACTGCAGCATACTGGGACCATAACGGAATACAGCTGCATTTCCCATTTCCTTTTCAGGTAAACATCTCACAATAATCAGATGATTTTATTATGTGAATACATATTTAGTAACATGACAAGAGATCATGAATGAATCACCCTTGTTTTTCAATTTGCATGGTTGATGAAGAAAATGGAAATTAGCTTTGATTGAGCAGGTAAAATAATTATCCAACAAGTGATATGCAGTATTTTGACTTTTTTTGAAGGATATTTTCTGAGGATACTACCTGCCCTCTCAACTTTTTATTCCAATGTTTGCCGTTTAATTAGAAAGTTGAAAACTCAAATGTGAGGCAAGATGGACTAATGAAGAAAAGCATTTGGTGATTTAAATGTTTAAAAAAAGCTCTCTTGTGTTGAAGTGTTGCATGCAGTGATTATTTCTGTGGTGAACATTTGTTGAAATAAACACCCCAAGAATTAAAAGTGGACCTTGTTCTTTATTAAAATAAAAGAATAGTACAACATCTCTAGAAGATTTGATACCACTCTCATCTCTGGGCATTTATATGAAGCTCCAGCTAGCAGCCACTTGGCTTATCTTAGCTAGAAGGAGGAGAACCAGCTAGCCTGGCTCTATCCAACCAGACCTCAAATCTAGTACTGTAACAGTAAAAGGTTATTAAAGTCTAAAAAGTAATAAAGTATGTCTATGGCTTTTTATGACTTTTTCCACATACTACACTATGGCTTTTTATCACTTTTTCAACATATTTTACTATGGCTTTTTCATCACTTATTCCGACATACTATGCCATGGCTTTTTTCAACATACTATACTATGGCTTTTTTATCACTTTTATTATGGCATTTTTTTCACTTATGTTTGACATGGCTTTCTTATCATTTATTTTGACATACTATACTATGGCTTTTTATCACTTTTTTCAACATACTATACTATGGCTTTTTTATCACTTATTTCGACATACTATACTATGACTTTTTATCACTGTTTGACATATTTTACTATGGCTTTTTTATCACTTTTTTTCGATATATTATGGCTTTTTTCAACATACTATACTATGGCTTTTTATCACTTTTTTCGACATAATATTTGTTTTACTGAGAGGTGTTTCTAATATTTAGTCTACCCTCATGATATCTACAAGATTATTAAAAGGCATGTTAGATGATAAATAAAAGAACAAACTAAGACAGGATTCAGCATTTCTTTTCAAAGACTGACCTCCGAGTATTCTCCCCTCAGACCGATGTAGTAGACCCTGGTGCTCGTCTGCTCCAAGTTCTTTGAGATGTGGATGGAGAGGTGCTGAACGTTGGAAAACGAGCAATCCTGGAAATCGGGACAGAACGGGAGAGACACATCGGTTTGAGACAACAGCTTGGGAAGTGCATGCAGTGCATTTTCATCACTTTTTTCAACATACTATACTATGGCTTTTTATCACTTATGTAGACATAATATACTTTGTCTTTTTATGACTTTCTCGACATACTGTATTATGGCTTTTTTCGACACAATACTATGGCCTTATCATTTTTTTTCGACATACTATACTATGGCTATTTTGTCACTTTTTTGACAAACTATACTATGGCTTTTTATCACTTATTTCGACTTAGTGTACTAAAGCATTTTTTGACTTACTATATTATCCCTTTTATTATATAAAAAAATATATATAACCTTATGTATATATACCTTTGTAACGAAATCCAATACTTTGTATAATAAATTCAAGGCTTTTAAGGCCTTAATTTGAGATTATCAAATTTAAGACTTTTTCAATGCTTTTAAGACCCCGCGGGTACCCTGGACATACTATACAATGGCTTTTTATCACTTTTTTCGACATACTAGACTATGGCTTTTATCACTTTTTTGACATACTATAACTTTTATTTCACCTATTTCGACATAGTATACTATGGCTTTTTTTGACATACTATTTTTTGTTAGTTTTTTTTTGCCTGTAAAGCACTGTGAACAACCTCTGTGTATGAGAAGGTGCTCTATAAATAAATTTGCCTTGTCTTGCCTTGAGAGGTGCAATACAACTTTATGGTGATTCTGGAGGATGCTGTTAAACTGTATTGTTTTACTGAGAGGTGTTTCTAATATTTAGTCTACCCTCATGATATCTACAAGATTAATAAAAGGCATGTTAGATGATACATAAAAGAACAAACTAAGACAGGATTCAGCATTTCTTTTCAAAGACTGACCTCCGAGTATTCTCCCCTCAGACCGATGTAGTAGACCCTGGTGCTCGTCTGCTCCAAAGTTCTTTGAGATGTGGATGGAGAGGTGCTGAACGTTGGAAAAACGAGCAATCCTGGAAATCGGGACAGAACGGGAGAGACACATCGTTTGAGACAACAGCTTGGGAAGTGCATTCATACTCAAAAGAAGCAATGCTGAACTGTAGTGACACTTTAGCAAGAAGGAAGGAGGAATTAAAACTAGGGCTGTCGAAATAACGCGTTCATTTCGATTAATTAATCTGAGAAAAATGAATGCGTTAAAAAAATGAATCGCAATTAATCCATTCCATATTGACCTTTCACCCGGAGCCATTCTAAACACTATACAACTGTTATATGAAGGAGAGAGACGATGGATGTAGCCTATTAAGAGAACAGAGTGCGCAGACCAGAAACATTGCTGGCTATTAACAGCTTAACAACTCAACAGCAGGTAATGTTAGCCTTCTGCTAGCTAGTAGCTGGATTAAACACGGCACTGACACCAAACACTGACAGCTAACGCTAAAGTTTGACTGTTTCTGTCAGAACACAGACGAGAGACGGTGCGTTCAATGAAGCTGGTAATCTACAGCCTCGCGGTGCATTCGTAGTTGTTGTAAAATACCCTTTTGAATTCATTTCCTCTGCATATTAGGTCATATTGTTGATTGTATGTATGTATGTATGTATGTATGCATGCATGTATATATATATATATATATATATATATATATATATATATATAATTATATATATATATATATATATATATAATTATATATATATATATATATATACAGTGAAAATAATAATAGTTTTTTTAACTTTAATGTCACTAATGATGATCATTCATTTGAATTGAAATATTTAAAATACTTTCACAGCAAAAATGATGTATGCGATTAATTTAGATTAATTAATCACAGAGTCTGTAATTAATTCGATTACATTTTTTAATCGATTGACAGCCCTAATTAAAACATGTTCATCCTGAGCCATGGCATGTTGTGTGTGTAAATGTAATAGAACACACATAGGCACGCATACAAGTAGAGACAAGCATGACATACTGAGACAAACAGAAAGAAAAACAGAGAGCTGGTTCCACTTGTGTTTTGAACGCTTCTTTGACCAGATCGCAAAGATTGGATTTCATTGGCATCATGCTATCACTTCTCTATCTCATCGTCTTGTCTTCTCAATCATGAGCAAATCTAAAAGCCTTCGAAATTGGCTTTGGAGAATTTCACATTAAAAGCGACAAGGCAGACTTGTCACGTGACGGGACCCAAGGTCATGTTTTCTGGTCTTGCCCCAAGCTCAACAGTTTCTAGGAAGACATTTTTCATTTTTACAGCGACATATACATCAGAACGCTAATCCCAGACTGTCTCTCTGTGATATTGCGTTGCTCCAACTACTCTTTGACTTTTCCCCCCAGTATTGCAACTAGCCCTCATGTTTGGTATGGACACAGCAAAATGGGTTTTCCTGAGAGAGTGGAAACTAGTTTCCCCTTCTTGCTTTAAAAACATGGCTAAATGAGCTGGTTTCTTGTCTACACCTTGAAGAAATTCACTATACTCTGTCCATTGCCCAACGCAAGTTCCTTTAGATCTGGGGACCCTTTATTGAACATATTAGGAGGGAGAGATGTCAACCTGGGAACTAATTGTATCGGACAGTACCGTTTCCATGGACTCTATTTCTGACCTTCAATCCACTCAATTTCAGTCTCTTCTTATACGGATTAATGCACATGTTCACTTTTCCTGTGAGCTGACAGTTTTTTTTTTGTTCTACTCCTTTATATCCATTTGTTTGTTTTAGTTTTTTGTTGTTGTAAAAAAGCAAAAATTAAATAGATAAAATATATAGAAAAAAAGATGAATTGTGTAACACTCGTGCCAATAAAAAGGTACAATCAACAGTGTACTTTAGAGTGTATCTTACTGTATTGTTAATAGTCTTTGTTTGTCGGTGACCCTGTGCGTTGCCTTTTTGCCTGCTGTAAGCTTTTCAACATCCGTCTTCCTGTTAGCTTTGTCAGCAGTGAGCTGGTCGTGGCTCAGCAGTGTCCAGCTAGCAGCCACAACTTGGGACAGACGTACCAACAATCACGACAACTAACGGCAGCAAGAAACTAAAGAACAAGCATGCAAAACAAGACTGACGACAAATATGACTTTTAAACTGCAGATGTCGTGAATGCACTGCCTGCTTGATCAGCAGCACCCAAAGCAGCTGGAAAGTGTTGATTTGGGAACCTGATGGGAGTAACAGTTCCTGCTCAAAGGCAGAAAGTTGCTGAGGAGATTAAAAAAAAAAAAAAAACTGGTCATTCTCTCACTTTGTTGGGTACTCCAGCTCAGCGTCTCCGTTGAGTCTAAAGGCTTGTTCAGGTTCTCTGCCGGTGTCGTCAAAGGACATCTGAGGGATGCTCTTGTACCTACAATGAAAAATAAGTTCATGTAATGCCATTGAGTGAGTGAAGGGATAGAAGCACTTTGACTGCAGATCAGTTTCATTTCTTAAAAAGGTTTTTATTTTATTTTTTTTTTTTTTTAAATGGGACTTATAAATCAGTCCAACACTCCTTTTTGTATGATGTAGACAAATAATTTATAAAGGTTTAAGGGGGTTTAAGACACAAACCATGCAAAGTCCCCAGGTCGAATCTGGCTGAGTTCTTATGTGTTACTTCTTTGCCACCTTATCAAAAGCCCTTTTCACACAGTCTGTTCAAGGCAAGTTATTCCACCTCGCTGTTCTGAATTAAAAATAAAGGTACGAACGTGGAATGGGGGGGGAACAGAGCTGTTCTGCCGTTAAGCCAGCAGAGGAGGTAGTAACAGAGCCCAATGGACGTCTGTGTAAAAGGGACAGCCGGCGTGGCTACTGGTGACTACACGCAAACACACACTAGATGCTGTTGTGTTACACGCCTCTTTTGATTTCAGAAAGCTGGCATGCCATCTAAAATCACACACTAGGGAGGTATTATGCCAGTGTCGTTTGGTTCAGTGTATTACAAGAGAAAAGCCGGCATAATGGCGGATCTTCTTTACGGCAGTATTGCGGAATCACTGTGTAAACGGGGCTAAAGAAGCAGTGAAAAGACACTCACAGTCAAACCTCAGCTGGATGCGAGTCGTCATTTTCTCCAGAGATGATGACGCTTTTCAGCTTAACGCTGCCTGTAAAACTGAAAGAGATGATACATAAATCGCTGCTATTTTTGACATGACTGGGCAAAATCACAATGGGACGCTGTAAACGAAAATAGGCTATCACAAGAAGATGAAAGATGTATTATGAAATTACAACCAGAGACGTTTTGGGTCTGAAACTACAGAAAAAAAAAACATCAAGAGTTCATCTTATTATTATTTATATTATTGCTGAAGAAAATCCTAGTTACCATTAACTGTACATATCAACACATTTCATAATCTTAATTTATGTGTTGCCATCTACACATATGCTTTTTAAATGAATGTGTTTACAGGCAGCATACAATTTGTTCATTGCGGAGAAAAGGTTAAAGTTCAGTCTAATTATGATGATGATCTTAGGACTTACGGGATGTTGAACAGCAGCTCTTCATCTGCGTCACTCTCAACGTACTAAAAGAAAAACAAGTGTGAATCCTTTGTGAGCAATCAGAGTTGCAGCAGCAATAAAACAACACACAGCCTGTCTGAGTTATGTGAAGGGTTCATTTCCAAAAACAGACATTTTTATTTATCTTCCTAAATCATGTTTTTTTTGTGCAAGGAAAGAATATCAGTCAAACTGGTGTTGGGTTGTTTTAATATGATATCCCTATTTTTTTCATAAATCATGCTTTTTTTTATTGTGCACTTAAAGTGATATCCATCAAACTGATGTTGGTTTATTTATTTTAAGAACGGCTGGAATTTTATTTTGCAAATTAACTCTTCATATATTAAATTATAGGATTATAAATAGTGATGCACCCTTGGATAAATAGCTTTTACTGTCGCAGGTGGTCATGGTTGAGCTAGTTTAACTACTTTACCTCTTTAGCAATTCATTGCATTTATAAATTCATGTGTTTTTTGATAAATCGTATGTGGGAATTAGGTGATTAGTAGCTGTCAAATAAATGTAGTGAAGCAAAAATTACAATATTTGCCTCTGAACTGTAGTGTAGCATAAAATAAAAATACCTCAAACATACAGTAATTGAATACATGTACTTTGACCACTCCTAATAAGTAAATAACACGACTGCAGTCTGCAGCCTCAGTTACTGTACTCTCATCCGGCACACATGCAGGGAAACCCCGTATAACCAGTGCTCGAAGTGGGCCGGTACGCACCGGTACGCAGTACCGGCACTTCTACATTTTACTCTTAAGCGTACCTGCACCTTTTCTTGCGTACCGCTACTTCTCGCATGCAGCCGGTACGCTACCACTGACAGAGAAAGCGTCAGTGTCAGAGAGACGACCCTAACGTTACATAAACTACACTACCCAGAGGGCACTACGTGTTTACATTTTAGATCTTGACGAATCACGTAAAGGCAAGCAGTCCGCCCACCCTATCAGAAGTTAGCTTTTCCACGGACGCTAGTTTGAAAAAGCTGTCAGCCTGACCGTAACAGATTTTTCACTGCTGAAAACCTAGAAACTAAAAATAAGTGTCGAGTTTATAAGTCGTTATGTTGGCCGCCTGGCTTCAGAAAGGTACTAAAAGAATGCGTGAGCCAGAGCCAGACACACCAACAGAGGTCCAAGTCCAACCAGAAACATCAGGAGGTAGCTAGTACGGTTCATGAGCTTCAAGCTAGCGTTGATGTGAGCGCAACAGCTGGCGTTGATGTGAGCGGAACAGCTGGCGTTAATGAGGAGTCTGCCGCTACCATAGACAGTATATAAAAGGCCGCTACCAACCTTAACGTTACACCGACGTCAACAGTAACGTGAGTAACGAAACACACGGACGGCCTGACTGTTGGTCAAAGGACCAAATGATGGATGTTTGCTCCACGAACAGCTGGCTTGTTTTTAATGATAACAAACTGGGCTGCAAAACATGATGTAGCAGCATCCCATCACTAGCTGCCCAGACAGAGAGGGGACTGAAGCTGTTCCCCCTGTCTCTGTCACACACGCACACACACACTGAGAGTGACTGTTTTGCATCTGTTTGAGCACCAAATTATTGTTAAAATGAATAGTTTTGATGAATGAATGAATTTTTTTTCTTAACATGACTCCAACATATTAGCAAATATAAATAAGCTTATTTGTGGAAAAAATAAACAATATTGATACCAGCCTATATGTAAATTAGTCGCTTAGGCCATCCATAGATAGTTAATAAGGATTCACTGTGCCACATGTTTGTTTAAAACATGATTTTTTGAATAGCGTACGCACTAAAGTTATGTAAAGTTGTTTAAATAAATCCATACATTTATATTGTTAATAAATGACAATAAATTGTTGTTGTACCAGCAATATCTCCAAGTTTTGTTTTTCACTACAGAAATCTCAAATGTCATGATGATCTGCCAATGCAAGAGAGTACCGGCACCTTTTTTTTCCCACTTCAAGCACTGCGTATAACTGATATGGGTCTTTGGGACACAGACAGAATAACTGACCGGGGTAGGAGCTCTGCACGGCCGTTACCTTGTCCCACTCGTTACGTTGATCCCACGGTTTGAACACAAGCGCTTCCCATCCGCGTCTCTGCTCTCGTTCAGGCACTGCAGCTTCTGCAGGTCAATCCGCCGGTAAAGTCCGTGCTCCAAGCCCCTCTCCGCGGGCTCGTGTTCCGCCTCGCACCCGCAGCCGTGCCCGTGTCCATGACCGTGACCGGACATCGTGAAGTTTAAAAACGTTGCTTTTAACTCGGACAAACCTGTGTTGCCAACTTTTCCAATAAAAATGGCTACTAGCGCCATCCCTTCCGGTGGTGTGGACCTCACGGGACCTTAACTCAGAAAACATATGAACGGTAGTGAACGAGGAAAAGCAAATTATGTTTGTATCTCTTTTGAATTGAACCATGGATTACAAATATGATGTTCGGTTGAAAAATTATCTTTTAAATTGACGAACATCATATTTGTAATCCACGGCTCAATTCAAATGGGATCAAAAAATAATTATTATCTCTCCATTGACCCTCGTTAATATTTTTTTCGAAAGATAGGTCCCATCAGAGCCGAAGTCATGCCCTTCTACTTCCGGACCTATCTTTCGAAAAAATATGAAGACAAAAACATTATTTGAGAACTTCAACAGACTCGAATGCCCCCAGCTGAAAACCACAAAAGAGCGTCAGAGTGCGACTGGTGCCTAGCAACTGTTGCTAAGCTGCAGCCATTCTTTGGGGGCGGAGCTTAGCTGGAACGTCCTTTGAACTGACCTCCGGTTCTCTGCCTTTGATGAATGACATCATGACATTTTGCCTACAAGACCGATTCAGACATTAGGCACAATCATTCTATACTTTGGTTTACTCTACATCGGTTTACTCATCTGCCCAAAAAGCTTCTGACAAACCAGTACCTGTAAAACAAGGCAGCCTATCTTATACAATCACCATGACTGATACGGAAAGTACCCAGACAGAGGAAATCTCGAATATCAGAGTGGAAGATGTTCTTCCAGTGGTTGAGTCCTTTTTCGAAAGGATGACATTGGAGCAGCAGCGATTGTTGGAGAAAGGAGCACCTGATGACGCCACATCGGTATTGTTGGAGATGATTTTGCAACCCACAGAGACAAGTACCAGCCCTGAACCCTGCCCAGTACCCACAGAGATGAGTACTAGCCCAGAACCCACAGACATGAGTACTAGCCCAGAACCCACAGAGGCAAGTACCAGCCCTGAACCCACAGAGGCAAGTACCAGCCCTGAAACCTACCCAGTACCCACAGAGATGAGTACCAGCCAAGAACCCACAGAGGCAAGTACCAGCCCTGAACCCACAGAGGCAAGTACCAGCCCTGAAACCTACCCAGTACCCACAGAGATGAGTACCAGCCCTGAACCCACAGAAGACATGTATGTAACAACTACAGTTGCAGGAGATGAGGAGACAGCTGCCACACGCATGAAACGCAGAATGATCAGGGTAGTTGTGCACATCGTGGTTGTGGAGACCTGTGTCAAAGTAAACAGAGACACGCCAATATTTGAAGAGTGGGAAACCATCGTTGAACGCATGTTCGAAAAGTTATGGGCTGAAGTCAAGGGAGAATATTTTCAAATCAACTGTGACATTTGTGAACACCTCAGCGAGGTAATTGTAAAGGAAATGTTCAAGAAGTGGGGCTCTGCATACAAGGTGTTGCTTTCAATGAATAATCCAGCAGATGACAAATGTAATGTCTCCATCTTCAAAGACAACCTGCTGAATCCAAGGAAACCAAGGAAACAAAGTGCCATCAGAAGATTCTTCTCCATTCAAAAGATTGGCCAGAGATTCTTCGAGAGTCCATTCATTAACATGATGATGATACTTTATGTACATCCAGTCTATATACAATATAGAGAATGGTTTCTGTAGGACAGAGACCAGTGAATGATGGAGACCAGTGAATGGCCTCTGCAGAACGGAGACCAGTGAATGGCCTCTGTAGGACCAAGACCAGTGAATGGCCTCTGTAGGACCAAGACCAGTGAGTGGCCTCTGTAGGACCAAGACCAGTGAGTGGCCTCTGCAGAACAGAGACCAGTGAATGGCCTCTGTACCATGCATTTCAATATCTCCAATAAACAACACAATTTTAAAAATTTAAATCAGCTTATCTCTCTTTTTTGACACCAAGATGGCGCCAGTGTGTGTGGCAAGCTGTATATTAACAAAATCTGTGTGCTTTTGGGGAAGCTGGCTGCACCAGCTTTCACAAAATAATTGTGCTCAAAATGAGTTTGTTGTTGTTGTTGTTGTAATATAATAGCATAAAAAAGGTAAATTAATGTACCAAGAAGGCTTGTTTTAATATTGCCATCAGGCCTCGTGTTTCATATACTGTAGTTTAGCCTCCAGTTATGAGACGAGAAGAGAAATACATTCAACAAACATAAAAACGTACTTATCTTTATGATTTCATTTCACAGCGCTTGTCACAAGTGATCAAATCTATCCAGAAAACATAACAGACTTGTTATGTTAGAAAACTGTTCAAGTTCATGTTTACAATGTAGAAAGTGTAAAACATAAGAAAAAACAAGTTTTTAAAGGAGGTGTTTTTTTACATCAGTAGTTCCCGAACAAAGTTGTTTCTATGTAACCTCTTCTCTCAAGGTGCATATTTTATAAGCTGTGAGCGCTTCAACCGAAAAGAGTGAATTAGATTGTTTTATGTGAATTATTCTTTAACGATCTGAAAAAGTTAAACTACCCAGTATTTGTTGAGGTAAAGTCAGACAAAATGGGCAAACGTTTCTGTAGCAGGAATATGTTTTTGTCCTTTTTATCATCTTGTGACCCCTGAGATTCATGTTGGGAGGAACCTGACCTCTTAAACCACTGGTTTAAAAAAGGAGTGTATTTTGAGACATTTTGCCATCTCGTTTATCTGCAGATAATCTAGACTATTATTGTATATTATTAAAACAAAATGGATGTGCTCAGCCTATATGGAGCGTCACTGAATGCAAAACTCACAATCTTTAGTACTTCCACTTGATAGCTTTTCATCAGCAGTCATCTCAATTCTTTTAACAGTAATATTCTCATCAATATTCAGTCAGCTTTTCCACACCAGAACGTTACATGTTGAATCTACTGTAATACCTTTTAATCTCTCTGTGTTTAGTTATATTTACTTTAATCATCTGTTAGTACAGACAGAAGCCAAATAAGTTATTTGTAAGACAACCTTCAAACACAAAGTAGTTGGAGCTCCACTCAAGCTGTTAGAATATCTCCTTCTGCCTGTTGAAACGTGACATTTTCTGTTGCTTTAAAATCTTAGATTATTTGAATGTATTCAATTTAAATGTCATTAAAATTAGGGATGGACAATATGGCCCTAAAATAATATCACAATATTTCAGGGTATATCTGCAATAATAAAATTCTTGATATGACAAAATACTGAATATATTTATAGTTATATATATATATAGCTATATAGCTTATGGTTTTATATGCCAGCATACATTTTAACCGTTTGCCTTCAAATATTCAGTAAAAACAAAAATACAGTACATCTAAATAGTTGCTAAATTAACAGGCAATAACGTCAACAAGTTAGTGATTTTCGTGAGCCTTTTTTGGCTCACAAACAGCTCTTTAAAAAAATTAATTTTTTGACTATGATAGGTGTGAAAAACAATTCTAATTAAATTATTAAATGAAATCATACTCACAATGTCTCACAATTTCTTTAAAAATGCATTGATTTCTTATGAAAAAAGAATACTATTAAACATTTGCATTTAAATTACAACTTTTTAATGTATAGAAACAACATTCAAAACAAATACAATCTGAATCTGAACAACATAATAGAACCCATATTAAAGACAAATAAATAACTGAAAGGATTAAACTGGTCCCTCTTTCTCTCTCTTCTTTATTGGGATGTTATAACCAGCATGAACTATCTCACTAGTTATGTTTTGTATAACTAGCATGAATACACACACAATGCTGATCATATTTTTATTTTATGAGAGATTTGCATTCAGAAATGCAAGCTGCCTCACACTTTCGAGGGGTTGATGTGGTTTCTTCTCTCAGTAATAATGTGTCCTGTTTTCGAGAAGACCCTCTCAGAGTCTCTCTGTCATGACTTTAGTAAAAAAAAAATGGAGGGGTGTGTGTGTGTGTGTGTGTGTGTGTGTGTGTGTGTGTGTGTGTGTGTGTGTGTGTGTGTGAGATGGCTCGGCCTCTCCCTCATGCCGTATAATTGGTTGACACCTTGTGTTTGCTTGACAGGAACAGAAGGCTGATCAGACAGTCGAAACCAATGTGTGCCTATATAATTATTTTTTTGTTCTTTGAATTAGTCAATTATTTTAAATAAAAAAATCACTTATTATTTCATTATTACATAATGATTTAATTTCTATAGGCTATAATTTTAAAAATAGAGTCGGCTCTTCGGATATGCGAGCCAGCTCCCGTCGTTCACCTACAAGAGCCGGCTTGTCATTTTTTTGACATACTATACTATGGCTTTTTATCACTTTTTTGACATCCTATAATATCACTTTTATTTCACTTATTTCGACATAGTATACTATTGCTTTTTTGACATACTATACTATGACTTTTCTTACTTTTTTGACATACTATACTATGACTTTTCTTACTTTTTTGACATACTATACTATGGCTTTTTATCACTTTTTCGGAATACTATACTACGACTTTTTTATCAGTTATTTCGACCTACTATAATATGGCTTTTTTATTGCTTATTTCGACATACTATACTATGGCTTTTTATTTTTTAAATTTGATATACTATACTATGGCTTTTTTTCACTTATGTAGACATACTATCCTATGGCTTTTTTATTACTTTTACGACATACTATAATATGGCTTTTTTATCACTTATTTCAACATACTATACTATCGCTTTTATTTCACTTATTTCGACATACAATACTATCACTTTTATTTCACTTTTTTGACATACTATAATATCGCTATTATTTCACTTATTTCGACATAGTATACTATGGCTTTTTATCACTGTTTTTGACATATTATACTATGGCTTTTTTATCACTCATTTCAACATCCTATACTATCGCTTTTATTTCACTTATTTCGACATAGTATACTATGGCTTTTTTTGACATACTATGCTATGGCTTTTTATCAGTTATTTCGATATACTATAATATGGCTTTTTCATAATTCTGTCATACTATAATATGGATTTTATCACTTTTTGACATGCTATACTATGCCTTTTTTAGAATTTTTTTGACATCCTATAATATCTCTTTTATTTCACTTATTTCGACATACTATACTATGGCTTTTTTATCATTTTTTTTTACATACTATACTATGGCTTTTTTATCACTTTTTTGACAGCCTATACTATCACTTTTATTTAACTTATTTCTACATACTATACTATTGCTTTTTATCACTTTTTTGATATACTATACTATGACTTTTCATCACTGTTTTACATACTATACTATGGCTTTTTATCACTTTTTGCAACATACTATAGTATTGCTTTTTATCACGTTTTCATAGTATACTTTGGCTTTTTTCGACATACTCTGCTATGGTTTTTTCATTACGTTTTTCAACATGCTATACTATACTAATTTGTGTTTGGTAGATTATTTCTCTGTGTTTACAATGCATCTTGGCAATACATCTTATATAGTTGGAAAGCCTGTTTATTTCCTTTTCCAATGGTGCCCCAATTGTAAGGAACATGCATTTGTGGGATGAGCAGCATCGCTGAGTATGTGGGTTGCGCCCATGAAAAATTTGCCAAATCTTCTCTGCAATTGCCAAACAGCTTATTCTGCCATTGACTCGTTTGGTGTTTGGTGGATCGGATGATTGAAGTTTTAAGAAACAAGACATATTGGCAATTTAACAATTTATTCATTTCACAAACAGGAGCCTCGGTTGCGTGTGGAAGAACCATACACAGTCACAACAGCCTGGCACCTCCTCCTCATGTTGGTCACCAGCCTGGTCACACACTGCTGTGGGATGGCATCCCATTCTTCAACCAGCATTTGTCGCAAGTCAGCCAACGTGGTTGTGCTGGTCACTCTGGCACGAAGAGCATGCTCAGTTGTTTTTCCACATGCTATACTATGACTTTTTATCACTTTTTGGATATACTATACTATAGCTTTTTTCAACAAACTATACTATGACTTTTTAATCAGTTTTTTCAACTTGCTATACTGTGACTTTTGAATATTTTTTTTTGACATACAATACTTTACTAAGACTCATTTCAACTTACTATACTATGACTTTTTTATTTATTTTTTCGACATATTATACCATGACTTTTTTGACATACTATACTTGAACTGTGACACAAGTCATTTTACAGGATTTCGAAAAAAGTGATGAAAAAGTCATAGTAGCCTATAGCATGTCACAAAAGTGATAACAAAGTCATGGTATAGTATGTCAAAAAGTTTCTTAAAAAATCAGAGTATAGTATATTCAAACAAGGCATAGCATAGTATGTCAAAAAAAAGTCATAGTATAAAATGTGAAAAAAGTCATACTAAAGTAGTTCATTAAAAAGTTTTAAAAAAGTCACAGTATAGAATGTCTTTAAAAAGTCATAAAAAGTTATAGTATAGTATTTCTGTTTGGTTTAATAACAATAATAATTAATACTTTATTAATCTCACAAGGGAAATCACAATTTTTCACTGTGTTGTTAGAATAAACATTACACACAGGCTTGAAATACACACACATGAAATACACACACATACACACATATGTACCTATACTAATGGAGAGATGTCAGAGTGAAGGGGCTGGATGGACAGCCGCCTTGTTCAGTGCCTTGCTCAAGAGCACCTTGGCAGTGCCCAGGGGGTGAACTGGCACCTCTCCAGCTAGCAGTCCACCACCATACTTTTGTCATATGGGGACTTTAACCACCACCCTTCCGGTTCCCAACCCAACTCCCTACAGACTGAGCTACTGCCACCCCAAATTAAGCAAGCATATACTATTATTATTATTATTATTATTATTATTATTATTATTATTATTATTATTATCATATTAGCAATAGTTTGAGTATGGCTGGTCACTGTGGCACAGAGGGAAAAGTCAGGTTTAGGCAGGTTTCCAAAAAATATGAGACTGAGCACAAGAAAATACTTTCAGACTAGAGACCAAGTTGAGCAAACAAACTGGCAAAGACTGGAGAGAAAGGACTGACTTAAATCAGGCAGCAGATAATCAGAGAGATGGACCACAGGTGTGAGGAGCAGCAGGTGTGTGGAGTCGGAGTCGATGAGCAGAATGTAGGTCAGTCACGCCCAGCCTGGACGGGACGGGATGGGAGAGGGGAAAACACAGAAACACAAGGGGAAATGGACAAAGTACTGCAGATCCTAACAATGTCATTAAAAGTCAGTAAGAATGTCATGAAAAGTCATGCTATAGAATAAATATATATAACAAATTATAAAAAAAGTCATAGTGTAGTATGTAATAAAAAAGTCATAAAAAGTCATTGTATAGCATGTAATGAAAAGTGCTAAAAAGTCACAGGGGACATATTCCTGCATTGAGTACGATCACTGTTGATACTTCAGCTACTTTTCCTGATTACGGTTGAGGTCTACTTCCCGTTTTAATTGATCAAACTGCAGATTTAAAGCCAAGAGATCCACTCCTATTAAGATGTACATTCCTGCTTCAGCATAGTGTGCACATTAGATCAAGCTTCACTGTATGTCGGTCACATAATTATGCCCCAATAAACTCACAACGCCCCACAAAGCTGTGAAACAACTGAGGCATGTTTCTCGCCTGGCTGTAATGAGCAGCGGCTGCCTCCAACAACAAAAAACTCGCTGGAATCTGAATTACATCCACCGTGGTACTGATTTGATTTAACGGCACAGTTAAGGAAATATACGTACATAAACAGCAGAAGACATGCACATCACACAGTGTTTTTATAGACTGATAAGAAAAAGAAAGAAAAAGACTTTCCAATGTTAGTCCAACAAAAAACTCTGCTCGGATCAAAAAGGAACCAAGGGGGGGGGGGGCGGGGGGGATGTTTAGTGCAGCTGAGCATCACTGCATGTTCAGCATAGCAATTACTACTGCACTCACTCTTTCTACCACCTTTATTACTTTATTACACCACCAGCAACAAGACTGACGGGAGAATAAATACAGTGAATGGTCATCTGCTTTGTTTCTGTGACTTATGTTCAGGGGTAGAAGAAGTACTAAGATCTTTTTACTTAAGTAAAAGTATCAATACTACAGTGTATACACTGTATATACTCTGTTACAAGTAAACGTTCAAACTCTTACTTCAAATATAATTAAAATACCAAAAGTACTCGTTATGCAGAATGGCCCATTTCAGAATCCTTTAAATTATTATATTATTATAGTAATTAGTGATGAATTCATGTGTTCTTGAACTACTTTACATACCGCTCGGTAGCTTCATCTATCACCATCATTTATGTGTTGTTTATATTTTGTATTATTATTCTAAATCTGCAATGTAACTAAAGCTTTATAATAAATGTAGTGGAGTAAAAAGTACATTTGCCTCCAAAATGTAAAGCGGAGTAGAAGTATAAAGTAGCAGAACATGGAAATACTCAGGTAAAGTACAACTACCTCAAAACTGTACTTATTTACAATACTTGAGTAAATGTACTTAGTTACTTTGCAGATTCTGATTAAAACAAAAATATAAATCAACTAATGGAGTATGTTGTATTGTAGATATACTGTATAGATACATATGTATATTCAGTAATTAAAATGAGCTCCAACAGCTGCAACATTAAAGTGATGAACACATGAATGCAATAATAACTATAATTCAATAATACAATAAAATATTCTATATATTCTAAAATGGGGCATTCTCCATAAAAAAGTACATTTACTTTTTGGTACATTAGGTATATTTTGATAGGATTTACATTTGTTTTACTTGAGTAAGATATTTGAATGCAGGACTTTTACTTGCAACAGAGTATTTCTACGCTGTGGTATTTATACTTCTACCAAAGTAAAACATATGAGTACTTCTTCCGTCTCGGGTAATAACATGGTGGCAAACGGACTCTGTATTTGTGCTGTTTAGACGATTTTTACTGCTGACACAGCATGAGGCCATATATCACGATGATCAATGTGAGCTTACAAACATGATACAGAATTTCATTAACAACATGTACAGAACTGAATGTTACCCAAACACTGCATGTTCTTTCTGTTCAGCTGATGTTTTTTTGCATTATGCATCAAATCACAGCATGAAACTGCAAGTTCTTTGCGCGTTTGACTGTCATTTTCATCCAGTGGTGGAATGTTGCATTTCACTGCTGTACATGTTGAAGGTTGTGCTAATTTTAACTCCTTTATATACTGTTGGGTAGTTTAACCTACAGCAGTGCATCCTAAACCATAATATAATCATATGTTTGTGCCGTGAGAACCACGTATCTCTAAAAGAGTAAACTGTTTACGGTGTCAGAAAAACAGCTGTTCCCAGCTTTGTGACGATGCATTTTCCAGCTGATCCAAGAGGCTTTTTTTTAGAAGACTTTATTTAGCTTAAGAAGTAGAATTTCTCTCAACACATAAAGGAACACTTCATCCTTGAGTTCATCACACACATTCAACATCAACACACCTGGAGATGTGTGGTTTTCACTGTACAGGAAGGGCATGAAAAACTCATCTGAAAAGTAACTTAATCTGTCAGACAAATGTAGTGGGCTAAAAAGTACAATATTTAATGGAAATGCTACTTGAATAATACTTAGTTACTTTCCACCACTGGCTTCAGCAGCAGCCTTCGGTGCTGAACCACCTGCCAAAGCAGCAGATCTGTGCTGCAGAGATAGTGAGCGAGGGATGTTGAAGGTAAAGAGACAGACATTGAGAAATGAATATAAGCAGGATAAGGAAAATGGCGAAGAGGAAGAGAACAATGAAAAAAGGGAAGGGAGGCGATAAAAGAAGAGGAATGAAAAAACAATGAGAAGCTCCATTTGCAGCCGCAGGCGTAAACACTGCGTTGAGATGACGCCATAGAAGCACGTGTATGTTAAAAATAAACCCAGACAGCCATGCTTGTTAACGTGCTGGTGTTTAGCAGGTATAATGTTGTTCACCATGATAACATTCATTAATTAGCCAGTGAGATGGTGAGTAGCTAGTAGCTAAATGGTAGCCTATAGTACAGTTTTGTTTTCTCCTTGCATGAGATTAATGATTCCTGTATTTAGTCCATGACACACACACACACACACACACACACACACACACACACACACACACACACACACACACACACACACTGCGTGGCACTATCTTTGTGGGGACCCGTCATTGACATAATGCATTCCCTAGCCACTTACCCTAACCTTAACCATCACAAACTAAATGCCTAACCTTAACCCTGACCCTCACCATAACCTAATTCTAACCCTAATCCTAAAACCAAGTCTTAACCCTCAAACAGCCCTTTAAACATGTGGGGTCCAGCATTTTGGCCCCACAAAGCTGTCTGGACCCCACTAGTATACTGTAATCCTGGGTTTTGGACCCCACAAATGTAGTTAAACAAGAACACACACACACACACACACACACACACACACACACACACACACACACACACACACACACACACACACACACACACACACACACACACACACACACACGCCAGCTGCTGCAACACTGCATTAAAAAGTATGCCATGGTAACAGTGTCCATATGCTTACACAGTCTCAGGCGATTTCGGCAGGTGAGAGCAGCGAGTCTATTCTGAATGCAACAAGGTGAGAAACATCTTCCTCATGCTGCTGCAGGTCAACACGGCAGCCTGATAATGATGTGACAGAGAAGAGCTGTGAAATGTTTCCAGAGATAGATTTTACGATAAGACAGATGCGTTGGAACTATTTCCATCAAAGTGAGGTTGTGACTCCAAAAGCAGAGCTTAGTGTTAAAGCCTGACTGAAAATACTCAGACATTAACTGTTCTGCAGCAGCACACTGCCCACACATTCAGCTGTTAACAACTTCAAGTCCAACAGAAATTAAATTACTCATTTTTTGTCTGCTGAAGTATATACATTTCAGATTTTTAGGGCCAAGCATTCTAAAAATCTGAAATGAATATTATTTGAAAGGGATAGGCCTTATGTAGAGTAAAATAAAACAGGGTGATGCAGGAGCATCATGGCTTTCAATACTCAATTCTGATTGGTCAATGACGGCATTCGACGGTCTGACGACCATTTTCAAATCAATAAAAACATTTTTTTTAAATCAATATTTTATCCAATTGTTGATTTATTATAATATATTGTTTTGATGCAGGATCCCTGACACACGGCTACTTACTAAAGAAAACAATAATTTGACAAAAACATATTGATTTGAAGATGATTTTATTGATTTCAAAAGGGTCCACCAGTCTATGATCACGTTTGTTGCCATTTATGCATTTTTCATTTGTTTTTATTAATTGGTTTTGAGGCAGTTACTTTGGTGTCTTGAAGGCAACTGTTGTTTTGTATTCATATAGCCCTGGTTATTCTACTCATTCCAGTGAGAATTAAAATATTTCCTTCAGAAAAGTAATTCTGCTTGCTATTACACAAACACTAAAAAATATATAAAGTTTGAGAATAAACCCCATTCAGTTATTTGGTGACTTGCCAAAACCCAGACACACTTCACTCCCTGCAGCAAGAACATGTTGTTCTTGACTGTGTAGGAGCAGCAATAACAATTGTAGATCCCAATTTCTGCAAACAACATTTACAAAACAAACGCTGCATAAATAAATCAGTGTTTCTAAGTCTATTTGTCCATTTCATAGAGAGAGGGAGAGAGAGACAGACAGAGTCAGAGTCAGTTTTATTGACTTTTATTAAATAACATTATTTATCTTTTTTTTATTCCTCAAATAATAAAGTGCAGGCACGAAAGCAAACTCTAAAACTGACAATTTACTTAAAAGCCTCTGCTTTTAAACATATAATGTGAACTGAAATACAAGATCTTATACATAGATGGATAATTAAAGTTGCACTAGTCCTTCAGCTCTACGTAACTTAAATACAGTATATTAAAGGGTCAGTTCACCCAAATCACAAAAACATATTTTCCAGCATATTCCTGTGGTACGTTATCAAGTTATGTACATTTACACATGTACGTTTTATTTGCTGAGGGTAATCCAGAGACCTTTTTTTTTTTCTTTTTCTACATTTGGCTGAATAAACGTTCAGAAAAAAAGACACTCATTATAACACCAGAACCAGTTAGCCCACAGCTAACTGGTCACAGCAAAGTGACATATTCAAATTGTTTTTTTCTGTGTAGTTTTTTTATATTCCATTTAAAATGACATAATACAGAGAACAGCAGCAAACCCTCCCATTTGAGAAGCTGGAATAAAAATAATAATAATCATATGTTGATTAATTTGCAGCCGACAAATAACCTCATCTAAGACCACTTTGGGGTTAAGTCCATTTTTGTGATTTCATTGAAATGACCCTTTAACTTTAGACTTTCAGAAGTCCCGTAACCATAAGAGAAGAATTTCCCAGCTTGGCCATGAACACATCTCTTTCTGTACCAAGCTCTGTTTTCTTCTGTTTGTCATCACAATCTGTGAGCAGAGAAGCCTCCAAACCTGACACCAGAAATGAAAGTGCTTGAAATATGATGAATGTACAGTTGGTGGTCTCAATCGGAGGTGGCACGACGTTCTCTGTTGCAGTGCTACTTTAGTTTTCAACCGGAATTCCAACTTTCTATGTATAAATCTCTCTTAATGCATATTTACATTTAAATTAAATATTAGTAAAAAGGGTAAAACAAAGTCTACAAATAGACATAAATAACCGAAAGAATAAATCCATACTATAAAGTGCGTTGTAGCAAACATCAATAATGCATGCAACGTGAAAATAACAATTTTTTTTAATGACTGAAGCACTAACAATAATAATAAAAAAAAGTAGTACAAAACTGTAGAAAGAAAAGGAGTGGCCTCATATAAAGATATCATTGTATATACAACAAATCAATAAAGCTCATTTAAATTCATATAATTATTATGTTCAAATAATAAATTGTGTTTGTGACGTCGCTGGTCCAAGTGTGGACCTTGAAGAAGAGGAATACATATCCATTCACACGCACAAATGCAAACACACACACACACACACACACACACACAACAAAAGACACATCTTATAAAAATCCTAAAGTGGCCCCTGATAGATCTGTCTTTGATGTGGAGTGGAATCTTACCAGAAGGTTCCCCTTCTGCTCAAACATTAATTCATGTTATAAAACGTGAAGTGAAATCAGGCAGATCACGTCGCACCCTGAGGAGATCTGTGGATCATTCTGGAAGAAAACAATTCATAAAAATGACATCAATGATAAAGAAATGTATTCGTGGACATAAACTAATTTCATTCTTGCGCTTTTAATAAAAAAAAAATTTCATTTTCTCCTGATCCAATCATTTGATTGTTACAGCTCAGTGGTGTAGTCTATTTTTTTGTAGTGAGTATACTGTGATTTTCCCCTCCCAGCCTCATACTCGCCTGTCCCAGAGCGACACCCCATACAGTCGGTACTGTGACGTTTCTGAATATGAACTGTACACAGGCAACAGACGTTTAAGTATTGATGGCGTTTATTTAAAGTCCTGGAAAAACAACACTTTTTGAGAAACGCAACCAAACCTGAATGCAACAGGACATCACACAAATAAGCCATTTAACCGACACCCCTACACTGCCACACAAAACCATGACTAATAATTAGCATCCTCATACAACTTTTGTATCGATTAGCAGTAAAATCTGCTGATAAGGGCCTACATTTACTCAAAAGTATTTAATAAACTGTTTACAATCTTCAACACCATGGCTAACAAATGCATAAAAAGCAGATGAAAGGAGAAAAAAGCTCCACTCTTTCTATTTTAGTTAATTATCTGACCATTGCTAACTAACATTACCATATAGTAATTTAATTGTGTAAAGCAATGCACATTTAAGATTTAAGAATTTACTCTAATGTTGCATAGTCATTGACCTTATGAAGGCCAGGAGTTCTCACTGTCTCTCTCATCATCTGAAACAAGGAAAAAAATTGTATTCTGTTTACTGCTGTACTCAGACACACAGGTACACACACACACATAGACACACACACAGGCGCGCACGCACACATAGACACACAGATACACAGGCAGACACACACACACACACACACACACACACACACACACACACACACACACACACACACACACACACACACACACACACACACGGTATCATATAAGCTACTCTCACTTACCAGGAACATTAACGTTGCGGTAGGATTTTCGGGCTGGTTTTTTGTAACGGTAACGTTAACGATCGGGTCATCATGATCTGTGGCAGCTGCAGTATCACGCGGCAGCAGCTTCAGGGACAAACTTTTGAAAACACTGAAGTATTGTTATTTAGGTCTGTTTAGTAAAGTTTCAAATCTCGTTACTTATAAAACTTTGTTCAAACTCTAACTAGTTGCGAGAAAGGAAAGACCGCGCAAAGAATGCAACTTGTTGTTGCTTAGTCACGTTAAGTGACCTCACGTCAGATCCAGGGCACGGCTACGGAAACGCAGAAGGTCCAAATGTCAGAGCTTCCCAACACAGATGGGGTGAGTTATGATTGAAAGTGACACAAACAATGTTGTTACGTATCATCGCGCTTTTGTAAGTGGGTATACGGAAATCCTTGACTTTTCCTAGTGGGTATACGGCGTATACCTGCGTATCACGTAGACTACACCACTGTTACAGCTTTACAAGCAAGCCGCTACACTCGTAATAAAATATTCCATACCTCAAGTGCCCCCCAATTTTTCCCGTGTCATCTCTTGTGTTGTCTGGTCACGCTTGTGAACAGTGTGTTCTGTTGGGCACAAACACAAAGAAATAAATCACTCAATCATTTTTTTTTTCTCCAAAAGCAGGACATAGTAGTCATGATTATCAGATAACAAAAAAAGAAGATCTGGTTATTTATACATTTCTGTGGTATAATAATTTACCATTAAACAGATGTCAAGGAGTCAGATTCTGGCCTTTAACCCCATTTTGTTGTTGTGTTTTGTCTTTGTAGGGCAGTATATATTAAGATGTAGGGAGTCTTACCAAGAGCCTGAAAAACAAGCCTCAGACTGCAATGGACAGACACGGGGTATCCACAGTGATTTGACACTATTACTCGTATATTATTTTACAAATAACAATATCAATTTGCAGTTAATCTCACTTTGTTATCTATTTGATTCTAAAGGCACAAGGTTTAGATCTTTCACTACATTTGCATACTAACATATAATATACTATACCCCTCCCGCAGTTAGTATGCTGGATGAAGGATTTTGGAAACAGTACAACAGCCTAAATAAAACACTAGTGACCCCCAGAGGCCACGCAGCTCCTCACACTATATAACATCAAATACTTTGGACCAACACACAGATTTAAAGTGCCCATATTATGAAAAAAATCACTTTTTCTGGGATTTGGGGTGTTATTTTGTGTCTCTGGTGCTTCCACACGCATACAAACTTTAAAAAAAATCTATCCATGCTGTTTTGAGTGAGATACGGTTTCTGAATGTGTCCTGCCTTCAGTCTCTGGGTGAGCTGTTCAAAATCTGCAGGGCTTGTTACATAACTAGCCGAAACGACGGGCTAAACACAACCGTTAGCATGCTAGCGCTAGCGTTAGCATGCTAGCTCGTTCTCAATGGCAAAGCACTGCTACAACACACACAAGTTCACCATAATCTACAAAATAACTACTTACATGTGCGCCCTCGTTTAGAAGAAGTCTCCCGGCTAATCCTGCCTTGTAACTGACCAAAGTTGGAGAAACAACCTTTCTTTTACTGTCTATGGAGCTAACTGACATGATCTACGATCTGAGCTACTGAGCATGTGCGAGTGGAATCAAAGAGTACAGAAGGAAAGATGATTCACTGTCAGCTAAAACAGAGACCTAAACACAAGGTGAAAAGAGGAGCTGCAGCAGTGAGAGAGAGATGTGCAGTACAATAAAAATATGTTTTTTTGAAAATTAAACCATGTAAACCTATTCTGGTACAACCTTAAAATACAATTATGAACCTGAAAATGAGCATAATATGCCATCTTTAACAGTTCCTAACACGCGTACAACTTACCTTGTGCTCTGGGCATCTAATTGAGAAGTTGTCCTCTTTTAAGACACAGCCTGAAAAACACAGACACACAAAATAAGCCTTCCCACACACTCAAGAAAAGCACAAGTGACTCAAGTTCTCAACGTTTTCACAGTTCACAGTCAGGCAGACAGAGTTTTCAGGTAACAGCAGTTAAACACAATAGAAGAATAACCTTAGAACATATTTACAAACAGTACAAATAATGAGGGCTTTTATTGTATCCCTTTATGGCTGCTACTCTACATGTACTTCTGACATATTTCATACTGTACCTGACTGAATGGCACAACTGTAGTGGTAATTTCTGGGACAGCCCTTCTGGAAACATCCCATTATTGCACCTGTTTGTTGACACGCTGAACATACCTGAAAAGGAAAAGCACACAATGAGGAAAAAAAAGCACTTTTATCAATTTATCAATATTATATTCAATGCAACATTTTATCAGACAATACCCGTTGCACACGTAACACAATAACTTAAATGTGTCTTATCTCATTAAATGATAGGTTTAGATTCTTTTAAGTCTATTTTGATACATTACTCACATGCACATGTGTACATTTAAAAAGGTTTCGGTCGCTAAAATCGTTGCTCTTCATACTGGCTGGCAAAAGATTCTCCACATACATTTTTGTTCCTCATTTTGTGTAAAAAATGCATTCAAAACAGATCCATTTCTGTTTATAATAATTGGTATCCTACAAAGTTCCAATGCTTTTAGTTTGAAATTCCCTCTTTGTTTCCTTTCTGGGCAGGAGTGAGAGGACTGGATCACCAAGAGGTACCACATATACAACATTACAATTGGCATTACATCACACAGAACTTAATGCACTTGTAAAACAAGAACTCAAATTAGTCATTTTCTGCCTGAAAGTATTTTGCCAGAATTTTCAAAAATGATCACACAAACATAATAATATTGCAAGGCCACAGAGGGTTAAAAAGACGTTGGTGTGTGAGTCGTCTTTGATCTCTTGGCTACCTCATTTTGTCCTCTTTCTTTTCTTTCTTTCTTTATTCCTTGGTTGGTTATATGTTCTAGTCTGTTGACTAGCCTATGTGTTGAGCATGTCGGAAACGTTGATAAAAGGGGTTGGTGATGTAATGTTGTTGTTGACGATGGTCATTGCTGATTATATTGTGTCAACTTTGTAGACTTTTATTACCCTATGTAGGTTACTTTGACGCTGCTATCCACACACCTTGTACTGGTATTTATTTGTCCTCGTACTGTTACGGTTGTGTTCCAGTTGGACTGTGTGTAGAACTTGTATGTACATATTTATGTGTCTTGTATGTGTTTATACTTGCTGCACACCTAATCGCCCTTAGGGGACACAAAGAAAGTTGAAGGTGAACTGTCACTTACCGTTTCCTGTGCGAGCCGCGCCGCCTCCTCTAACCCGTACAGCTTCCCTCGGACCAGGAAGATGCCGGCGGACCAGATCCCGCAGTCCTCGTGGATCCAGCCCTCATCCAGATGAAAAGGCACCTTTGGGATAGAGTGGTTGTCGCTCTCGAGCAAAGCAGAGCAGTCGTAACCATAGAAACCGTCATCCGAGGCGTTTACTGAACGTCTACTGACGAGTAAACGTTCCTCCTCTATCTGCTCGCTCCTGCTGTCCAGAGACGGGCTGGTGGAGTAATACGGGCCGTGCAGGTCCCCGAGGCCCATGGCGTTGGCCGTCTGACCGCACAGGCAGCACACCAGCGTTGGCTGACACCTGCTCTCCGAGCTGAACCGGCCCAGCTGGAAACAGGAAGTACTGGGAACAAACCCAGACAGAGATCTGGTGGCTGTCTGCGGCTGTGCTCTGCTGCTCCTTACTTTAGCCTCCTCCTCCTGATAGTTAACAACAGTGCACATCCTCTTCTTCAAGTGAATAAAAGGGCTAAAATTTCCCAATTTCTTGTTCTTTTTTTCCTGTTTTTTGCTTGCATATTTAAGCTTGATCTCTGGCTCTCTCGGAGAAAACAGAGCAGAAGGTCCGGTCCGTGGGCGCACTTTATTCTTCCGCGCTGCAACCGTTTTTTTGTTTCTTTTCCTTTCGCGCTGCTCTGTTGCGATTCTGCAGTTCTGCTTCTGTTTATTTCGCAACATTTTAGTTTTACGAAGGGCGAGGGGCTTCTTTAGTTTATGATTTGCGCTTTTCGCGTGCAACACTTTGCGGCGAGGCTGCGACTTTCTCTGCGGGGACTTCCCGTCTGTCCGACCGTCCGCGTCGGACTCCTCTGAATTGCTGCTCACCCTTTGTGACGCGTTTGGCTTGGAGGCCAGCTCGTTTGCATCGGAGCTGAACAACCTCACCGCATACTCCATCATGTCATCAGAATCACAACTTTCGTTATAAATACCCACTGCGTCCATTTTAGCTTGTCTCCTCAAACTGTGCCGAGACGCACTGCAGGTATATTGAGGCATTTCGGACACAGGTCTTCGGATTCTGGTACTACGTCGAACTCTGCGTGACGCTTTTTCATCCTCGCTCTGAGGAGGAGTTTTTCTCACCAAACTCTTCCTACAAGAAACATCTTTCTTACAAGAAAAGGCGTTGCTTTTCTTCTCTTTGTCAGGGACCGAAACTTCGATAACGTCGCTGTCATCGCTTGAAGCGTCTCCCGGAGATTCGGCGGGGTCGCCGTAAACAGCGCTTAGGTCTGACAGGAGCACTATGGGCCTGGTGTGATGTACAGGAATGTCCACCGAGCTGTCTGAGGAGTCTTCCGAGTACGAGCTCTCTGGACTGGGCGAGCTCAGAGGCTGAGGTAGGTGATAGCAACCTTTCCCTTCGTCCAGTGAGGACGCGGCTGGGGACAGGGGCTCCACAATGTGCCTGACACTGTCTTGGATGAAAGAACTGCATAAGAGGGGCTCCTTAGCGGAGGACACGAGGAAAATAACATCAGAGCCGCTGTCACTCTCCTCTCCTCCGCTGCTTTCGGGGGCCGGGTCGCCGGTTTGGTCGGGCCCGTAGAAACCCGGATGCCACAGGTTGCCATGAACTCCGTCACGGTACAGATCCAACCCGGGAGCTAGTGTTGAATTCATGTAGTTACCTAATGGCCGGGGGCCCTGCTCCATGTCTCTGCAGAGGGCAGGTGCCCCCAGCTCAGGATGCAGCTGAGAGTTGTAGGAGGACGAGGCTCTAGATCGGTACGGGGAGCTGATCTCGGTGCTGCAGCTCGGTGGGAGTCTGTGGTACCACTCGGGCTTCTTTGCCAGGTCCATGGCTTCAGTGTGGCTGCGGGTCAGGGGGTTGACAGAGTAGCCCTTTGACAGGTCCATAGCCATGAGAGATGGATCCTGAGGGGACACTTCCATCACTGCAACAAACACATATTAACATTATTCAGGGTTTCCCCCCGCCATTATAAGGTTTAGGTGCAGCACCTGAGCCGAATGAATGTAACCAAAAGACTTTTCTCAGATTTATTGATTGTAGTTGGACTTCTTTAGCTTTAAGTTTTGTCTTTAAGGTATTTTTTTTATTTTTGTATTTATTTTTATTTTGCAAAAACAGTGTAAAGATATTTCATGCATAAATCGCGCTATTCATATAGTATTTCACATCCTTCACACTAGGACAAAACAGACAAGAAATGCCAGAAACATGAATAAAAATTAAAACAAAATAAATAAAAACACAAAACAAACAAAAAATAATAAATGCACTCAGATAACACTTTTGTCGTAATCCCTAACATTAATGTAAAAAAATGATCCTGAAAATGAAAATGATGAGCCTGCCATATCTTCAAAAAGCCGGAGGTTCTGTCTTTACTCTTATAATAAATGCTGTCAATAACAAAGTAGCTTGAGAGTTCATTCCACCAGTGGACTATTGGGGGGGGGGGGGTTGGAAGCCTTCCATTTTAAAACTATGCATTTCTTTAAGCTTTTTGAATGCAATTTATTTATTATCTGCTCTAGCTTTTCCAACGTTTTAGACACAGATATAGTGATAATAACAAAATGATGTGAAAAAGAGACGCAAAACTACCACAAAAGGGACACAAACCGACTAAAAAGACACGCAAAAACCCACAAAGAGACACAAAATGTACGGGGAAATTTCATTTTTTTTTAAATGGAAAGACGTCAGATTTTCTTGAGGAAGGACACCTAAACCCCTGGCCAAATACGTCTTCCACAAAGCTAGAGAAAACACTGATTATTGAGATGTATACTTTCATACCCGTTTCTTACTAGTTCTTCAAAGGGCATTAAAAGGGAAAACATTATCGATTATCCGCAGAATATTTTTTTTCCGGATTCATCATATATTCTATGAATTGTCCAACATGGTGAACAAACTTTCCAAAGCCCAAGGTGACATCTTTAGGTTTTTTGTTTAGTTTAAACAACATTTCAAAACCTGAAGATATTCAGTTCACACTTAATCATCTCATTTGAGAAGATTAAACCACATAACTTATTATTATTTTTTTTTTTTTACTATTTCTGCTTGAAAAAGGTTTAAAACAACTAACCGATAGGCCATGTTGTTTGTAGCTGTTTTGTCTCTCTTTGAGTGACATTTTCCAGGTGAACCAGAACCAAAAATATTTTAATAAATCAGTCGTTTCAGTTTCTTTTGTAAAAAACAAAAATTGCCAAACATGTTCAGCCAACATTTTCAGCTTCTCAAATGACAGAATGTGTCTGCTTGCCATTGTCATAATGCACTATGATTGAATATCTTTAAGTTCTCTTTTTTTAAACAAAACACAACATGTCACCTTGGGCTCTGGGAAGTTTTGATGCAAATTTTTTTCCCTAAGTCTTTGACATTTCATTGAATATACAATAAATTGATTCATCTGAAAAATAACAGATTTATCGATACTGAAAATAATTGTAAACTGCAGCCCTGCCACCTGAACTTGAGCTTTTTTAAATTCACATTGGAGATGAAAAGAAGCTGACCACACTGACACTTCTCTGAAAATATGCATTTATTTGTATAAATATTACAGGAAACCAATTAAAAAAAAACCTGAGATACCAGATTTTATTTTCTAAAAGCAGATCTATTCTGCCTATTTTAATTGATTCGCTAATTTTAGTGTATTTAAATGAAATGTAGCTGTAACATGAAAAGGAAAATCAACCAAAACATGAAATAAATAAAAATACTGGCTTTGGGTTTGCAGATTTTCAATATTAACATTATTTATTTCTATATAACATATTACTATTCTGTTAAGAATCAGGATCAGGTCTTTAACTGAGATTTCTAACATGACATGTTAACAGGTAGGCCCGTTCATGAGTAATATATAGCTAAGTAATGTAAGGTAACCTGCCCATAAATAATGACATGATGTAACGTTGGACCTAACTCACAATAAGTGTACAATTGTCTGTTATTTAAAGTGTAAAATTGCTGGTGGTCTTACCCCCGAGGCGGCAGCAGTTCTGATGGTTCCGATGGACGACCCCGGTCCTGACAGTGCGGGCGGTAGAAAGACACTTTCCCCTCAAACAAGTCGGGTAGCTGGGTTAGCTAACACACCTCTCCGGGCCCATCATCAGGACTGGATGTAAACAAAAGCTGTGAGTTCATGCTAGCTGACTAGCTAATTTTAGCCCGCTAAACTAATTCAAAACGTATCAGACACTCGACGCGATAACGAGAAATAAACATTGTTGTTGTATAATTGCTGTCAGTCAGTTAGAACCATCTGGCTTCTGTTGGTATTTTGAAGTTGTCATAATGGAGACCATCTTCCTTCAGCGTCAAGTCCATGGATGTATTAAGAGAACACCGGAAAAGAACCGTGTGCTTTCAAAGTAAAAGCACACCGTTTTAGTTTTTCTTCATTACAAATAACAAAATATACATATATATATATATATACATATATATATATATATATATATATATACACACCAGTGGTTACACAGCAGTGCTTCACACTGGAGTTCACACAAGTGATGTTTATATTTACTGCTTATTTTCTACTTATTCTCTTTATTAATCGTTTCCATTATATTCTGTCCAACTGTCACAAGTTGGATGTCAATTAAGGCTTTTACTATGAAATATTCCCTCGGAACTTAACTTTATTTTTATGAGGAAAAATTGACTTCCTCTTCTTCCTACAAAAAAAAAGTGGTGAATACTGTCAATGATAGCCTGAATATTATGCCCCTGCATCTTCACAGGGCAGCAAAAATAAAATGAATGTAGTAGCTGTGATTTTTTATCTTTCATGTACCAACAGCGACTGAATTTAAATTAATAAATAAAATGTGGCCCCAAATTTCAACCTAGCAACCCTTGCAGAGACTTGTAGCATGACGAAAGACAACACAAACTAACAGAGATGGTATAGGTTTAATTTGCAAATTTGGTTTAATTAATAAAAGACATTCATATTTCTAATACTTTAGTGTGCAAATATAAATTACAGTTTGTGTATAGACAGAAAAATCTGCCAGTAAAGTTACCTGCAAGAAATGTTTAAACATTTGAAATGTAAGTTTAAGTTAAATAATTTGATTGATTAAATAAACACACGTTAATGACAGTTTAATGACAAGACATACAGCAGAGGATAAGAGAGAGAAGTGAGAACAACATACATACAGTATGATAAAAGTGTTACCATAACAAAATGGCTTTACAGAAAAAAATGTACATACATAACACACAACATAACCACTTTCTAATGATAATATTTGATAAATATTAAAAAGAACTTGCAGTTCCACAGGACTATTGCAGTATAAATCACTGTAAATGACAAACTGTGTCAATACACAATAAACAGTCAATATAAACATATTGAAAACCAAAAATATAAAAGGAGTGAGAAGTGAGATTGTGTATAAGAGTTCTTGGATTTATTAAATAATATTTTGTGTTTGTTTTAAATACATTTCTTGCGGGTAAAGCTACAGTAAATATACTACATGTTACAGTGAAGACAAATGTTATGTTGCTATTGTAAAAATGCACAATTTCAGGGTGAAGTCAGGTCCAGAGCGTGATGGGCCAGCCTCAGGTTCTCTCTCAGCTCGTCCATCTCTCTTTCTGTTTTGGCCCTCGTGATGCTCAGCTCGGTGTACATGTCTTTGTACTTCTTTGTGGCGTTCCTCTTGTCCTGGAATGTGACAGACATCAGGTTCACTTCCCGTCTTTGATTCACAGTAATTATTGGATCTGCTGTACACGTGTGACTCTCACCCTCTGTGCTGACTGCAGGTCGTCCCTCAGAGATGTGATCTCCTGCTTCAGACACTGCACCTCAGACTCCTTCACTCGCAGGGTAATCTGAGATGAAAAACAAAAAGAATCAGCTGCATATCTTTAGTTTCGAACTTCTTCACACTAAAATTACACGTGCGCGTGTTGAGAGGGTTGCTAGTGTTTAGTACTTCATGTAAAGCCCATAAAACCAAGGGAAACTGCCATAGAGGAGAGCACCCAACCTCCCATTCAGATGTTCAGATTTACTTTATTAGGGGCCGTGCAGCTCTTGTATTTGCGGTCCCTCTTGTATTTGCGGATATTAGTAGGGGCCGGGCAGCATGTTTTTCAGTTCCCTCTCATATCTATTTGAACTGTTACCTTTCTCCACCTTCACACAAGAGTGAATAAAGAAAAGACGTACCTCCATTTCATACATATCCATCCCCCGACTGTGTGGCAGGGCGTCCTGCTTCGCCAGAGAACAAAGTCTGGTGATCTCTGCTGCGAGGTGACCGCTCAACTCCTGGAGGAAAAAGTCAGAAACAATACAACAATGAGGCTTCTTACTTACTACTGACACTATGTTTTTGAATACACATCATACTCATTTTTTTCTACAAACAAAAACCTTCAGAATAATTTTCTAAAACATACTGCAAAAATATATAAAATTCTACATATAAGGGCCGGGGTTAAAATTAAGACACAGTCGTTTTTACACCCTGGATCTCTGTGGGTATTAACTCTGTAGAAGAACATGTAAAGGATGGACTAAAAAAAGTAAGTATCAGCGCTCTCACCTGGTTTCTGGTCCTCAGGTCTTGGTTCTCCTGCTGGCACTGACACAAAGCCTTCCTCTCAGCATCCAGAGCCTGGCCAAGGTGTACGTTCTCCAGACACTTCAGAGAGAACTGCTGGGACAAAACCTCGAGCTCCCGCTGGTACGAGCAAAGCTCCTCGCTACAAAAACACACAGATATTCAACATAAACATCTACTCTTCATCAGAACATGTTGGAGAAAACTACGTCTAAATGTGCTCCCAGTCATCAGTTTCAAGCTACGCCACAAGATGCCCACATACAAAGTTTGTCTGGATTACGGGTCCTACATACAAGGTGTACCTGTGTTGTCTGAATATGTCCTCCAGGTGTGTGTTTCCTGTGCTGTTCTCTGACTGACATCGCTTTTGCACCTCCCTCTCCAGCTCCAGCCGGTGAGCGTTCTTGACGGCTTCGATTGCTGAGAAAGGTGAAATTGAGGGGGTGTAAGATTTCATGAGATCAATGAAGAATGTTATGCTGAATATCAAAGTTGCAAAATGTTATTAATATAACCAGGGCAGAAGTAGACTACGGGCCCTATTTTAACGATCTAAGTGCACAGCTTGAAGCGCATGGCGCAGGTGCGTTTAGGGCGTGTCCAAATCCACTTTTGGTAGTTTGACTGTGGAAAAAAGGGTCTGTGCGCCGGGCGCATGGTTCAAAAGGCTTGTACTAAGTGTCTTCATTAATTCATAGGTGTGTTTTGGGCGTAACATGCAACAAACCAATCAGTGTCATCTCCCATTCCCTTTAAAAGCCAGGCGCGTTCGTACCTTGGCGCATTGCTATTATGATGGCGGATTTGCACCGTAATATTTTTTATTTGTAATCTTTTGCATGTTTGTGTGCTGCTGCGCTTCCCTGTGTGTGTAACAAGCATAGTGTGCACGAGTCTAGGCGCATTTTACTGATTTTCTGTTAAAATAACAATGAAATGCTGCGTTATTGACGTTAGACCGTTTTTGTTGGTCAATCACTTCCCGCTGCCTCAAGATAGCATTACGCCAAGAATTCACCTGAACACACCTCCCTGTAAGACCATGGGCGCGCAGATGGGCGCAGGTGCATTTGCTATTTAAACGACGTGGGCGCTGGACGGGAGATTGACAACTGCGCCGGTCTTAAAGTAGCGAAGACACTCGCGAAGACACTCGCGTCGCGACACAGCTTTGCGCTCAGCTGTGCCGGGTGCAAGATAGGTTCCTAAATAGTTTGTTACATTTCTGAATCATCAACTTTTTCATCAACTTTTTATTCCAGACTCAGGGTCCATTTAAAAGACACAGAGATGACATACAACACTCCTTAAAATGGAATAAAAACATATACCAACTAATACTTATAACCATACTTGTGTATAGTAGAACTTTGGCTTTAAAGAGAGCATGGATGGATATAACAGTATCAGTTCCCTGTTGAAAATGGCTGTCTGATGGCAAGGTAAACCGGTGAAAATATTTAAAATATACCGTACACTTAACTGATATTGATTTTTTTTCTTTTTAGGTGGCTAAAATACGTTTAGCTGCTGCCTCCGTCGACAGCAGTACATGTACATTCTGTGTCGGTACTTCTGCCTGCTTCTCCAAACTAGGCGTGTCGACCGCCATTTACTGTAGGTAATACACTGACCTGTACTGACACTGTACCTCATAAAACCCTGCTTCAAAATATCTTAACTATTCCTTTAAGAGTGGGTTTTATTTAGGAGGACTTTTCAAAATAAGACATGCTGTGGACAGGAGTAATGAGAGTGTCTCCTCACCGGTTGCCGTAGCAGTGGTCTCCTCCTCCAGCAGTCTGTCTCTCTCCACCAGGAGGCGCTCGACTTCCTGTTGGTGTCGACGCTGCAGCTCCTCCACAACTTTTAGGTGAGACTCCTCCATGGAGGCGAAGCTGTGCTCGCAAGTGGCCTGGAGGACACGAGTCACTTACTTAGAACTTTCTCTGTCCCATATCTTTGTCATTTAAATGTTAAATAGCAATACTTTCGCCATTAGAATATCCGTTTGCTTATCATGTTGGACTAATGTTTTGGTTTCTCTCAATTGAAATCAGATATCAGGAATTGTCATCCCTGTCTGTTATAATGGAAGCAAAATAGTTTTCCCCATTCAATAAAAAAAATCCCATCACCTCTCACCTATATCACCTCTCACAATGTTTCAAAGTAAATAAATAAAATGAATATCTCATAATGTATTGGTGGGCAAGATATTTCTATGTCTTTTGCATTGAAGTGATGAAGTACTTTGACCAAAGAGACTGGCAGTAAATGTACTGTATCATGATCAATATCACAAAATGAAATTACATATACTGTGCTAGAGAACTGTTTTGCCCCCAGTTTTCTCTGTAGTATGAAAAAGAATAATAAAAAGACACTTGAACAATGAACATGCCTGCATTGCTTTTCTTTTTATATGATGTGCCAAATTGGTGGACTTCCCCTTTTAATTTATGAATTTTGTCTAGCATGAAGATGGTTAAATGTACAGACAAATGACCTTTATATAAGTTTCAACTATGGCCTTCTAAAATCTTAAAATACTGTCTATGTAAACCCCTCCAGCTCTACTTACCTTCAGCTTTTCCATCTCCTTCTCATGTTGCGTCTGAACAGAACTCATTTTCCCATCAAGCTCTTCTTTCACCTCCTCAGCCATGGCGGCCAGCTGCTCCTCCAGCTCCTCCACTCTTCTTCTCAGCACTGCAACTTGCTCTGTCTCCAAGCCCATAGGGTCCGTTTCCTTGTGGGATGCATTACTTTTCTCTGTGTTTTCATCTGCTATCTCCTGGATCCCCAACTGACATTCAACACACGAAAGTGGGATTTCCAGGCACTCAACCATCTCCGCTTCCTCCCCAATTCCATCTGCAATACTTTCATCTGCTGCCTGTAACTCAACATCTGTGTCCTGTGGGTAAGTCTCTTCTGTCTGGCAACATGTGTTCATCTTATCGCCCGACGACAACGACGACGACTGCTGCTCTTCTACGTTTGACAACCTTTCTCTCAGCTCCCGGTTTTCTTCCATCAAGTCCACACAGTTGCTGCAGACGAGAGAAGAAGTGAGCAGCTTCTGTTTGGTTTCCTCAAGTTGCCGCTCGTATTTTGACTGAAGCCTGCTTAAATGACAGCAGTGTAACGCTTCCGTTGCTGCAGAGTGAATGAAACCAGACATGGGATGCTCAGAAAAGTGAAAGTCAGCCATCGACTGGAGTTTGTCGTGGGCTGAGGGGTCGACAGAGGAGGCGAGATGGTTCAGCAAAGAGATTTTCACCTGTGTGACGCCTCTGAAATGTTCCATCTCAAACATCCTGCTTTCATCTGTCTTTTTGGTTTCAGTCTCACTTGCAACATTCCAAACAATATCCAGATCTTTCACACCTTCCCTCCCTTCACCTGTGCATGTCTCAGAAAGTAGACGATGCCCTAAAAGCAACATTTGTTTCTCCACCAACATACGTTCTGTCGCCTCACTAAGAAGCCCTTCTACATGTTTCTCCTCATTAAGCTCGGAGGGATTGACCTTCAGTTTGTTGAGCAGCACACTCCAAAACTCTTCCTCCCACTTCAACTGACTCTCCGCTGTAGGCTTCCTCTCTTCCTCCTTTCTCAAACCAAAATCCAACTCGTCAATCACCTCCAACAATTTCTCCAAAGCTTTCAACCTCAGGACCATCCCGTCTATGACTTGCCGGATCCTTTCTTCACCAGAAACACATCCGTTGCTATCGCCATCTTCCAACCTCCTCTTCTCCAACTCTTGATTCAGCCTCCTGATGTCGGCCTCCGCCTCTGCAGCTGTTTGACGGCAAAGTTTCTCAGCTTCCTTCAGCTCTGCGTTCTGCGTCCGGAGCTCCCCGCAGGTCAGTTCGGATTGCTCGAGCTGTCTCTCCAGCCCCGTCAGCTTGGCCTCGGTGGCCTCGAAACATCGGAGCAGGTATTCCTTATTCTCCTCTTCTGTTTCTTCTGTTTCTGTTGGGACGTTCAGCTGCAGCAGTGCCTCCATCTCCCTCATACTCTCCTCCAGGGAGGTGATCAAGGTCTGGGCCTCAAGGAGCTGCTGGTCTCTGGAGCTCAGCTCCCTCTCCAGATCTTCTACCCTTGCTTGTCCCAGCTGTTCCACTTCAGGGAGGTGATGGGGTTCAGTGTACCTGCTGCTGAGCTCCACTTTCAGCCTCTCTATCTCGCGGTCGGCCTCCGTCAGTTGGTTAAGCATCTCCTGGTTGCGCTGGTTCAGAGCCTCGTTCTGGCTTGTGAGCTGCTCCACCTCTTGGGAAAGCCTCCTCACCATTTCCTGTTCTGGAGGTAAATGCTGCTCTTCACAGTAGCTCGGCGCGTCGGTATCTCCCTCTGCATGCGACTCCAGAATGAATGAACTGTATTCACCATTATTTATTTGTGTTCCTGAGCTGGGAACCTGGTCACAGTCGTCTCTGTCCAGCTGATTCTTGTGGTTAATTGTTGCAACGTCCAAATCTACAGTTTGTCCGTCAGTCTGAGGAAATAAGCGTTGGCTGTCTGATGCAGGTGATAATAATAAAGGTGCGTCTTCTGTCTCAGGATGCAAATTCCCCAGGTCTTGGAAGTTGCCCTCTGAGTCATGCAGCCAGATGCTGGGCGTCTGAGGCGGTTCCAAGCTGAGCTGCTGCTGCATGCTGATAATGTTCAGCTGGAGCTCTGCGGTTTCTTTGCGCGCATCCATCAGGGTCTGTGCGCTGCTGTTTGATGGCTTTTCATTTGTGTTCGATGGGCAGAAATCTGCTTCAGAAGTTAGAGGACGGTCCGCCTTAAAAAAAAAGAGAAAAGGGGACAAAGAGAAGCATTAGTGACCCCACAAGTATCAAAAACTGAGAAAAGCAAGTAGCTGAGGGGCAACCTGTGGCGGACCTGCTGCTGATAAAATCCTGCTGTACTCAGCTGAGGCTCCAGCTCCAGTCTGCAACGCTCCGACTCTGCCAGCTGAGCCTTTAGATCCTCCACCTTCAACAGACAACCAGTTACTATATGAAAGCTTCTCGCATCCCAAATCTGCAGCTACAGTACTATAATCAAGTACATGTAAGAATATTGGTATGAGTATGAACCCATATTTAAAGCACTCACCCCCTTCCTGTAGCCCTCCAGCATCTTCTCAATCTCCACAGAGTCTTTGGCTTCAGTAAACAGCGGGACTCTTCTTTCCGATTTGAACACCGTCCTCTCCACCTGCTTCCAGCACTCTTCAATCTCTTCTTCCACTTTCTGCTGTGATTTGGGACTCAGTGCTCTGCCATCCGCTGCTTGAACTCCAATCACCTCCCAACCCAGAGGGAAGCCCAGCATGCTCTCGTACCTCCTCCTCCTCTCCTCCCTCCTCTTCCTCCTCTCCAGGTCGCCCAGCTCTAGTGAGCACAGCGCTTTAGTCCTCTGAGGATCCAGAGGAGGCCTGAACTCAGCCCAGTCGAAGGTTTTGTCGGGGAGAGAGTCCTGAGTCACATCTGGCTTGGGGAGAGCTTCAGGTGGGCTGCAGGGAACGTGGAGGCCAGGTAAACTGCACACAACACGTAGGTAAGTTTAGATGGAGGATAGGGAAAATACCACAATGTAAAGAAAGATGTAACAATTAGTATATTTATTTAGTCGAGTAATCGTCAAACATTTTGATAACCAATTGTTTAAAATGCGAGGGTTTTCTGCTTTTTCTCTGTTTTATATCACAGTAGATGAAATATCTTTGGGATTTTGACTGATGGTCGGAGAAAACAAGTTATTTAGAGATGTCAGCTTGGGCTCTGGGCCATTGTGATGGCCTCCTGTTTTTTGTTTTTCCTATTTTTCCCAATATTTTTTATAGACTAAACTAGGCCTGCACGATAAATCGTTATAAAATCGCAATCTCGATTCACCCCTGTTCACGATTTAATTTGAAATTATTAATTTTTTCTCCTTCAATTAATTTATTGAAAGCATTTGACATTGACAGGAACATGTTTTAATTATGCAGAGACATGTTCAAAGAGTCCAGATAGAGCCTGTATCGGGGCCATATTTAGTTCAGTGTGTTATATGTCACTATTTTTGGTAGCCTACTGCACTTAAAGGGCCAGTATGTACTTTATTTTCTTTTATTCATTGAAGCCTCTGTGTTTACAGGCTTGTGGTGATGTGCAATGTGCTATAGGTGCCAAAAAAAATCTATGTTTGGTACTGCCAATTTGTTTTGTGTTGTCATGGTTCATGTGTGCAACAAACATTACACTTCGTGAGAAAAAAATTGTGGCAGAGAATCGTGATATCAACTCTAAGCTAAAAAAAAAAATCATTGTTCATATTTTTCCCCGAACCGTGCAGGCCTAAAACAGTCAGATTAATCAATAATGAAAATAATTATTGGTTGCAGCCCTAGTGTAGACACATCATGTTTCTAAACAAAGCCCATGGGTCGGATGAAATTTTGCCACCAACATGTTTTTTTTTTTTTTATATAACTGGTTTAAGATTTTACATTTAAACATTGACACACCCATCACACAAGACTATTTGAATTTGCCTTTACCTGGCTACATCAGGGGCGATAGCTGGACGGACGTTTTTCATCAGAGCCTGGATCCAGTTCTTGCGTATCCCTGAAGTCATGGCCGACAACGTGTAGACTCCCTTTGGGGTCTAAGAAAACAACATTTCACTTAACTTCATGTTAATGCAAAAGATATAGTTGTGTCCGTTTAGTGTGGAAACTGTCTTCTTACATGGATCTGAAATCCGTAGTTCCTCTGCACGTGATACTCAGACACATTATGACACTTTGTTAGGTCGATATCTCCTTCAAGATCCGAAGCCTGAGGGGAGAAAAGCAAAATACATTTGAACTTCTTAAATGAAACAATTCTTATTTCTACTGGGGTGGTGATGGCGCAGTGGATGTGACACATGCCTTTGGTCAACCAATGTGTCCCTGAGCAAGACACTTAACCCGTAGTTGCTCCAGAGGCGTGCAACCTCTGATATATAGCAATTGTAAGTCACTTTGGATAAAAGAGTCAGCTAAATAACATGTAATATATAAACTGATATCAAAATACCTCCTCAGCTATTGAGTCCTTGTAGTACCTCAGGCTGTAAGTCGACAAGACAAACCAATATTTCTTCCACTAGAGGGAAGCAAAAGACAGCGATCAAGAAGTTGTTAACAAACAGAATCAAATGGAAAGCATTTAAATCAATCAGTCAGTTCAAAATAGTTTACCTGCTGATTTTCATCCAATTTGACCATCCAGCCTTTTTTAAAGTTTAATAAATCTGGCTGTAAAGAAAACACAGTGTTAACATTGTTGCTATAGTATTCCCAACAGTAACAGACTTGTGTGTAAATTAAGTATTTAAGAAGAATAGGATTATGTATTTTTTAAATTGATTAAAAGTTTTCACGCCCAAAATACACAAACATGCACAAACAGGACCACATGCATTAATGGGGAGGTGTCAGAGGGAGGAGGCTGCCCACGGACAGGCGCCCCCTGAATAGTTGGGGGTTCGGTGCCTTGCTTAAGGGGTGAATCAGTAGTGCCCAGGAGGCGAAGTGGCACCTCTCCAGCTACCAGCCCACGCTCCATACTTGGTCCGTGTGGGAACTTGAATCGGCATCCATCCGGTTCCCAAGCCAATTTACAGTGTGGTATTAGTACTTTGACTTCAGTTAAGGGTCTGAATACTTCCTCCAACACTGGCGCAGACACGGTTTTGGAAAGTGCTGTGAAATATTGACATTCTCACATGGAGTGTAAGGAGCTGTTTGGTCTCTAGGGGTCACAATTGGGGTGGCCATATATATATATATATATATATATATATATATATATATATATATATATATATATATATATATATATATATATATATACACATATATATATATATTTTTTTTATCCACACTGTAGTTCAAAAGGTTACGTCTCACTGCTACCTCCCCCTGATGCAGATTACAGCCACACAAAAAAAAGTAATTTGTTTTTTAAATTGTTAGTTAAAAAAACAATCTGTTTGGTGACTCACGGGCATGATGGTGTCGGACGTCCTACGGTCCAGAGACTTGGCTCTTCTCTGGGGTGGGGGTGCAGTGAGCTGGCCTATGTCTCCACATGACTGGAGCTTCTGTGAAAGTCAAAAAAAAAAACTGAACGATAACTTTGTGACGATAACTTCTTTCATCACTAGCATTTGTTTTTGTTTTTATCTGCAGACGTGAGGTGTTTTCTGAATCAGGACGGTGGCAGTTTGTATGTGCGGCCTGCATTCCATCAAGCAGAGTAACCGATAGTCTGGATCCTTGGCACAGATGTCAGCTGTAAGGATTAGGCCTGCTGTAGAGCACTGCGGGGAGCCCAACAGGCTTTTCCACCGCCTGCTAAACTCTTACTCACATCACCACTGAACTGCACACGGATGACTGCATTTGGCTGCATGTATGTGGAATGCATGAAACGGTTTTAGACGCAACATAATGCCTAATACTTTGTGACTTTTTGTTTAAAATAAATAAATAATTAAGTTACAAATCCAGAAACACTGAGCGAGATCCCTGCATGCTTCTTATGATCAGGTTTCATGCTGGCGGATAGAGCTGCACGTATGTCTTTCAAGTCTGAATTACACAGAATTAAATAAAACAAGGGTATGTTTTTTTGGTTCACTTGAAAAGATTCATTCTCCCCTCTTATATAACCACATTTCAACAGGAAAAAATGAGCACTTTGATCGTTACAGAACATTCTTTGTGTTTCTCTTTTCCTGGCATTTAAATTGAAAACTATCCAAGGACACAACACATGGAGGAAGGCAGTGCTCTGGGCTGCAGTGATCTTTCTTTCTTTTCTTCCCAAACAATCGCTGACCGCTGCAGACAGAGCCTGTCCTCTGTTTGGTGAAGAAGCCTCCTTAAGCTGGAGGGGGGAGAGTGGGGGGGGGGGAGGAGGAGGAGGAGGCTGTCTTGGGAATCTCAACTCTGAGGCCTGAATGAACTCCAGACAAGCTCTTTTGACCTTCTCCTGGCTACCAAAACAAACGCACCCAAAGACACATAAATCCTCACATGGGATGAAATGTGCTGCTGAGTGTATTTAAAGGGCAAATCCTCTGGAATGAGCCTGTCTGTTTAATCAAAGATTAGCAGCTGCCACAGTGATGACCATCTGGGTCAAAATAAATGTACTGTGATCATACTTGAACAGTTGTTTTCTACATGAGCTTTGACAGGGGTTGTTTCATGAAGGTGTCTTACTGTGAACCTACCGCACTAAACCAGACTCTAACGGTTTCATAAAAGCCCACTCAGAGCTGAAGTCAAGCCTGGTTTATTTCATTTCATTATCTGTTACACAGACCTGAACCATCCAGCCACCGAGCAGCAGCAGATATTAAACATATACAATTGGAGAATAAAATATTGAAGGAAAACCAAACAAAACCACAGCCATGAATAAAGTACAAGTTTAGGTCAGCAGTGAGCTCCAACTCTTCTCACATTGGTAATCCTGGATAACTATCATAAAGTTGAGGGATGTGTCATAAAGCCTTAATATTACCTTCTTTAAAAGGTCCAATGTGTAGGAATTTCTCCCATCTAGCGTTGAGATCAAACATCGCAATCAACTCTCTCGCGCCACGCAGTTCGAAGTACATATTACAGCTACGGTAGCCTTCACACTTTAAAAAGCCGGTCTCTTGCTCTTTTCTATATCCTTTTTCTTTTCTGGGCGAAGAAGAAGACTCCTGTTCCTGACATTTGGATTTTGAATACGTGCATGGACAGAGGCGGAGTGGCAATCGGGAGAGTCAGGACTTTTTCCGGTGGGCCGGTAGTGTTTCGAGGCCGCTCCAGCCGGTCTGATCAGCCGCTGCTCTATCCCAACACCTCTGAGTTTATCATGTGAAAGTGAAAACGCGTAAGGCGGAGCAGTATGTCCTGTATGTCCCTTACCGGCTAACGTATTTCAAGATGGCGCATGAATATGGAGCGTCTACTCCAGTTCATGCGAATGCAAATGTAACATTTCAAGCCAAAAGGAATACTTGGAATTAATGGTGGTGGTAAATATTCATGATAAAGGACAAGTTTGTGAACGGGCAACGCAGATTTTGATGATAAACAACTAAACACGTTACACACTGGGTCTTTAAGTAAGTCAGGCTTATTTTCAGCAAAATTCTGTTTCATAAAGGAGGTTTAAATAAGTCTAACCTAAGTTAATGTGGAAACTAATCCCTCCGGACTTGCCTGGCCTCAGTCAGGTTAGTTTTCAGGCTTAGCTTCACCTCAGAAATAAACAGTGTTACTCTCAATCTGACAGACTGAAGCACAGTTCCTCCCCAAAGGTTCATCTTTACATGCAAAGCGTATGTCGCATGTTGACATGTGATGCACTTAATTGCATGATTAGAATCTGAAATCATATATTTTTTTATTCTAATGTATCTTATTTTTATTTAATGACATTTAAAGAGAGATATTTTCACCATATCTACACACATGTACAAACCAAGTAAAATAAGCATTAAGCATATTCTCAGAAAGGCGAAGCAGTGCTACTTCTGCTACTTGGGCGGAGTGATATGGTTGCAGCACCTGAGAAGCCGAGAGCAGAGTAGCAGTGCTTCGCCTTTCTGAGAATATAGTTCCCAGTTTATATACGGTTAGAAGATGGCTGTGACGTTGTTATTTGTACACGCTGTGACTATACAAATCACAACATGTAAATAGGAACATGTTGGCGTTATTTTGTCACTTATTCGGAGCAGTAGGATAGTTGGAACCAGTTACCTCCAGGATCTGTGCTAGGCTAAGCTAACGGTGGAGCCTTCAGACAGAGTTACGACACCACAGAGATGAGAAGGGTATGTATGGACTTGTCTAACTCTGGGCGTTACGGTGAATAAGCTAAAGTCCCAATAAGTCAGCGTGTTCCTTTAAGTATGTGAAATATCAATTATAATATTGTTGCTGTCGGGCAGAAACCTCATATCTCCATATTTATCATCATATTTACATCATCTTTGTTTTCATAAATCAATGCTATTGGTCACCCTTTGCGTGTGTCTGTGGGTTTTATAAATATCGAAACAGTGACGAGGCAACAAAAAAGCCTGCTTCCTGATACAGAATTCCCTGAAAAATAAGCCTAATTTACTGAAGTAAAGCTGGTTGAACTGGTAATCTCGCTTTACGTGGACTGTTTATGCTTCATGTATGTGTTCTGTTGATACTGTCACACAAAGACAGACACCCGTCTTCTTAACGTCTACTCACCTCTTTAATCACCAGTGTCTGGCCTGACAATACACAGGGACTATCATTCACAAACAGATGTGCACTTGGAAAGGAGGCATGCCCTTTTGAGTTCATCAGGTTCAGTAAACACAGGCCGTCACTTAATTCTGAGTTTTGAGATTCTCGTAAAGCGTCCTTGAGAGTTCCTGACATTACACGGTATCTTGTTTTAGGTCAGAGGAATCCCTGGAAAAAGTCTGTAGGGGGAATGCCGTCTCCCAGATTATTACACACACAAAAAGAGGCAGGCAGAATGCCTTCAGGGCATCACAACCAGTTTCTGTTCACAAACAAAATGCAGCTCTGAATGAATCACTGCCTCTCTCCCACCTGCTGACACATGCACCCACTCTCACACATGCTTGGAGGAAACACAAGCCCTGACACGGCAGGATCGACTCGTCCACGCGTTTCATGCCAAACTCTCAGCACCTTCTTTTCAGCGCTTCAACGTGAACTGAATGCGAGTTGTTACGACGCAGAAGACTTCAATGAATCAGGACTCGTGTTTACACACACCGGTTGACGGATGCACACAGAGATTGACTCCGTCCAGCCGTCCACAGTGTTTGATCAGGTCAGAGCTTCTTTGGCAGAGTGAGGTTTTTCTCTGAGTAACAACTGGTTGTGTGAATCATGTTCAAACCAGCCCACAGCCAAGCCCAGTACAGGCTGAGTACAGCTGGATACAATGACTGGTCTTAATCATGACGAACCCACCTTGAGATTAATCAACCATTTCTCTTTATGGTTATAACTATCAAATGGTAGCAAACAACCGCAGTCAGAAAATGGGTTTTTAACCGTTTGATGTTCACGTTAAAGGCCCTGAAAACCTATTTTCTTAATCACATTCCTAACAATATGCTAGTAGCACACTGTTCTACAAAGTTACAATAATAGTCATTTCACAAGGGGTGGTGATGGCTCAGTGGATATGACACATGCCTTTGGTGTGGGAGATCAGGGTTCGATTCCCACTGAGATACATCAACCAATGTGTCCCTGAGCAAGGCATTGGTACCCCTCTATCCCAGGCGGCCCCTTGCCTTGTTTTGCTAGTTAAAACAAAGTGTTGGCTGTAGCTTCATGTACTGTACCGTACAGACGTGAGAGCTGATAGGGCCCTATGATAGGGCTATTGATAGGGCCCTATGAAATTTTCATTTTATTTTTTTTCAAATTCTGTTTTTTCGCAGTTTTTATTATTGTAAACGTATGTTGTTCACAAGCTTTTATTTTGAAAAAGTTTGTTGCTGACCGCTGCCGCGCTTACAGGAACGGGAAAAGATCAGAGTGATAGAGAAAGCATGGATGTATCAAGAGAACAGACCAACAAACATAACTCATTTTAAAGTTCTTCCAAACGGCGCAGTCGACAGAACCAAAGTTATTTGTAACCACTGCAAAGTTGAATTTTCTTATCACCGGAGTACTTCCAGACTGAAATGTCACCTAAATGCAATACACACAGTTGATACCAGCAAATCATTCAACGAAACAAACAGTGGCGCGAGGCTTTGGCAGACTACGTTATGCAGCGTGTGGGAGAAGTATAGATAAACAAAGGCAAGAGAAGCTAACAAATGCCATAGCGAAGTGGATAGCTACAGACTACTGATTAGTGATGTGAAGAATCGCAACAAATTATGAGATTCCCTCAAGACGCACCATCACAAGAAGAATACACGAGTTGTATGAAAAGGAAAGGACTGCAAAAGCAACAGCTTTACAATGTGCACCCGCTATGCTCTCACTGGGGCCTACTGGACATCGCTGGGTAACCATAATCACAGGTCTCAGAGTTACAGTGCATTATATTGATGAACAGTGGGCGCTGCATTCACATGCTCTGACTGTAATGAAAACAGAGGAGAGACATTATGCTGAAACGTGCGCGGGACACTTTATTGAAGTTTCACAGCAGTGGAATGTGTCCTATTAATGATAACATGAATGCCCTGGCAGTGGCAATAAGCTTTCATTTTGTATTTGCTTTGATTACATTGTTTGATTACATATTTTATTTAACTGCTACTATATAAACAAAATGTTGATGTTAAGTGTTTGCAGAACAAATGGTATGTCACTTTAGTTCATATGGCAGAACATTTAAAATAAAATTGCACTATACACTACTTTTGAATTCATTATTGGATTTTGCGTATAACAATGCGATTAATCGCAATTACAATTTTTAATCGTTGCCCAGCCCTAGTATTAAACCCATATAGGTTACCTACCTGCCCATACTGCTGCAACATGAGTACATATGATAATATGGAAGTAATTTGTACTTAAATGGACCCTGAAAAATGTTGCAACAGTACCGAGGGACAGTTGCAACAGTCATTTAGATGTAATAAAACTTGCTACTAGTCAACTTTCTAAAGAAGGCGCAATCGCTTTGCTAATGTTGCTAATGGTCGGGTCTCCAACATTAACACACTGATAACGTTGTATTCAGATTATAAAATATTTTTAGAGGACTTTTTAATGTGTGACTGTGTAAAGGTGTTCACGAGATACCAACCTTTCGTGAACTTGTGAAATTCGCCAGCCGTCTTCTCTCGTTTTCATGGAGACAGACTCTGTGTGCACGGACGGGAGGGGCTGTGTGTGTGTGTGTGTGTGTGTGTGTGTGTGTATGTGTGTGTGTGTGTGTGTGTGAGAGAGAGAGAGAGAGAGAGAGAGAGAGAGAGAGAGAGAGAGAGAGCGACGCATGAGCGACAGAGAGACGGAGGGAGAGCAGGGAAAGGAAATGCAGCTGAACGAATACGCTGAAGGAAGTAAAGAAAATTGTTTATTTAATATGTCAACAAAATATATGCAAATTCTGTGCGATTCCGCGTGTAAAAGTGAATTCTGTTTTCATGTGTAGATTCCGTGATTCCGTCCGCGTTTTCCGCATCACGGAAATCATAGGGCCCTATATTGATCGTCCCATTTAACTCCAAGCAAGAAAGCAAATATTTCCCAAAATGTTGAACTGTTCCTTTAACATACACTGGATGACATAAACGGGTGTTCTTTTACACTCAAGACAAGAATAAAGAAGCATGCAGAAACTTGCAGAAATTATACAAATGTGTTGCTTTGGTGATTTAAAAGTATTACTGTAGGTTGTTAAACAAAACACGCCTCGTGGATGACTAACGTTCAAGGTATTTTGGGCAGGTCCAAGTGGGAGGAGACCCTGTGACAGACCCAGAACACGTTGGAGGGATTACATATTGTCGCAGTCCAAAACAAATCTTGCAGGTCCAAATTTTGTGATTTTTAATCAAAAGGAGAAGGAGTTCTTTTATGGGTCTTAAAGTGGAACTCCATCACATAGATTCTTGTTGGCACATGATTTTTCCAACCAAACAAATTTTCTTTCTACTCAAGATCTGAAAGTTCGGTCCTGTCGGATTCTCTGGCCCATTCCGAACCGTGACGAAATAGACAAGGTCTCCGAGGACAGTGTTTTTCCAGTATATTGGGGGGGCCGCCAAAATATAGCTATTAAAACGTGCTCTTAGCGATGTCATGCGTTTTTTAGGCTACAACATTTTTTCTCACTTACAGCAAACATCTCCTCACTATCCACGAGCTACCTGTCCCCTGAACACACTGTAAAAAAAGTGATCTCTGTAGACAGCCCAGGCTCCACAAACGCCAACAAAAACAAACTGCGCCAACCTGCACCAAACATAACAAACAGTGTTCCAGCCAATAACTGACAAGAAGGATTTGGGGGTGGGGGTTGGGGGGTTACTGCGCGGAAGGGAGGAGGAGGGGACGGGATGAGGAGGAGGGAGGGGCGAGCAAGCCTCCATTTTGTTTGACAATACTTCGAACGTCAACAAGAAGTAACGTCACCCAACATCGCTTAGAGCACCTTTAAGAAATGAACTTGACATTTAAGGATGAAATAATTTCCCTTAATTGTGTATAATTCAAGTTTTGCGTTTCTTCAGTGGTAGCATGCCACGTTGCGACAAGACACGCTTCCAAGAACCACAGAAATGTCTGACAAAAAACCAAAGCAGTCAAAAATATTTGAGTTATTTGAAAGACTATCAACCTGGCGGCCTGAGGCCACGCAGAAATATCACATGCTGCCTCTGGACCACCAGAGAAGCACAGGAGGACAGGATTGGATCCAGCCTGACTGACCCGAGAAAAAGTACAGTTCCTGGCTGTACAGGAAATAAAAATAGGAGAATCGCTTGAGGTCTATTTCTAATGTCTGCTTTTCTGTATAAATAGCAAAAAAACTGGCTAACTGTAGCCCCTTTTAGCGCCTCTCACACATAGCATTAGCCTGATAAGCTGCTGAAGAAAAACAACGTTGTATATGACAGATTTATTGCTCTACAGTGGCAGTAAACACAACTCATGGGCCCGCTGATACCTGCGCTACATTCACACCACTCCTACAGTCCATCCCCTCCCCGTTGCATTTTTTAAATATGTACAACCCCAAATCAGAAAAAGTTGGGACAGTATGAAAAACACAAATAAAAAAAGAAAGTAGTGATTTCTAAATGTACTTTGACTTGTATTTCATTGCAGACAATGTGAACACAAAATATTTCATGTTTTGTCTGGTTAACTTAATTTAATTTGTAAATATACATCCTTTCCTGTCATTCAGACCTGCAACACATTCCAAAAAAGGTTGGGACAGGAGCAATTAAGGGCTAGTAATCAGGTAAATTGGTTAAATAATGATGTGATTTGAAACAGGTGATGTCAACATGTGATTGTAATTATGATTTGGTACAAAAGCAGCATCCAAGAAAGGTCTAGTCCTTTAGGAGCAAAGATGGACCGAGGATCGCCAGTTTGCCAACAAATACGTGAGAAAATTATTGAAACGTTTAAAAACATTATTGAAACGTTTAAAAACAATGTTCCTCAAAGAAAGATAGGATGACATTTGCTTATTTCACCTTCAACAGTGCATAACATAATTAAAAGATTCAAGGAATGAGGAATTTCAGTGCGTAAAGGACAAGGGCGCAAGCCTAAGCTGAACAACCGTGATGTCTGATCCCTCAGGCGGCACTGCATCAACAATCGTCATTCATCTATAAGCAATATCACCACATGGGCTCAGGACTACTACAAACCTTTGTCAAGTACCACACTACGTAGTTACATCCACAAATGCCAGTTAAAACTGTACTGTGCCAAAAGGAAGCCCTATGTTAACAGTGTCCAGAAGCGCCGTCGACTTCTCTGGGCTCAGAGGCATCTGGGATGGACCATCACACAGTGGAAACGTGTACTGTATCAGTATTTCAGGTATTTTTTGGGAGAAATGGATGCCGTGTGCTCCGGACCAAAGAAGAAAAGATCATCATCATCCGACTGTTAAAAGCAACAAGTCCAAAAGCCAGGGTCTGTGATGGCATGGGGTTGTGTCAGTGCCCTTGGCAAAGGTAACTTGCACTTCTATGATGGCACCATTAATGCTGAAAAGTACATAGAGATTTTGGAGCACAATATGCTGCCTTCAAGAAGACATCTTTTCCAGGGACGTCCATGCATATTTCAACAGGATAATGCAAAACCACATTCTGCACACATTACAAAGTCCTGGCTGTGGAGGAAGAGGATACGGGTACTTGACTGGCCTGCCTGCAGTCCCGACCTGTCTCCAATAGAGAATGTGTGGCGCATTTTGAAGCGCAAAATGCGACAACGAAGACCCCGTACTGTTGCCCACCTTAAGACTTGTTTGCAGCAAGAATGGGACAAAATTACACCTGAAACACTTCATCACTTGGTGTCTTCAGTCCCTAAACGTCTTTTAAGTGTCGTGAAAAGGAATGGCAACATCACAAAGTGGTAAATGCTTTATTGTTCCAACTTTTTTTTAAATGTGTTGCAAGAACCAACATAGGAATTTTTTTTTTTTTTTTTTTTTAAACAATAAAAATCATGAGGAACACATTAAATTATGTGCTGTTGTATTGTCTGCAATGAAATACAAGTCAAAATACATTTAGAAATCACTACTTTCTTTTTTTATTTGTGTTTTCCATAATGTCCCAACTTTTTCTGATTTGGGGTTGTATAATTAAATATGTATAATAAATATTTATATATGCTTCTAGCTGAATCTGAGGGTGGATTATCTGAAGAATATGAAAAAGAAAGAAAGAACTGGGTGCCTTGGAAAGTGAGGCAGTGATGTCTTTTTCTCTGCATTTTTTCTTTCTTCTTTTTTAATCTTAAATATAATTCTACACTTGTTTGATATGAAACTTTTGAACACCAAGTCTTAAAATGCACTGGTGATTTTGTATGTCTACATTTTACCTTTGGCATGTCCTCTGGGTGTGTTTTCTTTACTTATTTATATATAAGCCACTACACGTTTCTACCACACCCTCACATGTATTTTATATTAATTCTATGTGATTTGTATTTCTATGTGTGAAACAAATAAACAAAACAAAAAATAGATGGATGGTTCGACCTGTGTACAGTACAGTAGTGTCAGAGGTACACACTGTCTTATATTAAACGTGCACTTGGTGTGGTTACCTCTCTCTTGTTGGTGCGAGCTTCTCTTCTGCCCCTCCTGGAAACGGCTGTCTCCACTTCCTGCTCTTTCTCGGTGGCCTCCGATCCCAGCTGCCTCTCAGCTGATCTGCCATGGCTGGAAAACGTGAACAACTAATTAGTGAAAACAAACTGCATGTGTTGCTTCCCTGACCTCGCTAACACACAGGTGGGCTCTGACATAATTTCCATCAGCATGATCACTGAGGATGACGGCTTGATAACAGACTCCAAACAGCACCTGTGCAGCAGAGAAGAGCCCGGAGGACACTAGGTCTTTCTCTGAGTGTCACCACTGTTATTGTTGCTGTCAAGAGTTATCGCTCTTAACGGCACTCAACATTGTTGCTGTTAAGAGTTGTCACCACTGTTATTGTTGCCGTTTAAAATAAATAAGAGATGACATCCTTCCAACTGTCAGAGGTGTATTGTGTAGAAGTAGAGAAGGTGTTATACGGCAAATACACCAAAGTAACCTGATATAATGGATATACAACTGCGATGAAAAGCAGTGTTGTCAGTTAAAAGTTGGGTTGTGGTGATGTGTGCCAATGCTGAAGTTGATGCCAAAGGATGACAGTAAGATTTACATTATTCTTATTTAGTGGGTTTTGTGAAGACATGAAAATACCCAAAGATTTGCTGGTTATACCTCTTAAACATGTCCTCTCTTTGATAATGATCTAAAATTGGTTTTTATACCACTGGTTTGGCAAAAAAGAAAGTTATTTTTTAAGATATCAATTTGTGCACTGGTAACTTATTGATTGGTATTTGTGATTATTTTTGACAATTTATAGAGTAAATAATTGATCCTCTAAATAGGGCTGGGCAATATATCGGTATTATATCGATATCGTGATATGAGACTAGACATCGTCTTAGATTTTGGATCGTAATATCGTGATATGACATAAGTGTTGTCTTTTCCTGGTTTTAAAGGCTGCATTACAGTAAAGTGATGTACTTTTCTGAACTTACCAGACTGTTCTAGCTGTTCCATTATCTGCCTTTTCCCCACTTAGACATTATGGCCACATTACTGATGATTATTTATCTAAAATCTAAGTGTGAAGATATTTTGTTAAAGCACCAATTGTCAACCCTAGAATATCGGCGCAATATCGATATCGAGGTCAAGAATATGGTGATATCTGATTTTCTCCCTATTGCCCAGCCCTAGTTTTGACCATAGATTTGTGCCTGAAAATGTATCAGAATGCAGGAAATAAAGTCTTTGACGCTCCAAATTTTTCTGGGGAAGAACCCCCCAAACCTAAATCGATCCGAGCCCCACAGCTTTGTGTTTGGCTGCAATTAACGATTCATTTCATTCATTACCTTTAATTGGAAAAATAATCAGTAGGTTAACTGATAGTGAAAACAAGACAGCAAGAGAAATGAAAGCAATAACAAAAGGACTGCTCAGCAGATATAATGTTCACCATCTTAGTTTAGCGTGTTAGCATGCTAACATTTGCTAATTAGCACCGGACGGAGCAACGGTGCCGCTGCAAAATAGCCTCGGGAAGGAACTTGTTTTGGTGGAACATGTGTACGTTCAAAAGTTGTTTTAGTTGTGCAAAAGAAAACTCAGATTGGACAGATAGTCTAGCTAGCTGTCTGGATTTACCCTGCAGAGATCTGAGGAGCAGTTAACCATAGTCCTCAGAAATCCACCGGAGTTTAGAATGCCAACACAAAGAAAGCAGAAACTAACATCCGGCGGAATTTCCAGTGGCACCGGAGCAATCCTGGAAGTGGAACGTCGTTGATATAGGCTAGTTTTGCAGGTATTTGGTCATCAACCAAGTGTTGCACAAAGTCAAATTTTGACCTGATGATGACACTAGAAGAAAACGGAGTTGATCACTAAAATGTTCATCCAGGAGGGAATATGTCTGAACCAAATTTCATAGCAATCAATCCAATAGTTGTCCAGAAATGTCACTCAAAACAGAAAAAAAGAGGCATTCATGTAGCAATATTATCAAGTAACAATGATGGGAGTTTTTAGTTTTCTTTGACCCCAATGAATCTTTGCATAACCTTTAAAATCCTATTTTCAGATAATTTAACAGTCTGTAAAAACATAAAACATTACATCACCGTGTAACTCTTTCAGTACATTATAAATGGAATAACTCCTGTAACCTTTTCTTGAGCCTGATGTTTTAGTGCCCACTCTGCCTCTGGTGGGTTCAGTGAGCTTCGTGCCCTAAAGCTGCGCTTTGAGCTGAAGTCTACTTCCTCTGACAGGCAGGCAGACAGTCAGTATTAAGGTCCTGAGAAACAATGCCGAAGATATCTAATTACACCAGAGTTTTGGAATTTCTGGCCTTATTTGGGGGGCATTAAGCATTTTCTGTTTTTGTTTCCCAAAAAGGCAATGAGGGAAGAAATGAGATGTATTCTCCTCACGTGACCAGTTTGCATGTTGCTGGGGCACAAACTGGGAGGGTTTCTTTAAGCTAAATTTAAAAATGCAGCAGTCAGATCTCTAATGGAGGGGTAGAGCGTGAGCCTTTGATCTGGTGTTTAGCGGTGTGTGATGGCTGTTCGGCTTTATACTGGGGGGGGGAAGCAGAGAGGCATTGGATGTCCTTTGTGCTAATTGCTTGCACATTTACCCCCTTTTCCTCTGCCAAGGCACTTCAAATGGCTGTTACCAACATAATATATATGAAAATAAACACCAGACTGCTGCCAAACACAACATATAGAAGACTTATTTACGCATATTATCATCAACATTGGCTGGAAATCTCCCCCCTGATCATTTCTAACCTTGTGTTCTGGCTCTGACTCTTGTTGTTTGCTGATGTCTGGATGTTGTTCGACTCAGCCAGCTGGTTGTTACTGCCAGGGGCGATGTATCCACTTCTCGCCAAGTCCAAGGAGCCAACTGGGCCACTAAAACTGCCAGTAGAGATCGGGCACAGGTAGCTAGATGTGTTGCCTGGATATAGAAAACAACACAAAAAGGGTTTCAGACTGTTATATACTGAAGGCAGGAACACAGTTTGTTGCAATTCCACGCTGACTCGCTTTAAACAGCCAGCAGCCAAAGAGCTGGATGAAATCATTCTTTTTTGTGTGTTTAAAACACTATGTCAGGGTTCACACTGCGGCCAGTGGCTCAGAGTTTTTCCTCTTAACTTCATGATAAACAGCATTTTTCTCAAATTAGGAAATTACCTAGAAGTTAGAAGAAGCAGCTCAACCGGATTTTCTGGATAATAAGATAAAATACTGAGTGGTATCAAGTGGTTCAATATTCAAAACAAATTGCTAGGTAACGCTGACAAAACCACAAGCAATTCATCATTTTGGCTACACTCACACACAAACAAAGAAAAGACTACAGCGACTTAATCATGAATAAAAACCAACGAAACGGACAGATGAACTGGACAGGAGAAGAGGAGATGACCTGCAAAACTTTAACTTTTTTGGTATTTAGGTTTTTTTCCTCTAATACTTAATAAATAACTTTAGGAAACTGCTTGAGATAAAATGAAGAAACTGAAGTTACAAACTAATGTATTTAGAAGAATACTCCACCACTTCATTGCACTCCTATAACACAGTGGGAGTCACGATGGACAGTTCAAAAGTTAGGTTTAAAGTCGATACAGCAGAAACAGAGGTACACGTTCGTCTTCCTTGTCAAAACTGGTCTCGTAAGCTCACTTCTCTCTAACTTCTCTCTAACTCCTCTTTGTTTTCATTTTCAAACTGGTCTCGTGTTCAGCCCCAACTGATGCTGACTCAAAAGACATCACTTGAAGACATTTAACAGACTTCACACAGTTCCCTCTGGAGACACTAAAGGCTTTATACTACTTTTTACACATATGCAGTAGAACTGACTTTGATTTTGCGGGCTTTTTGGCCACTGGGGTCAGTGGAACAAGCTGTAACCACAACATTGTCATATTATTACTGTATTAAATGTATTGTTGCTGAATGTCTGTATTTGTTGTCTATTTAAAATGGTGAGCTGTTTCATTACTACTGCAATGCTGCTAAAAAAAACTTGAAGAATCCAATGACAAGAGGGAACCCTGACAGAGCATATTTCATTAGACAGCCTCCCTGTTTGGCTCTCAGAGGGTCCCTCGTATATAACCTCCATCTCTCTAATGAAGCAGCCTATAGGCACTGTCAGCAGGAGTTAACCCAGACCTTTATTACAGGACCTTTCCAGACCCTGCAATAAGTCTGACGCCAGATGGGTGCTGCTGTCCACTTTGTCACAGCACAAAGCTCCAGTAAGGAGGAATATCTGTCCTGTGCTAATCATCAAGCCTATTAGGACATGTTTAAGAGGTCTTTTATGGATCGTGTTTGGCTTTTATGGTGCCTGAGGGTTAGAGACACACGTTTTCCTGCACATCTCAGTGTGTGTCAGTCTGTTATGCAACTTCCTGCTAAACTTCCTCCAGCCCGTTCCCATGATTACAAGTCAGTACTGGGTCAACATTCCTGGTTAAACAAGGGTTAAATGAAATGTATAAATAAAAAAGCTGGAAGTGTGAGAACATCTGCAGGATGTTAGGACAGTGAGAGAGAGAGGACAGGAAGTGGCTATGATTGGCTGACGGACATGAAAGCCTGGGTTATATGAGTGTATGTTTTGATTCTGTTGCACCTGCAGGGGACTTCTCCGGGCTCGGGGGATCTGAGTCTGGGACAGTCCACATGGGGGTCTCACCCGGTCCCCTGACCTGCTGGTCTTCCTGCCACCGACCGCAGCCGGACTCTGCAGCATTCTCAGAGGACGGGAAACTTTGTTCAGTTGCAGCCATTTTTGCTGGACTGGGTTCCTAATGGTTTTGTTAGAGAAACAAAATGATCGTTCAGTAACACGTTTTTTATTTTTTGTTCAGAGACCATACAAAATAATAACATACTACAAAGATTGGCTACAACTCATTTTCATTATTGATTATCTCGATTCATTCCTCAATTAACTGATTCATTGTTTAGTTTATAAAATGTATGAAAAAGCCCTGCTTGATTAATTATCTACACGATTAAAAATTGTTGCTGAATAACTTTCTGTCTGTTGATAAATCGCTTGTTTGGCCCTGAGGGTAAAAACAGGACACAAGGTCACTAAAACCAAAATGATTAATCATCCTATTTATATATACAGTATGTATATAAATGTAATAATTTCATGGCAATCTGTCAACTAGCTAGATTATGAGATTGTTAAAAGCTTGTTGAAAGCCCAAAAAAGCCAAAATGGAAAGGGGATCATCCTCTGGAGAACATGAAGGCACTCAGACATTTTCAAAGCAATCTGCTGAGTAGAGTCTGATATTTTTTTAGTAATGCTGGCAGCTTTAGGGATGGCAATGGTCAGCATCACTTTCGTCCAGAAATATCTTATTAAAAGGTGCTAAAAGGTGCCAGGTGGATAAGCCAGTTTGTAATTGGTCCCCGCAAAATTGGAATGGAAGTAGGATAGATAAACGTACAGGTTTCCAGCCTGAGCTGCAGGGCAAACTCAAATCGCCGGCAGATCTGGCTGGGTTTATGCAGTCTACCCTACAGCTGTTGGAAAAACTACAATGTGTGCTCAAATGTGTACTGAAGCATTTGATGGACATTTCCTTTGCTACCTGCGAGGCAACAGGTTCCACTTTGCGTTTCTTCTTCTGATTTTGCTTGTTAGTCTGTAGATAGACCACAAGCTGTTCACTCCACCTGGTAAACAAAGATAGAACCAGCAGAGGCAATACATTAGTTACAGGGAAACCGTATTACTGACCGCTCCTGTAATTTCTCTACAGTTTTATACCGACCCATTAATGATCTCTTTATTATCACCACGAATGAATATTTCCTGCTCCGGCGTGGCGATGCAGAGTGCATTTCTCTGTCCCGTCCTGGGCTCTGCATCAGTGATGTCTGCACATAGATTCATGTTCACTGTCCCCTGTGGCAAAGTGCTCGGCTGGAGGGGGGAATCAGAGGAGAAGTTGGAGAGCTAGTTACGGAATCTGGCTTACTGAAAGGACTGATCACCAGAACACAGATGACTGACAGTTAAACAGAGAGCAGTTTGTGGTGTTGAGTGTGCAATGAAAGAGATTTGAGGGCATCACAGAGAGAGGGGGATGTGTGCATTAGAGAACAGGCTAAGCCCAAATCATCTGCTGTGGTTCTGCACACAACATCTGGCCTAAAGATGCCTGCTTGATCCCAACATTACTGTAAATGCAGATACTATACAGAACAGGGTTTACTGTACACTGCTGCCTTGTGTATATTTGTGTCAGAGCAGTTTCTTACCAGTTCGTCCAGGGCGAAGCTCAGGCTGCCGTCTTCGTACAGGATAAAGAAGCGCCGCTGCCATTTCTGACATTAAGACACAACAAATAAAATCACCACGGCACTAGGGTTTAATACTTTTCCTGAAAATTAGATTAATCAGATCCCGGGAAAAGACTACGCATTTCCCGGGATTACTGTTTTTTTTTTTTGTTGTTTTTGTAATGTATCAATATCATTCAAATATGCGTTCCCAAATCCCAAACTGACATTTTTTATATTGTTTGTATCATCAGTTTATGTCCATCATCAACTTAGTTTGCAATGATCAATTCTGCTGCGTGATCAAGTGAGCTGCGTGCTGCAGCGTGACATCTGCTGCAGCGCTAATTAGGAAATGCCAGGTGGAATGTCTGGGACTTGTCTTCTGAAAATCTAGGCAACCCTTATAAAACCAATATTTTACAGAACTCCATTATAAAAACTAACAACATCTGCTAAAGTAAACCATTGAATGATTCCTAATCCATTATTTATTTATTTTAGCTAATCCATTCTGTTAAACAAAATCCATTCTGTAGCTGTTGAGATGTGTAAACGGGAATAATCACTCTAAGTTAACCAAATATTTCTTTATTAGGGCAGGGCAGGCATATTTCTCTTTTAAACACATACAAGGTCAACTAAATTAAAGAAAACGACCCACAGATATGTACAACTGTGCACAGCAAAAAGACAGGGCCATATGTAAAACTGACTCGTGACAACTTAGGCTGCATATTTCTTTAGTTTACAATGAATTCTCGCCCTGCCCTTCTTTCTTTTTCTTCTGGAAGTGTGCTTTCAAAAAGCAGAGAGCGTTGATAGACTCTGCGCTCAGGCGGATTTTCGTGACAAATTGTCCGCAGATAGAAAATACTCTCTCCGCCTCCACGGATGCAGCCTGAATAATACTAAGAGCTTCAAACAACTGATGCAGGTGAATGGATTTAGTGAGCCTGTATTACCGTAGCTACGGCACGGCACCGTCGCCTGCATCAACGTTACTGTATGACAACAATAGACACGCGCTCCTTGCGTTTTTTATTTTATTTTATTTCCCATCATAACCTTTCCCGGGAATCGGGAAATAGTCTTGATCAGATTTCCCGAAATCCTACACGGCACCATTTTTCTTGGGGGGAAAGTCACAATAAAGAACTAGAAAATAAAGGTGTGTATTTCAGCTCAGTTTTGATCATGTCTTACCCTTGACCTCTGCATCGGGTTGTCAAAATCTGTCCCCTCAGGAGCCAAACACAGCCAGCCTGCATAGATGGGTTTTGCCTGCAAGTCACGGAGGAAAGTGGAGTTAGCATTCGGAATGCCTCTTAGGCTGATGCGTAGAGCTAAAGCAATTTGTCGATTGATGGATTAGTCAATTGAATTAGCATCCGTTTACAGAATCAATTAATTGTTATAGTCATTTTTTTGCTCCCTATAGTTCCTGCTTCTCAAATGTGAGGATGTTGTGCTTTTCTTTGTCTTGTGTGACAGTAAATGAAATACCTTGATTAAATACCTTTAGCTTTTGGACTGATGGACGGAAAAAAAACAATTAGAGCGAGACTAATAAATCGCCTAAGTCGATACATCTGCAGATATTAGTTCATAGCAGGTCATCATATGATATTAGTTCATAGCATGTCATATGATATTAGTTCATAGCAGGTCATCATATGATATTAGTTCATAGCATGTCATATGATATTAGTTCATAGCAGGTCATCATATGATATTAGTTCATAGCATGTCATCATATGATATTAGTTCATAGCATGTCATCATATGATATTAGTTCATAGCATGTCATCGTATGAAATTAGTTCATAGCATGTCATAATGGAAGCAAGAAGAAACGTTCTGAGTTCAGGGCCACCTTTACATAGTTTGTCCACTGACAAGTTAATCATTTTAACTGTAAAATGTTCTGCTTGGTATGTTCAGTCTCTTGGTCATAATTCTCAAAAAAAAAATGTTTATTATGTTATGTGTTTGTGAAAGAAAAGATGATCACCTACTGATATCAGTATCAGCCAGGTTATAAAAACAAAACATTTATGGACGTCCACGTTAGACAAAACTGTGTGAGGCATTTCTTTTCTTTTACTATTTTATGACATGTAAAAGACCTTCAGATTAATCAATAATGAAAATAATAGTTAGTTGCTGCCAGATACATACTGTATTAAAATGTACACTAGAACTCGACTATGCAAGTTGGAATCGACGGTGTTGTAAACTTTTCAATCACTCTACACTGTTAAGTCCAGAACCCTTATATCTGAAAGTAAGATACAAAAACAAAACAAACAAAAAAAAAACATTTCTTTTCAGGGGGGACCAAATCTCTTTGGGTGGCAAAATAAAGTATCTTCTTGTTCAGCTCTCTGGCCTGCAACTAATGATTACTTTCATTATTGTTTTTAGTTGACTCATTGATTTATCAACTTCACTATCACAACTATCAGCTGTAAGTGCTGTAATATTGCTGACTGTAGACTTTTCTATCAAAGCAATATGCACACTGTATGCAATATTTTACAATATCTTAAAAACAGTCCACAAAATAGCTTTTTTTCTCTGTGAGCACAGTGACTTGAGTCAGAGTAATCCATGTGTAGTGTTTGCAGGTTGAGCTATAGCGCTGAAATTACAGGGCACAGTGAAAGCAGGCAGGGGGGACAGAGAGTAATAACATATTTCAACAATGTGAGGCATGCAGGAAGCCGTCATGATCATCTCTTTACATCACCTCCACATGACAGACCAGCAGGAGTTTTCAGAGGCGCTGAACCAGGTGTATTGTCACTTTTTGTGAGCACCTAATAAATACAAGTCTGTTCTGCCGAAATGTTTCACCAACTGGTGGATTGAGAAATACGGATATATAATTTGGATATTTGATTAATAATTTGTCATATATCCAGTAAAAAAAAGCAAACTTTTCTACAAACCCCAATTCCAATGAAGTTGGGACGTTGAGTAAAACGTAAACAGGCATCAAATTCAAAATGAGTGAACATTTGCAAAGAATCAATAAAGTTGACCAGTTTGAACATTAAATATCTTCTAATTGTAGTGTATTCAATTGAATATATATATATATATATATATATATATATATATATATATATATATATATATATATATATATATATATATATATGGGGTCACTTATAAATTTCCATTCCACGCCATTACTGACAGAATACCAGCTGAGATCAGTTGCATTGTTTTTTTAACCAGGGCAGTAGTTTTCAGATTACATGATGTGCTTACATAACTGCAAAAGGGTTCTCCAATGTTTTCTCAGTTCGCCTTTTAAAATGATATCAGATGAGTAAACAGAATGTGCCTTTGGAACATTGAATGAATGGTTGCTGATAATGGGCAATGTAGATGTTGCATTAAAGATCAGCCACTTCCTTCTACAACAGTCGAGAACCCTTTTGCAATTATGTAAGCACAAAATATATAGGTTGGAAAAAGATTTGCAAAACATTGTATTGTTTTTATTTACGTTTCACACAACTCCCAACTTCACTGGAATTGGAGTTAGTAATTCCACAGTCAAATGCTTCCACAGGTAACAATTTTTGGTTCCCAGAACGTTCTGGGAACGGTCGTTTTTGGTTGCGGCAACGTTCCCTGAAAGTTAGTAGTTTGGTTAGTTTTTGGTTCCCATGGAAAGTTTTCCTGACGTTTAGGGAACGTTAGTTTTTGGTTTCATATCAGGTGTATTTAATGTTACACATTTCTAAATTGACAGCAATTATCAAAAGGTTTTACTTATATGACACATTTTATTTAATTTTATCTTTTGCTATAATGAAGAAGAAAAATGACAATAGTAGGCTACTATATTAAGTGTGATGGTAAAACTAACTCCCTGAAACTGAGACAAGATTTTTGTCCCTTTATGACCCACTGTGCACTCCAGAACCATCATTTGCAACTATTTTATTCTGTTTTTTTTTTTTTAAATAAATATAAATTAAAAACTTTAAAAAAAACTCCTACCTGACCTCCCCTGCATTTGTGTACAGTCTCTAACTTAACCAAAGATTTTACACATTCAAGTAACGTTAGCTAACAGATCGGAGTAAATACCTGCCAATAGCTACAATTAAGCCTTATTTTATTTATTTTTTATAGTTTCATATTTGTATGTTTTCAGACTTCAAACTAAGGCTGGATTTACAGTATATTATTTATCGTTAAGAAAACTATAACGTTAACATCCGGTCATTTTAGGATGCTAATAACAAAAAGGAGCAGACCAGTACGTCGAATATTCACAAAGAAGTTTTCTTATTGTAAAAAAATGATTTATTTGTTTCTATTAATAATTTAAGGCCAAATGCGTGAAGAACATAATTCACTCTTAAAAGTAATTAACTAACAGTCACATTAACACATGAACAAAAGTTAAACGTTAACGCTACCTGCTCCATGTCATGGTCGGTCAACAGATGCAGCTCCCGGGACTTGAAGCAGTTTTGACATTTACTTTTGTTAAAAATGTTGGCTTGAAATTTGTTACAGGGACTCGTTGCCTTTTCTCCCGACATGTTTCACTCCTTTGCCGGTGAATAGTCCAAACACAGCCCGTTCTCCCTCCTCCGGTACTCGGCTTTGAATGAAGCGGTTGATCCCGAACACGAACATCTGTCAAACACAGACCTGGTGACTCTGTCGTCATGGATATGTCATTTGACGCGTTATCACCAAACAACATCCGGTCACAACCTACAAAATAAAACCAACAGTTCTGCTTTTGCTTTAAAACTATTAAAATACGATATATAAAACGATATACAGCAAGTAACCAATAACATGACCAATATGATGAACGAAAATAAGACAAAACAGTATTTCATTGCTTCAGAGTGGAAATTCCGGTGTTGCAGCAGCACAATGACAAAAAAAACTTACAGATAAATAGAGAAAAGTAGAAAATAAATAGAGTTATATACAATGAGAATAGATATACAAAATAGAACCTATACAACAGCAATTACACTCAAAATTAAAAAGGCAAGCATAGTGTACCCAATACACTGACAAGAACAGTACTTATATTGCAATACTGTCTTAAGTGAAGTGACATCTACAATGACAGCTACACAAGATCTTTATGTATGAGTATAAATACTACTACTGTTGCTGTTACCTAGAGATTGGCATGGGGTACTTTCCATAAAATCATCTCTCAATGCAAATCAAACCAGCTATTAGGCTAACTGAAATAAAACCATGCCAATCTCTAGTTATGGTGAAGGGTATGTGATGATGTGGGGCTATTTTAATTCCAAAGGCTAAGGGAACTTTATCAGGATGCATAGTATCCTGGATCCATGAAATAACTGGCCTTTAAAATAAAAATCTGTCTGCCTCTATGGGAATTTAACATAGGGGTGTACTTATGCATGCCCCCTGTATTTTAAGGAAGAACATTTATTTATTTATTTATGAAACATTATTCATTCACAAACAAAATTGGTGTCTTTAAAGGTTGGATTTTTCCTAATTTTTTTAATTAAGGCATTAAGATCAATTTCCAAAAGATGATTTTTTTATTATTACAAATTATTTATTATTCCTCTCCGGGAACCATCACCTTATCGTGGTGGAGAGGTTTGGGTGTCCCTATGAACCTGAGGGCTGTGTTGTCTGGAGCTTTGTGCTCCTGGTAGGGTCTCCCATGGCAAAGTGGTCTCAGGTGAGGGGCCAGACGAAGAATGGTTCAAAAAACCCTATGAAAAAACGAGGAAGGGATAGAGAGACCCTGCCCGGAGGAAGCCCGGGGCCCCCTTCTGGAGCCAGGCCCAGAGGGAGGGCTCGTCAGCGAGCGTCTGGTGGCCGGGTTTGCCACGGAGCCCGGCCGGGCACAGCCCGAAAAAGCTACGTGGCACCTATCTCTCCAGCCCATGGGCCCACCACCTGTGGGAGGAACCGCTGGGGTCGGGTGCGCTGCCACACGGGTGGCGGTGAAGGTCAGGGGCCTCGACGGACCAGACCCGGGCAGCAGAGGCTTGCTCTGGGGACATGGAATGTCACCTCGCTGTGGGGGAAGGAGCCGGAACTTGTGCGTGAGGTGGAGCGCTACCAGTTGGATCTGGTGGGGCTTACTTCTACACATAGTCTCGGTTCTGGAACCGTACTCCTGGAGAGGGGTTGGACTCTTTTCTTCTCCGGAGTTGCCCAGGGTGTGAGGCGCCAGGCGGGTGTGGGGATACTCACAAGTCCCCGGCTGAGCGCCGCAACGTTGGAGTTTACCCCGGTGGACCAGAGGGTCGCCTCCCTACGCCTGCGGGTTGTTGGGGGGAAAACTCTGACTGTTGTTTGTGCATATGCACCAAACAACAGTTCAGAGTATTCAGCCTTTTTGGAGACCTTGAATGGAGTCCTGTATGGGGCTCCGGAGGGGGACTCCATAGTTCTGTTGGGGGACTTCAACGCAAATGTGGGCAATGACGGAGATACATGGAGAGGCGTAATTGGGAGGAACGGCCTCCCTGATCTAAACCAGAGTGGTTGTCTGTTATTGGACTTCTGTGCTAGTCATGGATTGTCTATAACAAACACCATGTTCGAACATAGGGATGCTCATAAGTGTACTTGGTACCAGAGCACCCTAGGCCGAAGGTCAATGATCGATTTTATAATCGTTTCATCTGATCTGAGGCCGTATGTTTTGGACACTCGGGTGAAGAGAGGGGCGGAGCTGTCAACTGATCACCATCTGGTGGTGAGTTGGGTCAGGGGGTGGGGGAAGACTCTGGACAGACCTGGTAAACCCAAACGGGTGGTGCGGGTAAATTGGGAACGTCTGGAGGAAGCTCCTGTCCGACAGACCTTCAACTCACACCTCCGGCGGAGCTTTTCGTGCATCCCTGTGGAGGCTGGGGGCATTGAACCTGAGTGGACAATGTTCAAAGTTTCCATTGTTGAAGCTGCGGCAGGGAGCTGTGGTCTTAGGGTCTTAGGTGCCTCAAGGGGCGGTAACCCTCGAACACCGTGGTGGACACCGGTGGTCAGGGAAGCCGTCCGACTGAAGAAGGAGTCTTTCCGGGATATGTTATCCCAGAGGACTCCGGAGGCAGTTGCAAGGTACCGAAGGGCCCGAAGGACTGCAGCCTCTGCCGTGAAAGAGGCAAAGCAGCGGGTGTGGGAGAAGTTCGGAGAAGACATGGAGAAGGACTTTCGGTTGGCACCAAGGCGCTTCTGGAAAACCGTCCGCCACCTCAGAAGGGGGAAGCGGGGAACTATCCAAGCTGTGTACAGTAAGGATGGGACGTTGTTGACCTCAACTGAGGAGGTAATAGGGCGGTGGAAGGAGCACTTTGAGGAACTCCTAAATCCAGCTGATGCGCCCTCTTTGTTAGAGGCAGAGCTGGAGGATGACGGGGGATTGTCGTCAATTTCCCTGGTGGAGGTCACTGAGGTAGTCAAACAACTCCACAGTGGCAAAGCCCCAGGGATTGATGAGATCCGTCCAGAAATGCTGAAAGCTCTGGGTGTGTAGGGGCTGTCTTGGTTGACACGCCTACTCAACATTGCGTGGAAGTCTGGGACAGTGCCTAAGGAGTGGCAGACCGGGGTGGTGGTTCCCCTCTTCAAAAAGGGGGACCAGAGGGTGTGTACCAATTACAGGGGTATCACACTTCTCAGCCTCCCTGGTAAAGTCTACTCCAAGGTGCTGGAAAGGAGGGTTCGGCCGATAGTCGAACCTCAGGTTGAAGATGAACAATGCGGATTCCGTCCTGGGCGTGGAATAACGGATCAGCTCTTTACTTTAGCAAGGATCCTGGAGGGAGCCTGGGAGTATGCCCATCCAGTCTACATGTGTTTTGTGGATCTGGAGAAGGCATATGACCGGGTCCCCCGGGAGACTTTGTGGGAGGTGCTGCGGGAGTATGGGGTGAGGGGGTCCCTTCTCAGGGCCATCCAATCTCTGTATGACCAAAGCGAGAGCTGTGTCCGGGTTCTCGGCAGTAAGTCAGACACGGTCCAGGTGAGGGTTGGCCTCCGCCAGGGCTGCGCTTTATCACCAATCCTGTTCGTAGTATTTATGGATAGGATATCGAGGCGTAGTCGTGGTATGGAGGGGTTGCAGTTCGGTGGGCTGGGGATCTCATCGCTGCTCTTTGCAGATGATGTGGTCCTGATGGCATCATTGGCCTGTGACCTTCAGCACTCACTGGATCGGTTTGCAGCCGAGTGTGAAGCGGCTGGGATGAGGATCAGCACCTCTAAATCTGAGGCCATGGTTCTCAGCAGGAAACCGATGGAGTGCCTTCTCCAGGTAGGGAATGAGTCCTTACCCCAAGTGAAGGAGTTTAAGTACCTTGGGGTCTTGTTCGCGAGTGAGGGGACAATGGAGCTGGAGATTGGTCGGAGAATCGGCGCAGCGTGGGCGGTATTACATTCTGTTTATCGCACCGTTGTGACGAAAAGAGAGCTGAGCCAGAAAGCAAAGCTCTCGATCTACCGGTCAGTTTTCGTTCCTACCCTCACCTATGGTCATGAAGGTTGGGTCATGACCGAAAGAACGAGATCCAGGGTACAAGCGGCCGAAATGGGTTTCCTCAGGAGGGTGGCTGGCGTCTCCCTTAGAGATAGGGTGAGAAGCTCAGTCATCCGTGAGGAGCTCGGAGTAGAGTCGCTGCTCCTTCACGTCGAAAGGAGCCAGTTGAGGTGGTTCGGGCATCTGGTAAGGATGCCCCCTGGGCGCCTCCCTAGGGAGGTGTTCCAGGCACGTCCAGCTGGGAGGAGGCCTCGGGGAAGACCCAGGACTAGGTGGAGGGATTACATCTCCAACCTGGCATGGGAACGCCTCGGGATCCCCCAGTCAGAGCTGGTTAATGTGGCTCGGGAAAGGGAGGTTTGGGGTTCCCTGCTGGAGCTGCTCCCCCCGCGACCCGACCACGGATAAGCGGACGACGATGGATGGATGGATGGATGGATTTTTTTATTCCTCTTTTTAGTTAACTTTAGCATGGGTGTCCTAATATTTTCACATGACTGTATATAGTATTCAAATACTATACAACAATAGTAGTATTTATACTCATACATAAATATGATGCAAATAATATAATAAACATGTTAACATATTGTGTGATATGGTATGGGATATACAATATAATATGAGGTGAAAAGTAGTAATATAGTGTAACAAAATACATAGTATAGTACAGCAGTAAATAAAATAAAAACCTTGTAAAGGTAACAGGTGCTAGATGTTGTTAGTACATTCAGCTAAAGACGTGTATGTTTTCACAAAGATAAGCAGCTCAAAAAAGATTGATTGGCTTTGATTTATAAAGATAAAATTAGCTCAAAAATAACAAACTGCTATAGGGTAAAACTGAAAGCAAGAATTCTGTCATATTCAGTGAACAAACAATACAGTACAATACAGTTTTTTCCCCCCAGTTAGTTACTGTACTGCATTATGGTTATTACCAATCAATTGTATTTGTCATGTTATCATATAAGGTATAATTCTAGCGTTTTAGTTTTACCAACATGATTACAATGCGAGAGCCACAGGTTAAATGTAGTGTTGCAGTTTCTCACTGCGACCACTGAAGGGCAGCAAACAGTATTTACTGAAGGGCTGTTTATACATTATGCTGAGGTCCATACTGTTTGATGACAACATGTATATTATAAGTGAAGATACTGTTCACTTTTATAATAACATGCCTATTAATAACCATATTAATACTTCTTAAGATCGATAATGATAGTGAGAATAAATATCTATAAGAAATGTAAAGTCTCTAGTAAAATCATTTCATTACTATTCATGTTATTAATTTCTGATTGCAGTAGTTCGGTCACTTATATTTATTATTCTTTACTATGCTATCGTATCTGACTTGACATGTCCAGTCCCTCCAGAAAAACGTTATTATGCAATTGCAGAATTCAATGCATAATCAGCCAAACTCCGCATATTTATGCGGGGGCCGCATTTTTTAAAATACGCCGCACTTTCGCTGCATAAATTGCCAATTTCCACGTAAAATATGCGGGGCTTGCATGATTTCATAATCCCGGCATTTTCGTTGTAAAAAAGTCACATATATCTCAGCAGAAAGTTGAAAAATGTTGCGTTTACTTCACACAAGAGCAGCCATTTTTTCTGGAGGTTACTGCATGTCATGCCTAGAAGTAGTTCCTCAATATGACCACTGGAGGGCAGTGAAAACACACGATTCCACATGCACTCATGTCAACTGTCAATTCCACTACTCATGTTAGCATGACTGAAAACTGTTAATGAAACAATTCTAAAGAAACGGATTCTTTTTTTTTTAACAAATATTGTTATTCTTGTTATTTGTAATAAGCGCAACATAAATATTTGTACATATTGATTGATTAACACCCACTGTTAGCCACAAATAATGTTGTGTTGCAGCTGTTCACTGTGGCAACTGGAGGGCAGTGGACGCTTATTTAAAGCACTAAAGCCAAATTTAACAGACATACTATCACATCCGGAAAAGACCTATTAAAATTAAACAACTAAAAGCATTTTTAAAGGAGAACTCCAGCCAATTTTTACATTAATCTTGCTAAATATAACTATGCGAGACCTGTCTATAGCAAAAACAATTAGCGCTATAACAGCTACCTAGACGGAGCTGCTGCAGCTAATGCCCACTGCTCCCACTTAGCTAAAACAGCAGTTATGGGGGCATACATTAAATAGTGCCTTTGTGTATCTTAACAGACACAAAATGCAATTAAAATGTCTGTGTAACATGAACATGACAACAAGAAGCGTTTTCAACATCCACCTACCCTGTTAGCTGCTAGCTATAGCTGTCCTCTTGGATGACGAGAGTGTGTTCAGTCAGACTTCTAATAATCATCATGCAGTAGTCCTGTGTGTATTTGTAGCATATGTATGGATATAATATATATCCATTTTGTGTGCGATCCATCCATCTGCGGCAAGCGACGACGGCAGGCAGGAAGCAGAAGCACGGCCGCCGGTCGGAAACTACCACAACGATCCCCACAGCAGAGAATACTACTCTCCAACGCCAGATGGATCACACACAAAATGGATATATATTATATCCATATATATGCTACAAATACACACAGGACTACTGCATGATGATTATTAGAAGCCTGACTGAACACACTCGTCATCCAAGAGGACAGCTATAGCTAGCAGCTAACAGGGTAGGTGGATGTTGAAAACGCTTCTTGTTGTCATGTTCATGTTACACAGACATTTTAATTGCATTTTGTGTCTGTTAAGATACACAAAGGCACTATTTCATTTATGCCCCCATAACTGCCGTTTAGCTAAGTGGGAGCGGTGGGCATTAGCTGCAGCAGCTCCGTCTAGGTAGCTGATATTGTGCTAATTGTTTTTGCTATAGACAGGTCTCGCATAGTTATATTTAGCAAGATTAACGTAAAAATTGGCCGGAGTTCTCCTTTAATATTGGCAGCAAATTTGTAAATGTAAGTAGACAAAATATTCAAAAAGTAGTATGTATTGGTTAACCTGGTATCCACAACAATAACATTTTGAATCTAATTGGTAATAATCACACTACCATTGACTTGTACTTATTAATAGTAACAATTTTTATACAGATATTACCGATAACACTATAATGGCGACAAATCAAAATATGTGTTGCAGTAACTAAAAAATCCTTACTTCCGGTAAAATTCAAAATTCTACACATCAATAGTTGTGATTCTAATGTTATCCACCACACAGATTGTTACTTCTAGTAACACCTTTGAAAATAAAACAACACCAATAGCTCTGACTGTAATGTGTTATTACCACAGAGATTTATTCTGGTAAAACCTTTCAGAATAAAAAAATGTAAAAAGCAACAGTGGTGTATATAATATATGTTATCCACAGCCAAGTTTGTAAATTCACAAGAGTAGTATTTATTGCATAGCTACAATGCATTACATGGTGATAGAGGTGTTTGAACAGTTTATAAAAATACAGATACAATATGTTACCAACTAAATGAAAATGGAGGGACATCTGTGAAGAAAAAGTTAAGAATTTGAATACATATTTGTATTATTTCCCCACATTGAATACAGTATATATATTTCCACTTACAGCTGATGCAATCAGATAATGCAGAAAAAAGACGCCCACACAGGCAGGCTGACAGTGGATGCAAGCATTTATTCAAGGCAATGGCACTGGCAGGGATTGTACAAACTCAAAAAGTGTTTTTAAATGTTTGGCCATCCAAAAACATATAAAATACAGTGGCTGTTTATTATTAGTTGATATGTCCAACTTACTATTACACTAAAATACAATTTGTTTACTTTGAAACAGAACATATTGTTTTCTGTATATGTGCAAACGAGTTGACGTTAAAATGCATATTTCTCACATCCCAATATCAGACAAAATTGTTTGGATATTTCTGCCTGCACTTTTCAAGCAGATAAGAGTTATATTTTATTATTATTATTATTATAAATTAATTTTTTTCAACAGATCAAACAAACAATAAAGCTTAAAAAACATTGTGTGCCATCTAGAAAACATAAAAGGTGCATTTCTTAATATGTGCATAATCTGCTTTATTTTTTCAATGAGAGCATTAGGACAGATTGATTTTGTTTTTCAAATTGTGGACTGTTGCTGGTTTGCTAGATGGACACAACATTCATTAAGCCCGCCCCCTTAGTTAATGTTGCTATGTCAATAAAGTTTTGCAGGACTAACCAATTTATTATCAAAGATTCTCTATGCCGAAAGAGAGCGCACGCTGCGCCAATGGTATGAAACGGTACACACTTCCTGTCTCCAAAAGGGGTGTGGCCTTGTTTGAATGTGTAGTGATCGTTGTGTGGATGGATGAAAAGTTATATTTGCACAATTTATTATTTTCAGATATTTACACAGCTAAAAGCCATATTAAGCATTACAAAAATTAGTTTTGTTAGGGCGTTTGTGAACGTTAGTTTATCCATGTTGCCAGATCTCACGAGAGTTTGTTCCTGAGACAGAAACAGGTCTTGAACAAAGTCAATTTTCTCCTGATCTCCTGTCCATCTGTAAAATACAGATTTAGTTTCAGAATGTCCGGGAAATATGTGGCTTGTGAAAAATGGCTCCAACATTTAGTTTGGTGACTATGGCGCGAAAAAAATCGGTCCTAATCTGTGATCACGTTCACTTCTCCCGCTGGAATCAATACACTCAGGACTTGCAGCTAGTCTCCTAAAGAGGCGTGGCACAGATACAGGTAATTACTCTAAGTTGGTGCGTCTCGGTTCTAAACCGCCTCTGGTGTTATGTAATCGTAGCGTTCTCAGGTAACATTGGCTGCCTTCTTGGTCTGGCTCAAAGTATGTACATTGCTGGGATAAAGCCTGACATCCAGTTCCTGCCCTATTGCTGTCTCCGCTATCAGGGCATAGCACCACCAAGGATGGTTGTGATTGGTTTAAAGAAATGCAAACAAGCCAGGGCGTTTTTTCCCCCTATTCCAGAATAGATCGAACACAGTGCTGTGGAGATAGGTCTGGTAATGCATAGTCTCGCTTTGCCAGACCCTCCTCCAAAGCGTGCTGAATGTGACATAACTCTTTGGGACTCTAACCGTTATTTAAATGAAACCATCTGAGAAGTTTAGAAGGGGGAACTTTCAACATTCATAAACATCTGAAATGTAGTCTCGCTTTGCCAGACCCTCCTCCAAAGCGCCCTGGAGGAGGGTCTGGCTACTCCACATAGCATTCAGGGATGGGTGGAAAGCGTGCTCTGGTTTATTGGTATTTCTTTAAACCAATCAGAATCGTCATGGGCGGTGCTAAACTCCGCACAGTCGTGCGAGAGAAAACATAATCTAGCTAGCCGTCTCAATTTACCCTGCAGAGATCTGAGGAGCAGTCAACCATAGTCCTCAAAAATCCACCGAATTTAAAATTCCAACACAAAGAAAGCGGAAGGAAACGGAAAATACATGCATCCGGCGGGATTTCCTGCAGCACCGGAGCGATCCTAGAAGTGGAACGCAAAGAATATAATGCAAGACTAATGGAGTGTAAACATCCTAAAAGGAATACGCCAGCATTTGTTGAAATAGGGCTTATCACGGTCTCCCCTAGATGTAGATAGATGGGCAAACGCATTTTTTTGTCTCATCTCAGTGCATGCATTGTCTCAGTCCGGCGGAGCCGCCGCTAGTGTAGCGTAGTGAATGGAATCCTTTGTTGCCGGTTAGCATGTTGTGAGTAAAAGTGAGCCAACACTTTTAGTCAGGACATGCTAACCGGCAACAAAGGATTCCATTCACTACGCTAAGCTAAGCTAGCAGCGGCTCTGCCGTATTCCTTTAAGTTCCTTGAAATCAAATAAACTGTGCTGCGCTGTTCTGGGGGAGAAGCTCTTTGATAAAACATTAAGAAAATGATCGTATTGTCACAAGTCATGTAGCTTCTAGTGTACATGGCCGATTTAATATATTTTTTTATCTTTTAGGTGTTAATATTTCATTTTTGCTAAATGATATTGGAGGCTGTTCTGACAAAAAAAGTAAGCAGTGGAGGTAATAGCATCATACATATTTAATGAACATTAATATGTGACGTATAGATGAAAATATTACTTTGGAAAAATAAATAAATAAATAAAAACTTTTTTGTCTCATAGCCACATCTTCTCAAATCTAAAACAGAGAAATGCATGTTTGTGCTCAGGAGGGATATCTAAACATTTGACAGTTTTTTCTCACATAGTGCATACTCGATAAGACAGCTACTCTGGCATTGTCAGGCAGTATTAGTTTAGGTAAGATACATGTCACATTCATTCTTCTACCAGTGTAATGGATATTACAATATTTTTGAAATTCAGAATGAGATCAGTTCACGGTGTGGGTGTTAAAGCTAAAGCTGGGAGTTAGATATTCAGTGAGGAAACACACACACTGCAGTCCAGTTTGTTAAGTAGATGATGTAATAAAACAAGTATTTTCTTGGACGCGTTCACAACATTCAGAAGAGTAAAGAAACCGGACTGAACTCGACCTGAGCTCACAAACAGAAAATAGCACTCGTCTGTACTTTCAAAACTCATGTCTGTGATACATGTCTGGATCGTAGTATTTGGTGACCACCACTCTGTTGGCAAACTTGCGGCCGGTGAGAGCTTGCATGGCTTTCTGACAGTCTGCAGCAGAAACGTACTCCACAAAGATCTGAAGAAGAAAAAAAAAAAAAAAGTCGGTCAGTTCCTGAACAGTATGAAGATGAGGAGGATCTCAGATGTATGCATACTGAAATATTACACTCATTCAGAGCTTCTTTACATGTGTGGAAACTTCATTAATCATTGTGTGTTCACAAAATATGTGTCTCAGTCTTGGATGTTTCCCAAAGAAAGTCTTAGAGAAGCGGCTGTACTCTGCTCTTTGGGAAACTTTTGCCAAACCAACCAATTTGTCTTCATCCTTGAAGTCTTCTGTACAATTAAAAAGTGGTGCGACAAAACAATTAAGCATTAATCTCACCTTTGGGTCACTTGTCCAAGTAAGTTTTCTAGTGTGATGTTTTCTTCGCCTCATTATAATGGGCTCATTACTGCCACTGAGGGCAGAAAATACACACTGGTACCATTCTCTCCAGGACCTGTACGCCTCCAGGACTCTGAGGTGGGCAGGAAAGATTGTAGCCGATCCCTCTCACCCCGGACACAAACTGTTCCAACTTCTCCCCTTCTGACAGAAGGTTGCGGCCCCATCAGGACCAAGTACTTACTTGACAATAAACCTTTTTTCTGACTCTGATTCTGATTCCACACTCAAAAACAAACTTCAACAAGTGACACAAAAGTGAGATTTTGAGACAAATACACCTATGGTTAACTTCCCCACCTCCGTTACAAAGCAGCACACAGCCCCTTCCCTGAACTTGTCCGTGAGAAACATGTAGAGCTGCAAAGATTGTCAGCTATTAAATGAATCATTTCATTTCAGTTAATCATCAGTTATTTTTTTATGAAAAAAAGTAAAAGTTCTCTAATTCCAGCTTCTTAAATGTGAATATTTTCTAGTTCCTTCACTCCTCTATGACAGTAAACTGAATATCTTTAAATTATGGACAAAAGGACATCTGAGGACGTTGCCTTGGGCTTTGAGAAATACTGACAAACACAACATGTTTCACCATTTACTGACATTTATTGACCAAACAACTAATCGATTAATCGAGAAAATTATCGACTGATTAACCGACAATGAAAATAATCATTAGTCGCGGCCCTAGAAATATGTTTAGCTTACTTGTTTACATGTTTATTATATGTAGTTTTTCTATGTCTGGCAGCTCAGAAGTTAAGAAGGAAGGAAGGATGGGTGGATTAGTATTTCTTTTCAGTTTCTTTTCTTCAAGAAAAATGAAAAAAGAAAAAGATTTAGAAAGGTTTTACAGAAGATAATACTTCAAGGATGGAGACTAAGTGGTTGGTATGACACGTTGTGTTCATGGTTAACTTCCCCACCTCCCTTAAAGTGCACAGAAGCTTCCATGAGCTTTCTAAGAGATACGTCTAGGACTGCGTCCCATGCAGTACATGAGACGGGGCTACAGCTTCAAAAGTTGTCATGAAAGCTACCGGTTTATAAAAAAGGACACAATATGAACTTGTAATGTTTGTAAAACGTACACAATAGCAGAACCATTTTACTTTGAAAACTCTTATTAGCATTTATTTTAAATGACAATAGAAGTGTTAATTGAGCCTCACAAAGACACAAATTGCTTGGACCTGTGGTTGCTAGTAGATTTTAGACTTGGCATGACCTATATTACTATATCATTTTACTGCAAATATTACTTCATTCGGGAACTGTTTTGGTGTGTAATCAAGCCAAACTTTGACAACATTTTCCACCATGGAATTACATAAATAAAAGGTATTGTGGTGGATGGGTCACTTGAATTTCACTCACATATTTCTGAAAAAGTAAAAAAAAGCAACATCTATGATTGCAATAATAAAAAAAACTTTTCAAAATGTATGCAAGGATATATTTTACCATTGTACAAATCCCTGGTAAGATCTCATCTTGAATATGCAAGCTCAGTCTGGTGTCCATATCAATTAAAATATGTAGAAAACAAAATGAAAGGGTCCAGAGAAGAGCTACTAAATTAATTTCAGGAATGAAAAATATGTCTTATGAAGATAGATTGAGGAAATTAAGTTTACCGACTCTCATATTTAGGAGATACAGAAGGGATATGATTCAGGTGCATAAGCTTGTACAGGGAATATATGATGTAACAGTTGAGCCTATCTTTCAGTTTTGGAACAATAGGCACGAGACACGAGGGAACTCTTTAAAACTTTACCCCAGCCTGTCTGAAAAGAGAAAGAACTTTTTCACACTCTGTGCGGTAAAATCATGAAATGAGCTTCCAGAAGAAGTTGTGCGTTCCCCTTCTATTAATTCATTTAAGAATAGGTTGGATGCATTTTGCCTGTCAAAAGGTTTAATGTATAATTATAAAGATTTTCAGTAATTTATGTAAGTTATTTATGAATTGTTAGAAAACTTCAATTATGAAATTAATGTATTTTATGAAAATAAGATGTTAACATGTGAATATATACAGTATAATAATAATATATATATATGTTTTGTGAAAACAATGAAGTCTAAACTTGTACCTTTCCACAGCCGGGGACTTCCACACCGTCAACTGGTCGGGGGATCTCGATGGAGCGGACGCTGCCGTACTTGCAGCACTCCTCGCGGATGTCTTCCAAGATCTCCTCGTAGTCGTCGTCGTCCACCAGCTCCTCGGGCATCACCATGTTGAGAAGGCACAGCACCTCCGTGGGAATGCCAGAGTTCTGCAGCCTCTGAAGCCCGGGGACCTGCAGCGTCACAGGGGTCTCTATGATGGAGGTCTGGGGGTGGAGAAGATGTCATGCACATCAGCTTCAGTTTGTTTTTCACAACAAAGTTCCAGACTCTCAGCCTTAGTCTTATGACAAATGTATTTTCCATAAAGCCTGCCCTGACAAACATGTTGGAAGTAATTTTTACGCTGACCTATAACTCCCACCATCTGCCACTGTGAGTCTTTACATCGTTAAAGTGTAGAAGCTCCAGAGACGATCTTGTTTGTTTACAGTTTTATACTAACAGGTCTTTTTATGTGATGGCTATATTCCATTTAGCATGACAGTATAATGTACTTCAGTATACACACACAGATAAGGCAGCACTGTTTCAATACATATGGTAGTCTCTAACACACACACACACACACACACACACACACACACACACACACACACACACACACACACACACACAGAGAGACTTCTGTCCACAAACACACATACATGCATAACATTCTGGGTTCAGTACACTCCCATACTAACATATTAATAATGTAAAGGCTCCGCTGTAAAGGCTCATTAATGCTCTCTTTACATATGAAAATAGATACGTCCATTTCAAGCGATTTCGCCGTCACTGCCAACATACTTCCATGCGTCCTTTACGTTGGCATGAATTTCTGTCCAACTCACATTTAATTCCCGTCCAATCTCCTCCCAGCTGTTCTCTAGTAACTGTTTGTCCCTGTGCCAGGGCAGAGTAGGTATAAATGTTTACATTTTCTGACCAACTCGCCTAGCTCTGCCATTTTTATTTTATTTCTTTGTCCTGTCCAATGGTCGTGGCTCGCTTGAACTATTGGCTACACGCCCCCCACGATTTGCGGTGGTACTGCTCCATTTTGTCAGTATCTGTACGATTTCAGAAAACGAGCACAAATACGGACAAAAATGTAAATAAGCCTTAATGTAACAGGCTTGTTCCTGAATGAACTTATTCTTACTTAAACCATTCACAATCGTCTTAGGCGGTGCTAAGCGCCAAGTGGAGCCATGGTGACATCCGGCGGGATTTCCGGCACAACGAGAGCAATCCTGGAAGTGGAAGGTCGTGGATATAGACTACAGACTTCCTGTCTGACTGGAAGCAGCGCATGAAACTGGGGAAACATTTTTCTGACCATCAGCACCGGTTCCCCTTAAGGCTGCGTCCTTTCCCCTCTGCTCTTCTCCCTGTACACCAACAGCTGCACCTCCAGTCACCCGTCCGTCAAGCTGCTGAAGTTCGCGGACAACACCACTCTCATTGGACTCATCTCTGGTGGGGATGAGTCCGTCTACAGGTGGGAGATTGACCACCTGGTCACCTGGTGCAGTCAGAACAACAAGAGATAAACATTTTGAAGACAGTGGAGATGGTTGTGGACGTTAGGAAGGATGCAGCCCCACCCGCCCCCATCACCCTGGGTGATCCTTTCGCTTCCTGGGCTCCATCATCTCCCAGGACCTCAAGTGGCGGCTGAACATCAGCTCCCTCGTCAAAAAAGTGCAGCAGAGGATGTACTTCCTGCTGCAGCTGAAGAAGTTCAACCTGTCAAAGACTATGATGGTGCACTTCTACACTGCCATCATTGAATCCATCCTCACCTGTTCCATCACCATCTGGTACGCTGCTGCCACTGCCAAGGACACGGGCAGAGTGCAGCGTATCATTCGCTCTGCTGAGAAGGTGACTGGCTGCAATCTGCTGTCTCACCAGGATCTGTACACCTCCAGGATGCTGAGGCGAGCAGGAAAGATTGTAGCTGATCCCTCTCACCACGGACACTAATGGCGCTTACCCACTGCTAGTAGCAGCTCTACTCGGATCGGCCGCGGTGCCCCGTCCTCCTTTTTCCATTGCTGATTTAGTACCGCCTCATACGTGAGGCAAGCGTGGCTGGTCGTCATAGCAATGCCGCAAGAAACCACCGTGACCTAACGCGTCACACACACACACACACACACAAGGTGTGTTGTTGTTGATTCTCGGCATGTGGCTGTTGCCACAGCCAGAAGACACATTTTGTTTCAAAAGAAGCTGGAGGCAGCAAAAAAAAAAAAAAACACAGCTGGCTAAACTATTTAAAAATGGCGGGTTTGTTCAGGACGCCCCCGTCTGTCGCTAGCAATGATGACGCAGTGATTAGTGACGATTCTCTCTGACCAATCAGTAGTCTGCAGGTTTCCACATCACCTTTTGGTATCGGCTCAGCTCGCATGGAACCACCACCATGGAGGTGATACTAAAAAAAATGAACCTGTTAGAAGATACCAGGGACTTTTTTTTGTAATGGAAATATCAAAAAAGGCGAGTAGAGTCGAGGCGTGTCGAGCAGGTACCATGTTATGGAAAAACGCAAAAACAGTTTGAACCCTTTTGTTCTGGCAGGGCGCTGCGCTCCATCAGGACCAAAACCTCACAACATAAAAACAGTTTGTTCCCCTCTGCAGTCAGCCTCATTAACAAGGCCCCGGACCCCCACTGACGCCGACTCTTAACCCCACCCGATCACTAGTCACTACACTCTGCATCAACCTACATCCTGGACCTGCCCATTGCATATACTATATATTTTTTGCATTCAGCCTCCATTTTCTTATGCTAAACAGCTATTTTGTGTATATCTGTTTCTGAATTTATTGTTTATTTCTTATTTATGTTTAATACCGGTATGTTTGTTTGTGTTTGTGTGTGTGTGTGTGTGTGTGTATGCACCAACCACCAAGGCAAATTCCACGTACGTAGCTGAACTTACCGTGGCAATAAACCTTTTCTGATTTTGATTATTTCCCTGTTGTACATGCAGGCTCACTGGCACACCTATGCTATTCCTACTGTGATCTTAAAGGAAGATAAAAGGACTCACAGGATTGGCGTTTTTAGCTCCCACACTTGCCCTTTGGACTATCAGCTTTTTGTCGCCCAGTTGCATCCCATTGAGCCCAGCAACTGCCTGACAGAGAAAACACACAGCTCTTAAAGCAACAAACAACACAGCTAATAAGGGTAACACCTGATCACACCATTACCTGGTCTGTGGCACTGATGTCTACGTATTCGCAAAAGGCGTAACCTTTTGACAGTGAAGTGGCACTGTCCTTCACAAGATTGAACGCTTTGAGAGGCCCAAACGATGTCAAGAGCTCCTTGACCTGCAAAAAAAGAGTCAGACGACGAGATATGAGACTGATAATTCATATTGAACATGCAGAAAGATACAGAGTGAATTCTAAGTGTCCATTTGATACCTCAAATCATCACATCACAGTGCATTTAACAACATGATTATTGGAAACAAAATGTATGCAGTTAAATAGAATTTGCTTTTGTTTGTGCAATTTGTATTTTACAGATTTTGCATTGCTATGAAAAGAAGAAAGAAGAGACAGCAGTGCATACAATTGTTGGTCTTTTGAGGGTTTAGGAAGACATGTGAAGAGCTGATGATGTGGAACTGAGCTACATCTGAGGGATCAACAAAATAACTTCCTGAGATTTTCCTAAAGTATTATTGAGACATAGATATAAATACGCAAATTATGCTGAAAGAGTAATAATAATCTCATATTCAAAGATAAAAATAAAAACTCTTTAGATTTAAAGATTGACTTTTATTGTATTTTGCCAGCTACAGGCAGTTGGACAATATGTTTTCTTACCTTTACATTAAAATACAAAAATAAAACCCACCACCACCACCACCACCGTCAACAACAAACATTCCCAAGTCTAATGATCAGGCCTTAACCCCCCAAATCCCCTGGTCGTAAACGCGCTCCAAAAGCATGATGGGAGACAGAAACTAGCCAGTAAGGGAGCCTGCTGGCTGGGAGTGTATCCGTGTGAGGACCAGAATGTCTTACTTGCCTTGTGTTACATGTTGGCATGGCAGCAGTAGATGAGTACTACTGAACAAATTATGAGCGCAGACTTAACGATCTTACAGGCCCCTAGCTGGGGACAAAGTGGGGGAACAAAAATGAAAGAGCTGTGAGTATCAACGCAGTGGCAAGTGACTGCAAAAAAAGTCAATGAATAATATACATCAGGCGACATGTGCTCTGTAAGCTAGCTGAATAAATAAGACAGAATGGACAGAGTTAAAGGGTTAGTTGGAATTTTCTTAAGTGGGGTTTTATGAGGTAAATATCCATAGTCAGTGTATTACCTACAGTAGATGGCGGTCGGCACGCCTCCAGTTTGGAGAAGCAGACAGGAGTACCGGCACGGAAGCTCAGCAATAGACTGCTGGGACGGGGCAGCAGCTAAAGGCATTTTAGACACCTAAAAAAAAAAATCTATATCATCTTAAAGGTGCACTAAGCGATGTTGGGTGACGTCACTTCTTGTTGACGTTCGAAGTATTGTCAAACAAAACAGAGGCTAGCTCGCCCCTCCCTCCTCCTCATCCCGTCCCCTCCCCCTCGCTTCCACGCACTAACCCCCCAACCCACACCCCCAAATCCTTCTTGTCTGTTATTGGCTGGAACGCTGTTTGTTATGTTTCGTGGTGCAGGTTGGCGCAGTTTATTTTTGTTGCCGTTTGTGGAGCCTGGACTGTCTACAAAGACCACGTTATTTTTTTTTACAGTGTGTTCAGGGGACAGGCAGCTAGCGGATAGCGAGGAGATGTTTGCTGTATGTGACAAAAAATGTTGACATCGCTTAGAGCACTTTTAAGTGTACGCTATATTTAGAATAATTTCACTGCTTTATCTTGCCGTCAGAGAGCCCTTTACGACGGGGAGCTAAAGCCGTTACCTTTGGTCTCTTCAAAGCCACCAGACTCCTTTGACAAAAACACAAATTTTACCTCACAGAAAAGGGAGTTGCTGGTCTACCACTGCCTCGATCAGTTAGTTTGTGTTTTTGTGTGACTCTGGTGTTTCAAAAGGGATAGTTCAGATTCACCAAAGTCATTGAGATCGAGGCAGCGGTAGATCAGCAACTCCCGTGTTCAGCCAGGTAAAATGACATAGATGAATGTAACAGCTTCAGTTTCCCGTTAGAAACGGCTGTCTGACAGCAAGGTAAAGCGGTGCAAATATTCTAAATATACCGTACAATTTTCTTAGGTGGGGCCTTTTTTAAGGTGGCTAAAATACATATAGCTGCTGCCCCCATGTCCACAGCAGTACATTGCTTAGCTTCCGTGTGGGTACTGCTACCTGCTGGAGGGGGTGCCGACCGCCATCTACTGTAGGCGACACACTGACTATGGATAAGTAGCTCATACAACCCCACTTCAAAAAACCCAAACTAACCCTTTAAATTGGCTGTGTAACAGAGAACGTTTACACCGTCTGCTCACCTGAGAGCAGTTGGAGCTGTGAAACTGTTTTGCTCTTCAAATTATTAGACGTGAGTGAAACCTATTTATGTCCAAATATTTACTGTAACTTTTTAAATTCTCAAAGAAAAAGTCCACCCATATATTTATACTTTTAGTTATGATGTATTTCCAATGTTCAATGTATTTCTGGAGTTTTTTTGTGACTTGTTTTGGGTGTTCCCACTTTCCCTCAACCTGCCTGATTTTAAGCCCTTTCTACAACCGTCTAAATTTATTTGACTCAGTCCCAGCAGGTGCAGAGTAGGACTGCAAGTTTGGCCTGACCAATACCAAATTTTTGATATTTGGAAGTTTAGAAAATAAACTTGATAATTACATAATTGCAAATATCACAACATTGTATTTTAGATTTATACCTTATTGATTTTTGATATGTTGGATTTGGTTAACAGTTTACAGGAACTGAAGAATTGTATATTGACATGTTATGTTGTTGGTCACTGTTTCCTGTTATGTATATATTTATATATACATATATTCTTTTAGTATGTACATAACAGTGTTTATTTGTTCAGCTTGTTGTTGTAGCTGTATGTCTATTTCTATGTCATTATACTGGAACTGTGTGTGTAGTCAAATTACTTGTATGTGTACACATACTAATTAGAGTTGAGTGATTGGACAAATATATCAGCTATTGACGATTGGCAGAGTACATTACCGGTTGTTGTTTTTTTGTTTGATTTTTGTCATTTTATTTTGCTAAAACTGCTGGCAATCACCAGTTTTTGGGCTGACGGTGGCCAGTTGGAAAATGTTAACATATGGCCCAACCATAACATATACTTGGCCAATTAAGCTGATTCATATTTGGTCTGTAAAGTACAATAAATAATACAATAAAAAAAATTTCATCATAAAATGTCTTCAAACTCTTCGTTTTGTCCAAAATCCAAAGACACACAATAAACATCGATATAAAACCGTGAAAAGCATAAATTCACAGCTAAAACCAGAAACTATTTCTTGAATTTGTGTCTGATACAATTAATCAATCAAGGCTTACATTAACAAATACTTTCATTGTCGATTAATATGCCAATATTCTTTTTTTCAATCAATCAATCACTAGTCTGGTCCCTAAAATGTAAGAAAATTGAGTACAAATAACAATTACAGTTTCCTAATGCCGAAGATAATTATATCTTATATATAGATTGCTTATTCTGTCCGACCAAAACTTTAAGATACTAATGTTTGTTATCACATAAGAAATAAATGAAAACAATCACATTTTCTTTTCAGCTCAGTGATTCATTATCATGGTATCAATTAATTGTTGTGCTAGTCAACATTTAATCAACTAATCATACAACTACTGAACTATCGGATGTGTTGCAGCCACACTCCTTTTCAAAATAAAACATCCTGTTTTCTTAAGGTGGACTTTTCCTTTGACAATACTGACTCAAATGAATCAGGAGCAACATTCAGGCCTAAATACCACACAGAAATAAATACAGTTTATCAGGCTCTTATGTAAATATACTGGACTTGGCTTACCTTTCTTTAATCAGTATGCTTAACATGAGAAAGGTATAAGGAGTTTACTTTACACAAAAAGCCTTATCATATTCAGATATGATTAATGACATGATATGATTAATACTTGTTTAACATAAGCTAGTTTTAGAAAAATATTTAAATAAAAAGTTAATTATCTGTAGAAGTTGTCCATTGTGAATACTTTAAAATATCAGATACATATTTATGAATGCAAGTAATTACATATGAACTAATTTCTCTATATTGTGTAATTGTTAAATAGTTTTTTATGTATTTATGCTCTGGGGTCACGTTCCGTTTCTGGCTCTGATAAACATTCAGCTTTATTTGACTTTGTTTTAGGAAGACTTCTGTTTTCTCTCTACCACAACGCAGTTTTTGATTTGTCATGTCATAAAGAAATGTAAAACATATTTTGAGCATGTTTAAAGTGCGGCAAAAAGCCCTCAGCAAGTGAGAGAAAAAAATAGAAAAAACATGAGTGCACCTGTTCAGTCTGTTTTCAGTTAAATACCTGGTCATCGTTAAGGTAGTTCGGCAGGCCTCCTATAAACAGTTTGTGGGGGGAATCGGGAACGACTGTGGAGACGACGCCTACAGACGGCAAAACCACAAGCAAAGACAACATTTTTGATATCATATATTAGAATGTGTCAATACTTAAAGAGCCCCTGTTATGCTTTTTTGATTTTGTTCCCGTCTTTTAGTGTGCTATATAGTTTTTTTGTACGTAATAATGTCTTAAGTACAAAAAAACACATTTAACTCCAAATGGAGCTTTTTCTCCCACAGACAGCACTGCCTGAAAACGTCTCGTACACATTCCTTTGATATTCCTCAATTAATGATGTCACCGATTGAGAATGCCAGCCCAGTTTTTCATATACGCTGACCACAGGTGCTGCCTGATCAAGGCACAGCCTGCCCAGTGGCTTGTTTGAATTTGGTTGAGCAATCACAACAGAGTGGGCCAGCTGACCAATCAGAGCAAACTGGGCTTTTCAGGAAGGCGGGCCAAGAGCTCAGACAGAGGGCCAGATGTACATACATTTGCGAATGTAGCGTTATCAGCGCCACGGCCAACCCGCAGAAAGCGCACGCTGTGATACTTCAGCTTGCGTCGTATTTACCAAACCTGCAGTTCATCGGGTAATCAGCGCCTTTCTCCGCCCACTATACCGAAAATTGCGCTGTGGCAAAGCGTTAAGTACTTGTGCTATGATACGGCTGAGTGCAGACTGCCATATTCCCACTGCTGATGCTATGACTGTTTGAAATGATCCTGATGCCAATATTTGTAACGTGGCGAGGAATTTAACAACTGCTGGGATGGAATGTGAACGCTGAGTCGGAGATTCAATGTCATCTTTGATTTCTTCCAATCAATATTCCAAGTAATATTGCATGGCTGCTTAATCTGTAACGCTTAATGATTTTGTGTTCACTCCACTGAAAAAGTGTGACAAAAACCTTTTCAGCTCGTCTCCTTGGCCTATGTCTTCGTCTTGCTCGGATTACTGCTGCCATTTCACCAGGAGGCATATGCGAGAAAACCCGCTTCCTGGTTTACACCTGATTTGATTTGCCATTTTCTGTTCCCGTTCTGTGCTTTTACCTCAGTGCGGCCTGTTTGTACATACCTCACCATGCTTTTACGCGCTCGTTGCAAAACAAATACACCTGAAGTGGGCGCAAAAGCGTTAGTACATCTGGCCCAGAGTGTTTCAGGTGGATGCACTGCAGCAATGGGCAGTATGAGAAACATAATATGTTTTTTGAACATCAAAGCATGTAAACCTATTCCAGTAGACCCCAAGAGTACAACTATTACGCTGAAAAGGAGTAAAATAGGGGCTCTTAAATATGACTCAGTAACAAACCTGGGACGTGGAAAGCCGGCTGCTCTGAGATGCCGGGTAAAGGCCGATAGTCGTGAGGTCGTCTTATTTTCAGTGATTGACCCTGAAAAATGATTCCATCGAAGGCCATCGCCTGCGTCGTCTCATCTACAGACCGAAACTGGAAAGAATAATCATTTTGAGAGTTCTGGTGTCCCAACAACAGTGTTTGAGATCTGCATGTTATATTTAAAAAAAGAAGAAGAAAAACTATTCAAATCCTGTGATGATAACAGGCTTAAAAAACAATATGATACATGTAATATGCCTGGATAATGTGTTAATGCACTGGGTTTATTATCATTGCATTTTCTAATTATTTAAACACTGTAACTGTTTATCATGTCTGCTCTTTCTTTTTAACCATTGTTGACTCTGCATGTACATGAATGAAGTTTACAATTGTTTTCCCTTTCTGAAACTTTATAGACCAAAATACATTTCCATTTTGCATTTATCATAACAATAGTGTAAATAGAAGGTACAATCTTATTAATGGAAAAAAAAAAATTTTTTAGCTGAAAAGAGCAGGAAACTTACTGCTGGAAATAAAGTGCCACATGTTTATATTAGAGATGAATCTACTTTGTCTGCATACGAGTGTTTATGTGTGTAAAAGATACATAAGAAAACCCTGTATGTTGTACACCATTTTCCTTTAAAGCATTTTTTAATATCAGGTTTATATGAATAAACATACTACTACTACTACTACTACTACTACTACTACTACTACTACTACTACTACTACTACTACTATTATTATTATTATTACTGGCTAATAATATGTCCAATGAAAATGCTGTAATCACAGTACTCTGACGTCTACATTTGTTGCTGTTTAACGTTATAGTTAATTCCTACTGTTCTATTACTCCTACTGCTTTGTGATAAAAACAAAACAAATGTAAGTCTGACTGTAGTTTGCTTTTCAGATGAATTGTACAAAAAACAAAGTGTAAAAAAATTGTGGTTGTGTGTTGTGTCTATGAAATAAAAGAGCTAAACTAATCAGATAAAGTCCTTGTAAAATAGCAAATTGTCTGTTTCTTTAGTTCTTATACAGCTTAAACAAACAAGATATAAAGGTGTTAATTTGTGAGCTTTAGAGATGCTGGTAGGTGGATTTGTTTTACCTTTGGACAGAGCCAGGCTACATGTAGCTGTTTCCCACTGGTTCCAGTCTTTATGCTAAGCTAAGCTAACCGGCTACTGGCTGTAGCCTTATATTTAACAGACAAACATGAGAGTGATAAAGAGAATCGGCAAAAAGAGAATACGTTTATTTCAAAAATGTCAAACTATTCTTTGAATACAGACTTTATAAAGGCAGCAGCAGGAATATCAATATAATACGGTATAATAGCATACATTACAGCACGTACCTCTAGGAAAGCAAAGTTTTTATCCTGATTAATCTGCACAGCGAGTACAGGGTTGCTTGGGGCTTGTGAAAGTCCTGCAAGCCTCATCTGAGCGTTGAAGAACTCCGCCATGGACTCCTGAAGAGGAAGACAACAAACAGCATGGCTGGAATCAACATGAACATGTCCGTGTTTGGTATTTGAATATCACAGAATAAACAGGAAGTCAAAGAAAAGAGTAACAAGAGAGACTTTACCTCAGTTACTCCAAAGGGAATATTTCCAACATAGAGGCGTCTGGCTTGTCTCGTCATCTGACTGCCAACTATGGGCACTTGTGTTGGAGCTGCAGCCACTCCGGTGGTGGTAGACGTCGCCAGCAGAGCTATCGTTGGTATCTGTCCGGCCGCTGAAGGAGAGAACACACAAGAAACTTCAGACAGCTGTTAGGCTGTGAGTGAAATCGGTTTCCAACGTGAGTCCAGTATCAACAAGTTTAACGACTTTCTTGACTTGTTGCTCTCTGTTTAAAGCGGGGGTCTTCAACGTTTTTTTAAGCCAAGGACCCCTTAACTATGTGACACGGAGCAGGGACCCCCTACTACACATATTGCATAAAATTAAGTTGCATATTAAACTGGGCCTAGAACGTGTGGGCGGCCTACAGCCTTTATATCTGGTTTAAAGTACAAAAACATCTCAACTTTTCCTTTTGTTTGGTTGATTTTCCCAAGAAAACACCTCCATAAACATTGTACAATATATATACAGTACTAATAGACCCTGCATATTCGGGGTGGGTGATATGGATATTCTACCACAACATTATATAAAGTGATTTAATCTATTATTATTTATTATTTCAGTTTTCTGGAAAATCAATTTAGACATTGTTCATGGGCAAAATAACCAGACAGTAACCGGACAGTCTGATTGCAGCTATCTGATAAATAAATAATAAATAGCCACAAAGCCGACCTGCTCATTCATTTGCAACATTGTCCACAATGGTCTAATACAGGGGACCATTGAGACACCATTAAAAGTATGGCGAATAATCTATTACCAGTTAATGTTTGCAGTGTACCCATCAACATACAGACAGCTATCACTGGATCACTTAGATACTGTGGAAAACTTAAAAACTCGATGATTCTCAGGCAAGTTCTGAAGTTGTAAGGAACACATTTTTCTATGATAGAAAGTGTAAGTAGAAAGTGAACCTAAACACACTGGATATTGTCCATGTGTTCAGATGTGACTGAGTTATGGCTCCACAAAGGAATATGAATATGGACGTGAATTTTAAAAAACTTTCATGCTCCTTGCCGGTGTAGTAGGGGCGGTTCTACATTGAATGATGCCCCGGGCGAGTCCTCAAAAAGTCCCAGCATTCTTTGTGGCTTGTTGTGTTTTACACATTTCCATGAATCATGGATGTGTTGATGACATAAATGAGGAAATATTAGAGGACGTAAGGAGACGTGATGTTGAACTACGGCGGGATTGGACACTTGAGGGTCCGGGAGTGGCAATGCGCGATGTGCTCCTGGTGGAGCGGGTGGACGGAGATGGAGTGGGGGGGGGAGGAGGAAGGGGCACAACAGGAGCAGGTGGTACGTTTGGAGGCCCACGCTGCATGGCTGCAGCAATCCTCTCCAGACTTGAGGAGATGCGCCCGAGGGGGCCGCAGCAACATCGCCACCCGGTCAAGACGGGCATTTATTACTTTGCTGCATCCCGGACAGCTCCCGCTCCATCCCTGACGAGAACGTCTCCTCGGCTGTGAACCCGTGCGCCAGGCAAATTCGCCGTCATAATAGCAATCCGCCATGGAACAAGCGCGCCTGCTCTTAAAGGGAATGTGAGATGACGCTCTGATTGGTTTATTGCACGTTACGCCCAAACCACACCTAGCTACTTCAGACCAACCCATTTTAGATTTGCGTCGGGCGCAAGAGTCATTTATCCCGCCGGTATAATAGCAACAGCACCCGAGCTCCGCCCACAAAGCTACTTGCGTTTCGCGCTTGATACTTGCGTTTCAGATCGTTAAAATAGGGCCCTAAAACTAAAACCTTTCTGGCCTTCCTTGATGCAAAATCATCAATGATGTCATCGTATGAAATCTGCTCCCCTATTGAGTGATTGATACTGATGACGGCAGGGGCAGTGAGCCGTTCCTGGGACATGACCTCAGGTATGACTTGATCAACTTTAGTTTGGAAAAGCTCCTCTCTGCTCGAGCCACAGTGACTGACAGGGACAGACTGGGACCAAAAATCAGCCCTGGCATTTTGGCCCAGACCGGCCCAACACATCAGATCGATCGATCGATCAATCAATCACTCACTCACTCACTCACTCACTCACTCACTGACAGATCGAAAGACTTTTATTGATCCCAAACAAATGGGAAATACCAGTGTTGCAGCAGCACAATATCAGACACACAGCACACATACAGAATAGAAATGAAATAATAGGATACAATATACATGAAATAATAATAGGATAGAACATAACAAATAATTTAAAATAATATAAGTTGGCAATAAAACTGTACAACTGTTTAACTAGTATTGATAAAGCTGTACCTGTCCTTGCGCTCCCCTGAATATGTATACCAACTCCTACTCCTTAAAACTACTAACGCCATGTGATGAGTAAGCAAGAACCAGTGAGAGTTGACACATTATATACTTCAACAAAGTGTAATTTATTAATACAATAAAACTATATACTCCTAAATCATAAAACAAAGCTATATAAAACAAAGCTATATATACATATATATTTTTTTAATCATTTCAAGAGGCCCTGTGCTATAATTTGAAGAGGTATCGTGAGAGAGAAAAGCTACAATTCTCGTTAACAAAGTTTGCATGATGTGCAACGTTTATCTATAAGCTACTAATGCAATCATACAGTGAAGCATGCCTACTTCTTTTATTGTTGTAGTGTTATCAACAGTTTGTCCACCACTCAGTTTTATCAAGGGGCAAAGCAAAGTGTTTTCAGGGGAGTTCTGCTTACCGCAGGTTGTACCCTCACTCTCTCATCTCTGTCCCTCTCCCCCTGAGTCTCACTGTGCATGTGCCACATGGGAGCTGATGAAGATCCTGCTTTTTTCTTTTATTTGAGCCGCTTGGGTAACTTTGTTTCATTTTCGCGTTTAGACAATTGACATAAAAGAAAGGTTTAGACTCGTCTTGCTCCGTCTCTGTGTAGGCTACTTCCCAGTTCTCCTGTCACTTTGTGTTTATCTTTCGCCCCGCAGCGCACAGTTACGGACAAGTCCATTTCATTGTGAAAGTAGGGCGGCTGCAGCTGCTGGGGGCACTGATCTGCCAATTTCCCACACAGTGAAATGATCGATAACATAAAACCGCTTTGCGGCGCAGAGGATTTTCTTTTTTTAAGTTCTCGTGCCACCCCCCATGTGACATGAAAAAATGCCGCCCCGGGCGGCTGCCCGGTTCACCCGTGGCAAAAACCGCCACTGCGGTGTAGGTCTAAAGATGTCTGATGTCTGTCTGACTCAGGGACTAAGCAAGCAAAAAGCAAACATAATAGGTACCTTGCATAGCTTTATATTGCATTGGTGTGATGTGTTCGAAACCAGGAGGAGGCACATCCCAATATTTGCAGGTCCTTTTCTTCCTTGTTCGCCTCGGAGAGTGGCTGCAGAGAAGAGACAAAATAAACCTGAAACTTATGTGAAATGAGTTCTCTAAAAAAAGAACTGTAAAAAGTAGGGAGTGACCCCCAAATAGTTGAATATTCAATGCTTCGATCGAAGGAGCCTGATTCGACTGCTAATCTCACAGTTGAGTCTTCGCAAAGAGGTTATAAATCTATTGATTGATTGGTTTCTAAAAACTCTGGAAATGGTCAGAAATGTCGTCACAATCACCCAGAGCCCAACGTGACCCCTCCACCATGTTTGACTTGTCCAACCAACAGTCCAAACCTCAACTTTATTACTAACACATTATAATTATTAACATTATTAAAAGCAGCAAATCTTCACATTTGAGAACCTGGAACCATGAAATGTTTTTTGCATTAAAAATGACTTCAATAATTATCAACACAGCTGCTAATTGTTAATCAAATAATCGTTTCAACTGTACATTTTCATATGTTTTGTATGCAAAAAAAATCTTAATTCGTGAAGTAATTCAAGCTGAAAAGAAAAAAGGCTCAAGTACAAGTAAGTACCTCTGATTTGTCCTTAAGTACAGCGCTTGACTAAATGTACTCAGTTATATTCAACCAATAAATTTACAGCTTAATCGCAGCTATTGCAGGTTTAATGTTATCAGTGATCCCTGTGACTTTTCTACAATGACAATGTGAAAAAGTGAGCATGTGAAAAAGTCCTACAACAAGACCTTATTTAGGGATACAGTACGTGGAGTCTCAGCCGATGGGGATGGACCCATGGCACACAGGTTTTCGAAATAAAACCCTGCAGCAGTGAGCCACTGACCTGTGCTTCTTGTGGTCCCGCGAGGAGCTCCGGCGGTCCCGGCTTTTCCGGTCTCTGCTGCGGCTTCTCTTCTCTCGGCTGCGACTCCCTCGGTCTTTGCTCCAGCTGCGGTGCTTGTCGCCTCGGCCAGGAGATGCACTGCGACTCTTCTTTTTGTGTCTTTCTCTTTCTCTCTCTGTGCAGCAGCAAGCAATGGTTAGGCTGCTAAATGTCTGCCAATAAAACACTCGACATATATAAATAGGGCTGGGCGATATAGAGATAATATAATGGCGATATTATTGGCCAAATACCCTTTGATGTAGATATTACGACGATGTTGTGTTGTAGGGTTGACAATTGCCGCTTTCACAAAATATTTACACAATTAGATTTTAGATAAATAATCATCATTAAGGTGGATATAATGACTAAGTGAGAAAAGGCAAATAATAGAACAGCTAGAACAGTCTGGTAAATTCAGAAAATTGCATCACTTTACTGTAATGCAGCCTTAAAAACCAGGAAAAGACAACACTTTATATATATATATATATATATATATATATATATATATATATATATATATATATATATATATATATATATATATATATATATATATATATATAAATAAAACAATATTACGATAGCCAAACTCTAAGACGATATCAAGTCTCATATCACGATATCGATTTAATATCGATATATTGCCCAGCCCTATATATAAATAATACTGTATGTAGAAGAGCTGCAACTCATAAATCGAGAAAAATAATCTGCAACAATTTCTGCTTCTTTCTACTTCTACTTCACTACATCTCTGAGGGAAACATTGTACTGTGTAGCCTACTCCACTTCATTTATTTAACAGCAATAGTGACTTTGATTTTACACACAAAACATATGATAAAAATACTATATACTATAAAATAGTATGTATACAATAGAGCAACGGCCCTGCACACCCACACAGGTGTTTTCAGTTATGTGGCTGACTAAACCTTGCTCTTGGGTTGGGGTCGACTTAGTCTCGCTTTGCCAGACCTTCCTCCACAGCGCTGCAGAGGAGGGTCTGGCTAGTCCACACAGCATTCTGGGATGGGAGAAAAATGTTCTCTGGTTTATTGGCATTTCTCTAAACCAATCACAATCGCCTTGGTCAGCGCTAAGCCCCGGACACAATGACGGTGCAGCTGCAAAACAGCCTCTGGAAGGAACTTGTTTTGGTGGAACGTGTACGTTTAAAGGTGTTTTTAGAATACTCAGATTGGACAGATAGTCTAGCTAGCTGTCTGGATTTACCCTGCAGAGATCTGAGGAGCAGTTAACCATATAGGCGAAGTCCCTCCCCTTCCGGTGGACCGCCATGGGACCTTAATTCTGAAAAAAATATAAACAGTCGTGAACGGGGAAAGAAATATTACTGATCCCATTTCAATTGAGCCATGGATTACAAGTATGAAGTTCGTCAGTTTAAAGATAATTTTGCATGTCTTGAAGGTCTCAGTTCATTGTTAAACTGTTGAAGTATAAGACTGTGAAAATACGGAATTAGAAAGACTACACACTTCAAAGTCGCATGGATGACTTCTCGCTGACGATACGATGTCTGTGTTTGGTACCGGGATGAAACGTTACACACACTCATTCTTTCGCTTCTCTGCTGATACAACTTCACTGGATAAAACACATCAGGTACGATAACGTTACATGTTTTGTGGAACAGCGCTAAGCTAGCTAGCTAGCGAGCGAGCAAGCCGAGCATCATGCAAGGCGGGGCCCCCTACTATAGGGCGTGACGACGCCATGACGGACGGCAAAAACACCGGAAGCACAAGCTAAACAGTGTAGTAGACGAGCGGAAAGTTTCATTAGTTTCAATCAGTTTGAAATAAATAACAGTAAATAAACTGTGATAATACTATCTTGTTCTTCATGGCTTCTTCTATTGAACAACAAGTTGTCGCTCCGTTATCGGTCGAGGTCGGGCATCCGGTAGGTGCTCACATAGAGGGGTATTTGGAGAAGTTGGATACCGACCCTTACCGTCTTCCTCCCTCCGTTTTCACGGACCTCATTAAATCGCCGAGTCTGCCCGACATCAGTCAACACGATCTGTACTACTATGTGGTAAACGGGGTATCCCCAGACACTGGTGCTGATCTCAAAGCTTTTAAACACATGGAGGATTATGGCGTTTCATAACACCGAGCTGCCCTGAGCCAAGCCAACTAGCTAGCTACTGAATAACACAGCTTTGACTCACCCGACAGATCACGATCAAACTGTAAATGTGAATACTTGTACTAACATTTGAATTTCCCTTCGTATTAAAGGCAAAGTATCAAATTGTAACAAGAGTTCACTCTTCTCAAGACACTTTATAGATAGAATAGGTCTAGACCACACTCTAGAATTTACAAAGACCCAACAATTCCCCCAAGAGCAAGCATTTGGTGCAACAGTGGCAAGGAAAAACTTCCTTTTGGGCAGAAACCTCAGACAGACCCGGGCTCTTGGTGGGCAGCCATCTGTCGCTGCCGGTTGGGACACAGATACAGATATAGAGAATTATGATTCATAATAATTATAGCAGTTGGTATGATGAGCGGTAGGGCTGTTGGGACGAATTCCGAAAGTCGAATATAATTCAAATTCAATACTATTTGAATGCTGAAATTACTATTCAAATGTGATTTTTTGGTACAGGAGTGAGAAACACAAGGCATTGTGAACTAAAGTTAACTAGCGAGTAACGTTAGTACAGGGGGGGGGGGGGGGGGGGGAGTGACAGGCTGTGGCTGGAAATCGGAAGAAGGATGGGAAATAGTTTTAACATGATTTTAATATCGACATCCGCCGAGCCAAACTGCTTATGTTATCAATAGTTAGGTCATTCTGGTTTCCTAACTGCGTCACGAGTTGTAAGTGCTTAGCTGGGAGCTTCCTGGAGACAGCTAAAGTCAATGTTAGCTGCCCTACAGCTGTCAGTTAGCTTTGACTTCATATATTACCTTCTAACAGCTGCCTTCTCAGTAACGTGACAATCTTGCTTTTAAATCACTAAAATAGTAGTGGCAGCACCGTTTGGCTTAGTTATATAATTGTGGGAGACGAGAACGTAGTTCACTGAGCGGTTTCACACAAAACTAAGTGCACATACGACAAGCCTACAACAAACTAAGACTTTCTTCAGTTGAAAAATGTGCTTTTAAATTGACGAACATCATATTTGTAATCCATGGCTCAATTCAAACAGGATCAAAACAGAATTCGCCGTTCACTACCGTTCATATGTTTTTCCGCATTAAGGTCCCATGAGGTCTACCGGAAAGGGAGGGACTTGGCCTCTCCATAGTCCTCATAAATCCACCGGAGTTCAGAATTCCAACACAAAGAAAGCAGAAGGGGAGGGACATCCGGACCAAATGAGGGACATCCGGCGGCAACGGAGCAATCCCGGAAGTGGAACGTCGTGGATATAGACTAGGGCTGTGAGACAATAAGAATGATAAAATTGTATTTTTTTTTCACCACAACAAAACTAACAGGATAGCTCCTGAAGTTTTTTCTAGCCTGTATTTTGTGCGACAAGATATCACATATTATCATCTTGTGCATATATGAGATTAAAATAATAATAATAAATACATAATCAGCACCATGAAGTAACACTGATAACACTCTGAAAGAAGCCGTTTTTCTATGAGTATTTTTACTTTTAAAACTTTATGCACATTTTGCTAGTAGGCTAATACCCACTCAAGTAAACACTTGAATGCTTTGAATGTACAATTTTTTACTTTGTACCAAAGTATTTCTACGTTGTGGTTTTGCAACTACCGTAATACTCAAGTGAAGCATCTGATTCAATCTTCTGCTTGGTTTTCTGTGACAGTAACCTGACTATGATGGAGCTTTAGGAATTTGTAACAGGTATTTTTTTTTTTTTACTGTTTTACGTTATTTTGTTCATTGATTCATCAATCATAAATCTAAAAAGTCATCTGCAGATTGATAAAAAAAAGAAAAACAACCGTTAAGATGCAGCAGCCCAAGTATGGAATATTGCTATTCTTAACAGGTGATTATGATTATTATACAAATATTTTCTGCGTAATTACCCAGTAAATGTTTAATTGATATATATCTGATTCGTTTTTTCCTTGAAATGACTCCCACTGTAGTTACTGTACCTGGACTTATTTCATGGCACTCGCTGCAGGTAATTGCATTTTCAAAAAAACTATTATCACACAAAGGAAAATAAAGTGTTACCATAAAAAAGGTCTCCTCTCTATATTAATAACATGCTCTGATTCCCTCCAGTCGCCTCTGTTAAGTAGACAGACCACCGTATCGTATTTCGTTGAGAAATCTGACAGTTTAATGTGGTTGTTCTTCTTGGGTACGTCAGGCAGAACATGACTTAAGACCGTTTAACAAAATCAATAAGAGGCTCTCTTCATTTCTGTGTAAATCTGATCCACACAGTGGCTCCACGCAGATTAAATGTCAAGTTTTATATGTGGTAGCCTATGGCTCTTTTTCTTAATTTCTTTCTTTGTGTTGTAAATTAGTTCTTCACCTCACTGTACTTAATTATTTATTTCCATTATCAGTTAGTTTTGACAGATATGTTCTTGGTTAATAGATAACAATTAATCTAGCCGTCTGTCTGACATCTTAAATGTAAAAAAAAATCATTTAATATTCATAATTTTCTTACTTTAAACATCTTGTTTTATCCGACTGACAAAAAAGCCCAATATAGGCCTACTGTATTCAGTTATTTATCACATAACACAAAGAAAAGCAGGATCCTCACATTGGAGGAGATGGAGTCGGGAATGTTTGGCGTTTCTGCTTAACCAACTACTAAATCTATAATCTATTAGTGGCCAATATGTTTTTCTGATGATTTTCTAAGCACTTTATTGACTAATTAAAAGCTATACCTGAGTTGTCCTATCTGCTCAGTGTTTTCTCATGATTGTGAAACACTGTGAAACTTTCCTTTGTTGCTGTTGTTTTCAGGAGACACATCGGATGTGAGATAGTGTATTAATTGTATCCATAATGTGTTGCAAAAATGAATAATGGATGCAGAATTGAAAAGTACATGATATTGATTCGGCAAATGTCATAGTAAGTCATTTCTACTTGTATGTATATTTGCAGGAGAGGATAACAATTTAAAAGGTGTAACATTTTAATGTGGTTTCGCATCTAGCTGTCTCGCGCAGGCAACGTTAAGTTCACTGCTTACCGGGGAACCCAGACAGCGTTCAGTGATGCATGTAAGGTTTAGCAAGGGCTTTGTAGTGGCTATATAGGATGAGGATGAGAATACCGACATCATTAACCTTAAGTTAATTATGCTAACATAAATTAGCTGAGTCATAATGTCGAAAACTACACGCTAAAGTTGCTGTCAGCTTGGGTTATTCATTCATACAATATCAGGGGAGCTAACATTAATGTTACGCACTATGCTAGCTTGAAGACCAAATTGGGGCACAGACAGACAGTTAATACTTACCCTGTCGATTCTCGCTGAGCTGTTTCTCAAATTCCTCGAAATCCGACATTATGCCGGTTGTCTCGGTGTATAAAAAATATAGCAGGTCTGTCTCGTCTAAGGGCAAGGATAAACCAACCAGCCCGCTGTCAGTGCAGCAAAACCACTGTAATCTCCCCGGTGTCAAAGTGGAGTTAATGTGTATACAACATCCGGTTACAACCGTCAAAATAAAATCACTTAGATTTACCGCTTTTAGGTAGCTTTTCGCCTTTTTATTTGCATCATTACATCATGTATCAGTTGCAGCACATATACAAAATACAATGAAGATAATCAAGACAATAAAGGCGAGGGGTGGGAATAACAAATTCTCAAACATGTTACAAAGAATGATTAAAATATGTTGTGGTGGAAGAAGATATTCAGATGCCTTAGCCTACTTTAATGTTAATGTTCTTTCATTTGACTTGTTGTTTAATTAATGCAGCTCTTTGCAAATCTTGAACATGTAGGCTAGGAAAACACTGGGACCTGCATATCAATTCAAATGTTGGGACGAAACAATGCATATAAAATATACACAATTAAAGATAAAGAATATTTTTATGAATGTAAGATTAATTAAGTTATGTTTTTTAAGTTATGGCTTTAAATCATGAGCTTGTTGAAGGAAAATAAATGTACATACAAACACACACAAAAACTACCACCGTTACATACGTAGCCTAGCTGCAAAAGTAAAGAAATAGTGAACTGTTTTGTTTGTACACAATTTTTATACATTCAGAGGGCTATTTCACAAAACCAAGATAAGGTATTAAGCCAGGATTTCCCAGTTATTCTGGCTCAATTTAGCCTTGACTCGGTTTCACAAAAGCAGAGGAACCCAAGTTACCATGGATATTTATTCTGTACAGCTAGCCTGGTCCTGACCAGGCTAACAGACAGGATTTATTAATCCTGGAGCCTTTTCTGTTCACTCAGCAGTGGTTTTACCTTATTATTATCAGCCTGCATTAAAATACAACAGGTGCATATTGCTTTTAATTTAAGTACTGTTATTATTTAAAGTTTTGACCATTATTTTTTTTATAATTATTTATGTGATTGCTACTGTTATATTGCTGTATGAAGACTGCTGTTTATATTGTTGTTAGAAGTTTGATGAATATATTACAGCAGTTATTGAGATAATTAGAAAAGGCTGATACAGTTGCAAAATGTGTTTTAAATGAAGTCAGTTACTAAGGGCAATATATAAAGTGCTATACATGTGTATTTCTATACTGGACCAATGCACCTTCAATTATTTTAGTTGATTAATCTTTTTGTATTCTTTAACAATAAATTATTCAATAAAATGGCAACACAATTTGTGTTGTCCAGTAAACTGGGACTATAATTTGGGAGGATTGTACAATTATAAAAACCTATCCTGATTGTACAATCCTCCTTAATTATAGTCTCAGTTCATTGGACCAGTAACTATCTAGTGTTGTAGGCTAATGTACATTCATGTAACAGGGAGAGGACACCCCAATGTTTTTGACCTCATATTTTGCTGGGGGGCAATAACTGATAAATATCCTACTCTGTTACATTCATGTTTACAGTGTGCATTATATTTATCACTGAATTATCTTTATAGTTTCTAGATTTTAGAGTCCAATTTCTTCAGTGTCTTTTCTATCTCCATATATACGAGGGAGAAAAACATAATATGTAAAGAAGGAAACTCTGCCTCTATAAAAAAGAAAAAAATAAACCTAAAAAATATCGTGTCAGATAATAGCGGACCGACTGAATGATAGTCTAAAAATATACATTTACAAATAGTGTGTTTGACGTTATCATACTTCTACAATAAGCTGCTGCTCACTCTGTATAAAGTATGAACAAAGCATATTCTCCATTGTAGCATCAGTATAACTGTGATCGGCCTCGCGGTCTGTTAAGGAAAGCCATGAACGCGCATCTATCCGAATTACTTCAGCCTGGCTCGACCTAGTCGCTCCTCCTCAGCCTGGCTTGGCCTTTGTCAAACGCACCAAGCCAGGCTGCACAGATTAGACTAGGTCAAGTCTCGCTGTCTCGGTTATCCTGGATTTATAAATTCTGCTTTTGTAAAACACCCCCCTGGACAGTGATATAATGGATTTATTGTGGTGATGTCAACATCCGGCCACACTGCCTAACTGTTTGGATGGATGGATGGATGGATGGATGGATGGATGGATGGATAGATGGATAGATAGATAGATAGAATTACTCTGTTACAAGCAGCAAGTAGCAAGTTACCAAGGACATACACACATACGTACTCACACAAACCAAAAATACAAACTAGAAATAATAAATAAGATTAAATAAAATAAGACAGCAAAGATTAAAAAAAGCCAGAACAACTACTGAAAAATATACTTAGATGAATAAAAAGATCTTGGTTGACAGCATTTCCGAGCCCTTAATTTCATCTCACACACACACGAAATGTGTTTCAGTTTTTAAACTAGTTATTAAATAAATCAGGTTTAACCATTAAAACGTACAAAGTTAGTAATGTGTAAATCGTGTTTGCACTTTAGTAATACGTTTAGTGACATGCAAAACACTTAGCATTAAATGATTCCTATTACAATTTGTCAATTTACTGTAGGCCTGGTTTTTTTTCTTTGATACTGAACAATTAAAGCAGCCAACATTAAACAAAAAACAACCTCAAACATATATAGGCCTACGTACGTGTGACCAGTGGTGAAACCTAACTAAGTACATTTACTAAGGCAGTCTAGTACAATCCTGTTTAACGTAGCCTACCTTTTCCACCACCTGCGTACAGCAAATTTAAAAATGAACATATACAGTATATTGATATACCCATCACTCCCGTCACGTATTATGTTCCTATTTCAACTCATTATTTTTGCCTGAAGATGAAAATAAAAATAAACGTGCAACCACTTATTATCTGTTTAATTCTATTAAGGGGACTTTGGTCTCACTCATCTCACCCTTTAGAACTTGACATCACCTACTGCTGCTTAGATCATTTTAAAATGCATGATTCTCAAAAACCTTGCTTTCAGTCCTCAATCTGTTTTGCACTATATGTGTATGACTATATGTGTTTATGTTCATCATTGCAACACACAGTACTGTACATCAGAAATGTAACCTAAAAGAAGCCAGTGAAACCACCTCGCTTACCCAGCAGCACCCCTCTCCTGACATAACATGTCGACAACATGCGTTGAAAATAACTGACTCAGCTGTGCTGCTATTAAAAGAGCTCAAATCCCAAAGTATTGCTCTGGCAGCCCGGCAGGCTGTCATGTCAGAGGAGCTGTGTGAATGTGCTGCTGAAGCGTGCGGCTCCTCGGGAGAGGAATAAAAACCAGAGTCCAGAACACCTACAGAGGCCTTAAGGAGCAGTAAGTGTTGGCTGCCTATTTACTTCTAACAATATCGAGAACAGTTAGACATGGTCACTCTCTTTAATCTCTCAGGGACTTGTGCAAAGTGCCAAGACACTTTGTCAACTAACTGGAGGTCAACAAACTCTGTTTTTATCTTTTATTTTATTCAACACAGCCGCTGCGCACAATACGAAGTGCTCCATTTCTTTTTTCCTGTTCAGTTTTGATTGTGTTAATTCATCTTTTCATTCTGCTGTGTAATAATATGGCTAGTACTCTGTGGAATTGCACCTTTGTGAGAGATACAGTATCCATTTCTAGGGCAGTTTATATTTAGACAAACAGCTGGTGCGTGGCATGGTAAACCTAAACCAAAAGGTTATCTTCAAATTCACTGTTAGGCAAATCTAGAACATGTGAGTGCCCGTCTTTATCACGTGATAACAAGAAACTGGCCTTGTCAAGCAGTTTCTAACAGATTACATCTAATGTAAAGGAAAAGACTGTTACTTCAAGCTGAACGTGTTACTCAAACACTATGAGGTCACATTATACGAGACAATGGGCACAGACATGTAAAAGGCCTCACATGTAAGCAATAATCCATCATTTTGTTGTTATTTTGTCTCTTTGTGGTCCTCTTGCATGTCTTTGTGGTATTTAGTTTTTCACTTTGTGTCTCTCTGTGGTTGTTTTGTGTCTCTCTGTGGTTGTTTTGTGTCTCTCTGTGGTCCTTTTGCATGTCTTTGTGGTACTTTGTCTCTTTGTGTCTCTTTGCGGTTGTTTTGCGTCTCACTGAGTCGTTTTGTGTCTCTTTGTGGCTATTCTGTGTTTCTTTGTCGTTTTTCGGCATCACTTCAAGGTTGTTTTGCATCTCTTATGTGGTCGTTTTGTGTCTTCGTGGTTGTTTTGCATGTCTTTGTAGCAAGTTTTTGTCTAAGTTGACACTGTGTGTCTTTATGGTCATTTTAAATCTCTTTTTGGTTGATTTCACAATAAATGTAAGCAGGTGGTTCAAACAGAGGCCCTGACATCGGGGCTCCTGATCTCTGGGCCCCTGATGCCTGTGCCCGGTAGGCCCTGTTCAGTAATCCATCCATGTTTAAGATATAATCACATAACTAAGATCTAAATTAAGAATTTTTTTTCATGCTTGAAAAGACTGCTTCGTAACCAAAACTTTGAATGATTTGAGAATGTGATTTACCTCATGAAGTACTGACGGCCTGTATATTGTTGATGCATAAAAATATCTAAATATACAAGTATGTATGCACAAATGTCACATAGATGCATTAATAATGCTGTATTTATCATTTACTCGTTTTTATGACTAATATATAAGAACATGGTTAAAAAGATGTGTTCTCTGTTTTTATTTCAGAGTTGTAAGAATAGTTAGATTTAAAAATGGTTGTAGCAGGTGAGATGGATTCCAATGTTACGGAGACGGAGAGCTTTTGGGTATGAAACGCTCCTTTTTTCATGTAAATCACGTTCATTAGATCCTAAAAGGTCTTTGACATCCCATCCCATCTCATCTGCATCATCAGAAAAATACTTTTAATAACATAAAGCATGTTAGCTAATTCATATACGCTTATTTGCTTTCTTCCTGAGATACAGATGAGAAGATCAATACCACTTTCATGTCTGTATGGTAAATATGAGTCAGCAGCCAGTTAGCGTAGCTTAGCACGAAGACAGGAAACAGGGGGAAAAAGCTAGCTTGGATCTGTCTGAAGGTAACACAATCTGTTGGTCAAAACCATCACCTCTAAAGCTCAATAATTAACCTTGTTATGTCTCATTTGTTTATTTTGTACAAAATCCGAAGTGTAAAAACTTAATTTGGTCATTTTATGGGGGGTTATGTGCAGGCTAGCTGTTTCTCCCTGTATCTAGTCTTTGTGCTAAGCTAAGCTGGCTGAAATGTTTTATTTAACTTTGCGCCAGAAAGCGAATAAGCGTTCTTTCCAAAATGTCAACCTATTCATCATTATATGAGCAATTATACATATATATATATATATATATATATATATATATATATATATATATATATATATATATATATATATATATATATATATATACACACACACACACACACACACACACACTTTTGTTTTGTTTTGATTCTGCATATTATATTAAAAAATAAAATTAACAACTTTCCAGGATATCGTCCAGGAGATGGAGCCAGTATGGATCACCACTGTCCTCCTGGTGCCATGTGTAGTCGTGCTGACAGCTGGATTTTTCTACCTCTATAACGTGATTATGGGCCTGTTGTCCAAAACATCTGTACGCAATAAAGTGGTGGTTATAACCGATGCTTTATCTGGGCTTGGAAAAGGTAATATTTTACTTTAACAAATGAGAATTTGCAATCCAGAGTAGCATAGTGGTAGACTTTGGTCATCCACTTGATTTTACAGTTAACCATTTTATTTTATTTTTTTATCAATGCAGAATGTGCAGGCGTGTTTCACAGAGGAGGAGCGAGGCTGATCCTCTGCGGGAAGAGTTGGGAGAAACTTGAAGAACTGGCCGATGATTTGGCCAACGCCTCAGACCCCACTGTGGTAAGTACAACAGCACCAAAACAGGAAACAGACTGTTGTGTACTAAAATACTCCATTGCTAGTAAAAGTCCTGCATTTAGAATCCACTAGTAGAAGTATTGAAGCATTTTCAGCTAAATGTATTTAAAGTACCAAAAGTAAAAGTACTCGTTCTGCAGAAAAATGTCTCCAGTGACTAATATATATTATATATAACATTATTAGATTATGAATATTTTTATTATTAATACTGATGATAATTCTACATGTGTCTGTCTTTTTATGTCTGTCCTTTTAATTGTGTTGTATGTTTTTAAATGGACCTTGAGTCTAAAAATAAAGCTATCATCATCAATCTTGGAGCAGCATGTTAATGTTGCAGCTGCTCGACTTTATAAACGGTTAGCTGGTTTAGTCCATTGGTTCCCAACCTAGGGGTCGAGCCCCTCCAAAGGATCACAAGACAAATCTGAGGGGTCGTGAAATGAGTAATGGGTTCTGATCCACAAATTAGTATTTATTTTTTTATACTTTTCTCTTATCTTAGTTTTGTATGTGACATATTAGATCATTTTAACTCTTTGGGACTCTAACCATCTGAGAGGTTTAGAAGGGGGAACTTTCAACATTCATAAACATCTGAAATGTAGTCTCGCTTTGCCAGACCCTCCTCCAAAGTGCGTTGAAGGAGGGTCTGGCTACTCCACACAGCATTAGGGGATGGGAAGAAAACGTGCTCTGGTTTATTGGCATTTCTTTAAACCAATGAGAATCGTCATGGGTAGTGCTAAGCACCACACAGAGCCACTGAAAAATAGTCGTGCAAGAGAAAACTCAGATTGGACAGATAGTTTAGCTAGCTGTCTCAGTTTACCCTGCAGAGATCTGAGGAGCAGTCAACCATAGTCCTCATAAATCCACCAAATTTAAAATTCCAACACAAAGAAAGCAGAAGGATTACATGCATCCGGTGGAATTTCTGGCAGCATCGGAAGTGGAATGCGAAAGATATAGACTAGATCTGAAATGTGACAAGAAGCCAAAACTAGACAGTCATTTATTTATAAGAGGTCACAAGCCAAACATATTGGAAAACACTGGCAGGCTACTGTTGTATTTTATAAGATTATCATATGTTTTTTTTATGTAAAATCTTAACGTGAAAGTTCATTTCAATTGACGGATAAATGTAGTGGATTAGTACTAGAAGTACGAAGTAGCATAAAAGGGATCAAGTAAAAACTTTCAAAACTTCAATGTACCTCTTTATCATGACTGGTTTTCCTCCTCAGACGTTCCCCTCTAAACTGGTGCTGCTGGATTTTGGAGATATGGACAGCATGCCTGAGGTGATCTCAGAGATCCTGGAGTGTTACGGCTGCCTGGATATTCTCATCTTCAACAGCAGCATGAAAGTCAAGGCACCTGCACAGAGCGTGTCTCTGGAGATGGACAAGTTAGTGATGGACAACAACTACTTTGGACCGGCCACGCTGGCCAAAGGTAGACGATAGAAACACGTTCCAGTTTGTTAAAGTATGATAGTGTCGTTGTGCTTCTGCAGTGTGTTGAGACATTTCTGTTTTCAGGTTTGCTGCCCTCCATGATCTCGAGGAGAACCGGTCACCTGCTCCTGGTCAACAGCATCCAGGGGAAAATAGCTGTGCCTTTTCGCACCTCATGTGAGTTCAGAGGTTTATGACTTCATGAAGGGAAATACTCAGCTCTTATTTGAGGTGCTAGTGGACAAAATGCGTGCAAGACCGTCATTCTCGGAAAAACGCTCCCATATGTCGGTTGGACAAGCAGCAACTGGCAGCTCCCTCTAGTGGCCTCCCATAATTATGACGGAAACAAAGCAGGAAGTAACGTGACGAAGTATAAGAGCGCCAATTTCCACTTCAGGAGGCAGGTTGGGAAGGAGGCCCGGGTTCGTGTCAAGTTTGAAAGTAAAAGTAAACGGCAAGTTTTCTTGTAACATTACGGAACAAATGGAACTACGTCACGTTCTGTGGCACGTTTATGTGCATTAGTATAGACCATAGAGTCTTCCATTTATTTGGACTGAAGAAAATGCAATGAAACACACGTTATACAGTAAAGATAGTACAACATATGTCATATTTATAAAAATGAAAACAATAATGCTAATGTGCATGATAGGGAAAGAAAAAAACAAAACCCAGTCAAACTGTCCAACCAGCCCATTCAGAGCTTAGTAGATGATGTAATGTGTTCGCAGTGTTTATACTGATACTTCAACATGAGGTAAAAGTAACAGTGGGGTGTACATGGCTGTGGTATAAAGATGTTGTGTTTTACTTGTGCATATTGTTTTCCAGACGCAGCATCTAAACACGCAGTTCAGGCCTTCTTTGACTGCCTGAGAGCTGAAGTAGAAGAGTACGGCATCTCCGTCAGCACCATCAACTACACCTTCATCAGTCGCTCTGCATCGCCTGAAAACACAGAGCCAGCCTCCAAATCCATCTGGTCATGTGAGTACAATCAGAGGAAACCAGGCAAAAGTACACAGCGTTTTGAAAACAACTGTATACTCTTGGTCCCTAGAGGATGATTATGATTGATTTTGCCTTCTGGTCGAGCAACATCATTAGGGCCAATTTTGCCTTTAACGACCATTATACGTACAGATTAAAAAAACACATTTGATTCCAATTCTGTGGATATTTCAATATGCATAATGCCAACGACACGCTGTATTATTTTGTCTCTCTGCTCTTTGCAGTGTTGTACTCTCAGAAACCTCTGGGCGTTTCTCTAGACGAGGCAGCGACCGAGATCATAAAGACTTTAAGCAACAAGAGGAAAGAGGTGGTAATTGCTCCCTCGCTCCCAAAGGTGGCCGTCTACGCTAGATCCTTCTTCCCTAATGTGTTCTTCGCTGTGATGGCTGCAGGAGTGAAGAACGCCGCTGCCTCTGAGAACATGTAGTGCCGCTGCTGTACACTGTAATAATAAACTGTAATAACTGAGGGTATTAATGAAAGGGTTTTATGTTTTATCGTCCTTTCATCCAGGCAGGCAATCTCAAAAATAATAACGATAATCTATTTGTTTTTCCGGTTGTCTCATGAAATCTTTTGAGCTACAATTAAGATTGCATTTAAACCATGTGAGTGTGGCTCTTAAATGTACTGACAAATATAACTACATTTATGATTGAAATGATTTTTTAAAAATGTATTTGGCCTGTAAAAAACATCCAAAGGACACTTCATATTTATAGTTAAATGTTGATTGTTCCATAGTTTTCTGCATATTTTACAAGTTAACATGCATAAAATGATCATGAAGGTGCTGAATTAACTTAAAAATAGTAAATTATAAAGACAATGTTGTAATTGCTCTTGTATTTGTAGATTTAGAATACAAATAAACATATGTATGTCTAACTCCTGTAATGTAAGAGTTATTTTCTTTTTCTTGAATTTATTTTGTCATTTGTTTTTACTACTTATCAGATAGTATACAATTTTCACAACAGTTGGTGAGAGGACCACATGTGCTGAAACACTTGATTTTACAGATCCATAATTTGAATTCGTTTTATGGAAATAAAATTGGATTTTTCTATGAAAAGCTCAGTTTAATCTAAGTAAATGTCAATTTATTATTCAAAAATGTTACTCCCCATATCTGTTGATTGCATGATTGGCTGTAGACAAAATGCATCTGCTCTATACTCTCTTATAGCCTTCACTTGCAGTTAATTTGGATGATTGAATACTTGTGTAAAGATTTAGTACTTTTGCTATTTTCTCTAATTAATACCAAATTATATAGATCTTTCTAGAACATTTTCTAGGAAAATATTTGTTTTTTTTTTTAAATCCCGGAACTGTAACGAAATATTGGTGTATAAATTGTGAAACCGTATTAAACAATCTGTGCGCTTTAATGTTAAAATGTATCATAATTGAAATTTAAAAAATGAACCCAGCTGTTTGTATGGTTTTTATGTAGAGCTCAGGGAAAAGTTCATAATCTTGTGTGCATGTGGCGCCGTCTAGTGGTCAGTCTTTACAATTACTACTACATGCCGCTCAGTAGGCTAGTACCTGTCTTTTTACATATCTTATATTTTACGTATAAATGGCCTTCAAAATATGTTCCAGACTCACTGCGTTAACTCTCCGACTGAAGTCTCATCCGACGGCCGTTAATGCGTTAAGCTCCGGCTGCGGTTTAACGGTGGAACATGACCGACAGAACCGGCGCTTCACCGTCACTCCGGGCAGCGGGGCTGGTAAGCAGAGAGAGCGGTCAGGTGCTGACAAGGGAGCCTGGCGTCCACCCGCGGCCTGCTGGAATAGGCCACTGTCACTGGCTACTGCACACTAACCTGTGCGATGGATACAGATTCTTTTGGATTTCGCTCATATATTGACAGTGTCATTTTTTTGTAAGGAGAGAACACTCAGCTAAACTTCATTTAGAAATCTAGCAATTTAATATGACTTCGCCCAAGGGCAAAAGTTGCACAGACGCTATGAATAACTTGTGATTCAAACGATTTGGTTCTATCCGCCAAACAGTTCGGCACACATATTAACAGCAAAAGTAACACATTTCAGTACATTTTTAGCTAGTTGGCCACAGCAGCACAGTAGAAGCAGCACAGTAGAAGCAGTCAAGTGGAGACCACTTAAATGAAGGTATTTTTGAAGGAAGTTTGGGATGTCTGTCAAATAGTTTCGCAAAGCTCCTTCTTTTTCTTAGAATGTCCGGCAGTCTAGATGCCTTTACGGCACATTGCTGCCTCCCACAGGGCAAATATGTATTCCTATTTCATATCTCCACAGCTATAGCTCTACATTTACTCATTTTGGGGTCCCTTGTCGTCTTTGATTGTGTCTGAGCTTCCTATAGGCCATATATTTACAGTCTATAGAGCCACCTTAATGGTTATTGCATCAGTGTTAAATGTTGGTGCCATCTATCCACAGGCGACCATGACTGTGCTGTGCTGCACTACAGATTCACCGGGGAGAAGGAGGTGGATCTAATGTCAACCTATGTACCAGCGACATTTAGGGGCCAAGGTGTTGCCGCATTGCTGTCACAGGTAAGTTTAACTTTTAAGGCGTCATTCGTTTTATTGTATTTTTTGCTGTAGGCCTATTTGATGTATTACATGTTCGTCTTACAGGCTGCCATGGACTTCCTGGTTGAAGAAAAACTCAAGGCTCATGTCTCCTGTTGGTATATAAAGAAATACATCGAGGACCACCCGCAACAACGTTATAAAGAACATGTAATCACTTGACTGCAGCCTGTTGTTCCAGTTTGCAGCCTGGAATACTACCTCAAATCAACCACAACCTCATGTGCATTACTGTACAGTACTACACAGGCCAAATGGAGGATGTAAAGTGTGCCATACTTGATCTTCAGCATCCAAAAGTCATGGTTCATATGTCATACTATAGAGATGCCTGATTAAACCCATTCATGTTTTTTTAATTAAATTTAGGGATTGATCCTGATTACTCTTTATATATATATCCGATTGCACTTTTTTTGCACTTTTTTTAAAATTTTGTTTGTTTGATTTTCTCTCAAAGTAGTAGCTTCAAATATGCAATATTGGGACAAGACATGGAACTATGTATCAAGATATGTATCATGATGTTTGGATATTGATAATATCCGCACTTTAAAAACAACAACAGATAGAACTGTGTCTTTCTGAGATGTATTTGTTGACAATAAAACATGATTCTTGTACTTGTAGTATATTGATATCAGTTGTGAGGGTTGATCGCCAACCCAAATAGCTATGCCCGTTGCCGCATTCCTGTATCACGAGATAATAATATAACTGAGGGCAAAACACCTGCAAAAAATAACACAGTTAATAAGGAACTTGTTTTCCGTTGTGCCTAGAATCTTGATGTTAGGTGAATGCAGGAAATCTTGTATTCTCGCCACCTAATGACGTTACCTTTGCTACCACAGCAGCAGAAATAAATAGCTCACAGCGTCAGGTTGTCTGCAGGGGAGAAGTCTGATGAATGGTGCCTTTCAGTAAGAACTAATGATGAGAGATCTGCACATTTACCACAAGCGACTGAACAACTAATCAAAGTTTTGATTAAATTTGGTGGAGCTGTCTTTCTCGCTTGAGAAATATTGATCACCTTTTATTTTACATCTTCAATAACAAGTAAACTATGATCAAATTATACATACATGAATTTCTGTGTTGTGCTAGAAATACAGATATCCTGCCCTATAGCTGATCACACTCCTGAGATCCTATGCTTTTGATCCAATAGATGTCAGGCTTACTCCATTATAGACATGTCCCTTCGCTCTTATTTTTGGTCTGTTACTGTCAGTGTTTGATTTATATCTTAAATTACAGAATGTTCAACACATCAAACCCATCAAAAAGCAACAGCAGCTGTTTCAAGTGAGTAGGTTTAAAAGCAAATTTCTGGCTTCAAATTGAATACAACGATCATTTTCAAACAATGACATAATTATAGCATGGATAGAAATGGTGTAAATTAGCAACTTTCAAAAATCCAATACATGCAGGCATTTTGCTAATAAATTGTGCACCATCAAAAGTGTGAAAAAATGCTTTTTAACACCATTTCTTAAGCATATTTGCAGATGTCCTTCCATATGCACGCGCTGTAAATGTCCCTGCCAAATAGAGATCATCAATATAGCAACAAGCGGCAGCTGATCCTCTCAGCTCCACATGAGCTGTAAGATGAACCCAGCGCAGACAACAGCTTGTCCAATCTGCTCCTGAATAACAGCGTGATTATAATATTCAGCGTTGTCGGCTCCAGACACACATAGAAGATGTACTTTTTGTCGACAAGAATAATCTCTCCTCAGATGTGTTGTATGTGGTATGCATGGACGATATGAGGCAATAAAAAAGGCCTCCCACCCCTCCAACATACAGTATACTGTAGCAGCAAGACACAGAGACACCTGATAGAGACACAAAACAGCTGCAGCTGCATCGTTTGTGGTCATCTTTTTCTTCATAGTTGTTTTGTAACTTTGAGGTCATTTTGTGTCTTTTTGTGGTTGTCGTGCATGTCTTTCTGGTCGTTATTTGTGTGTGTCTTGTGGTTGTTTTGTGTCTTTCTAGCCGTTTTGTGTGGCTTTGTGGTTTCTGTGTCTCTTCCAGATTGTTTTGTCTCTTGGTGGTCATTTTGCGTCTTTTTGTGGTCGTTTTGCGTGTCTGTGGTAATTGTTTTGTGTCCTTGAGGTCACTGTGTGTGTTTTGTGGTCACGTACCATCTCTTTCTAAATGTTTTGTGTGTCTTTGTGGCTTATTTGTAGTTGTTTGATTGACTTTCTGACAAGAAATGTTTACAGTCCCTTGACAGCCCATGCCTGTGCCCAGTAGGCCCATTCAGTAATCCATCCATTATGGTAGTACAGTAATGTTCTCACTGAGAGCCATTGTCTGTTTTTGACCACCAAACATCGTCACATAGAACAACACATGAGTAAACATTTGTAGTGTAAGAAAAAGGCCAATTCAGCAAAAGAGCTCTGAAGTTGAAATATAACAACATGAGACATGAGGATCTGTGTTGCAGTGGCAACGGCTCGCACATCCTGGAGCTTGACACAGATTAGTGTGAAGACGTTGCAATTGCAGCCCTCTTCCCTTCCTCCCTCAAATAATATTGCATGGAAAGATTTGATGAAATGCATGTTGTGTCAAAGCCGAACATGTTACATTATTTCCAGAAAAAGAATCTGGGCTCTGGCCTCCTAGAAACACATTTGATGTGTGGCAACTGGCAACAAAACAAACAATTATATACCCTGTTTAAGAAATTGAAATCCAGGAACAAGAGTCAATCTAGGTCCAGGAAATCAGCCCTGAAAAAAGGTTCCAGTGTGGCACAGGGGCGGGGATAGTGACTCTATTTTCAACAATATGCCTCTCCTTGTGGTTCTGGGTCATTGTCCATTTCGACCACATATGTCGTTCCTGCCGACGGTTTGTGGCCGTTGACCGGCAGTTCTAGCTGTACCTCGGCGTCAACGGGCACGGTGGTCAAGTACATGTCCCACATCTGCTCAGGGAGGTCTAGCTCCATCATCTTCTGCTTGATCATCAGGCTCTTCTCGATGTTCCGCCGCTTGTATTTAAACTCAACGATGGTCTTTGTGTACCTGTTGAGCGCCGTCACTGCAGAGCCCATGCAGGTGCCAAAAGAGCCCCACGCTAAGCTGAGAAGAGGTTTGGAAACAGGGTTAGACTAAAGTCATACTGCTGCAAATGAAAATAAATCTTACCAAATAGGCAAACTAACAGTGTATATGTGCCTGTGAGTAGGTATATATGCATGTATGTGTATGTATACATATATAAATAAGTGAAGAATTAAATTGTTTGTATATAACTAAAGTACGAAAGTAGAAAAAGGGGGTAGGACCAGAAATGTTTTTTTTTAACTTCTTTTTGAACATGGAAATCTAGTCTTCGAGTATTTTGTTTTTGTTCGTTTTCTTGCTTGTACTAAAATGTACATGTTCTTATATATATATTTAACCTGTTCAAAATAAGCTTAATCAAATCAACAACCAAAAAACAGGGATATGTATGTTCTGTACATTTTCTATCATGTCAGAAACAAAACTTTCTTTCTTTTTTCGGTAATGACAAGTCAAAACAAACACCAAGAATATACCGTATATTTACTGGTATGCTGATTTCAAACTTTAAACGACGTGCTTACACATAAGACCAGCTGTAGTCCCAGGTCTTGGGCCTCCAGTCTTCTGGTCCTATAGCGACAGCCAGCTGAAATATGGTGGTGAACATCATGTGGGCCACCATCCCACAAAGGCCTGGGAACAAAAGCAAATCGGTGTGTATTGAGCAGTAATATGTACATCTGAATACCCAACACAAAGTACTTACTGTTTTAGTAATATGTGTTTTGCATAGGATTCTAATCTTTGGTGTTTTAAAGGATTAGTTCAGATTTACCAACGCCACACAATAACACTAACTAACAGATCCAGGCAGCAGTAGACCAGCAACTTCCATGTTCTGAGAGTTTTTCGTTAAAGGTGTCTGGTGGCTTATATAACGGCTTCAGTTCCTCGTTGTAAAGGGCTGTCGGACAGCAAGGTAAAGCGGCGAAAATATTTTAAATATATCGTACACTTAGGGCCCTATCTTGCACCCGGCACAGTGCAGCACAAAGCCAGACGCAAGCGTCTTTGCTAGTTTAAGACCGCTGCAGTTGTCAATCCGCCGTCCAGCGCCCGCGCCGTTTAAATAGCAAATGCACCTGTGCCCATCTTTGTGCCCATGGGCGTGCTGGTCTTACAGGGAGGTGTGTTCAGGTGCATTCTTGGTGTATTGCTATCTTGAGGCAGCAGGAAGTGATCGTGCCAGTGACCAATAGCGCTAAAGTCAATAGCGCAGCATTTCATTGTTATTTCAACAGCAAATCAGTAAAATTCTTATTCTTATTCTTTATTTATAAAGGACAACACACATTAATCAACATTTCTGCAGATGTGCCAGTGTTAGCCTGTTAGCCAGCCAGCTAATTTTCAACTGTAGTCCTTTGGCCAATTGATGTTAGACCAGAGCCAGCAGGAAGCAGCAAGCACATTAGTACAGGTTAAACTATACAGACACCATACAGACCACTAAAACAACATCTTTCTCAGTTAGCCATGCAGAGCTACAGGAAGCAGAAAAACATTAGCATAGCTACACATCAAACAGTATCCACATTCAGTAGAAGAAGCCATGCAAGCATCAAAACACAGCCAAGTAACATAGACCTAAGCCATCTTCTAGCACCGTTCAACCATGCAAAATAGTAACAAGCAGCAATGAAAAGATGAAATCGGCTACATAATAGCAATGCGCCAAGGTACAAACGCGCCTGGCTTTTAAATGGAATGGGAGATGACTCTCTGATTGGTTTATTGCATGTTACGACCAAAACACACCTATGAATTAATGAAGACACTAAGTACAACCCTTTTGAACCATGCGCCCGGCGCACGGACCCTTTTTTCCGCCCTAAACTCACCTGCACCATGCGCTTCACGCTGTGCGCTTAGATTGTTAAAATAGGGCCCTTAAACTGATATTGTTTTCTAAAATACTGTTAGCTGTTGCCCCCATCCACAGCAGTGCATTTGCATAGCTTCCGTGTCAGCACTCCGGCCTGCTCCTCTAATATGGGGGCATGCCCACCGCCATCTACTAAAGGTAATCTGACTATGGATACCTAGTACCTCAGACAACCCCATTTCCGAAAGTCCCAACTATCCCTTTAACTTACAGCAGCTCCACACTATCTGTTGATTATCACCTGGTACAGATTCAACCTTCATAAACTTTATCTCCATAAAAGAGCTGAAGTATAGTAATGTAACCCTGACCCTGACCCTAGTGCACCAGTTGCAGTTTTCTTGCAAATAACCAGAACGAGACTAGAGTTTAGATTCTCTGCCCAAGCCCAAGCCCGACCCATGGGCCAATATTTTCCGTCGCTATCCTCGATCAAGCATTTGTGTTTTTTTAATCATTACTTTATTACGGTAGGCTAATTCGGTGGGGAGAAAGCTATGCCTCTCCAGCTTCACCCGTAGCTACATCGTGTCTCCCCCATCTGCAGCACTGTTGTCGGCCAGTGAGTCGGCATGCAGACCGTGGCGAAGGACAGTATTAATCAGTGTTGGGAGTAACGGCGTTTAAGTATAACGGCGTTACTAACGACATTATTTTTTCAGTAACGGAGTAATCTAATTAATTATTTTTCCCATCGTTGCAACGCCGTTATTGTTACTGAGAATGTAAAGTGGCGCGTTACTACAATTTGGTTGAATGAAGCGCGAGGTGTCAGGCTTTGGCTATCACCTGCCTGGAGAGAGCAGGGGGCGGGGGGGTGATGACACCGTTGAAAATGCGATGATGATTGGCTGGGTGGGCGGATGCCCTGCTCACGCTGTCTCACTGCACGCTCTGACTCCCACTAAACACAAGACAGCGACAATGGCGACGAGCCAGGGAAACTCAAAGGTAGCGTTCTCGAACTGGAAGTTCTGCTACTACTTCTCGCTCATTGAAATTAAAGACAAGAATGTTTATGTAACATGCACGCTATGCTCAGGAAAAAAGACTTTATCCACGTCTGCCTCAAGCAACGACTCTTATGAAGCACCTCACATCACCACATGCTAACACGACACTTATTGGTGCTGCTAACAGAACCCCATAATAACCCCGAGCCCAGATGCAGCTAGCGTGAGCTCCAGCGAAGGAGACGGAGCCATTCTGCTAAAACAAGCAACACTCGATTTTTCGGGTCAGCAACAGGTGACCAAGGCCGACCTGAACACATTGATTGCAATTTTATTTCTATGCATATCATATGGCAGGCTGCAATCTATTGAGTAAATAAATACCAAATGTTCTAAAATACTGTATATAGTGTTTTTATTCTTCAGTTAATATTAACATCTTTGACGTTAACGTTATAGAACCTAATAGCGTTATAGAACATAAAAAATAACGTCAGTTACTTTGCTGAGTAACTAATTACTTTTACAATGTGGTAACTGAGTTACTAACTCAATTACTTTTTGGGAGAAGTAATTTGTAACTGTAACTAATTACTTTTTTAAAGTAAGATGACCAACACTGGTATTAATTAGGTGATCAAGACAAGAAAGTCTCCTGTATGGTTCCAGGGTTTTGATTATGTTGCTGCCTTGATCTGTTACCCACACTGTTCGGCTGAGGGAGCTATGGGTCGAGTTTTTTTTTTAACGTTTCTTCATTTGGATCCATTTGCGATCCATTCCATTCTGAATAAACAGACAGCGCAATTTACATGCTTCGTCCTTGTTGCATTATTCATTATGATAATTCTACACAGATTTCTGTAGTTCAAACAACTCAGAATTGTAGTTGAGAATGTCAGCTATAACTTTCGGGTTTAAATTGGGCTCAGGCTCATAATTACAGTTAACATGTCGGGCCGGGCCGGGCTCGGACACAACGTGCATGGGCTCGGGTAGGGTTGGGCTTGATTTTTTGGGCCCAATCTAAGCTCTAAAAGAGACATCTGAAACAAACAAATGTTTTCATAAATCTGCAAGAACTGTTTGGCCACTTGGGGGTAGCACAAAAACAAGTTGTGAATACAACATTGAAGTTTGAAATTGATATGTTGAACTTGTTAGCAAACAGTTATTTACACATCCAGCAGTTACAGAGCAACATGATCATTCATTTGGAGTCGTTGTGTCCACCTAATGAATGTAAGCCCAACATTCTCTCTCTTTTAGTTCTGTTTTTGGTCTCCACCAACTACTGAAAAATGTTCCACTATGTTCACCTGCAAAAAAACATAAAGATAGATCTTTAAAGGAAAGAAATATTTACTGACAGTAAAACTGTATTGCAACTGTACTGGGATGTGATATATTCAAACAGACTGTGTTTGAGGTGAAGTGGCCTCTCTGTCAGAGCCTGGCCCCTCTCATCCAGCAGTCTGCCTCTCCACAGCTTCTTTTCTTGGGATTAACTCATAACCACAGGGGGGGATGGGACTGGGAGTCAGGGGATAGGGGGGGGGGCACTCCTCTGGGCAGGTCTTGGCAGAGCCCAAAACCGCTGCCCCGGCTCCAATCCGATTAGTCCACAAACCAGCAAATCCTCTGAGGAAGTGAGTGGACGATGTTAGCTGCTCTGTGTGTTAGCTGCTGCTGCTGCTGACGGTCAACGCCTGACCTGCTGCCCTGCTCCTTTACTTACTCATTTACAGCAAAGGTATAAACAGTATTAAAACATGTAATAAATGGTTTTTAGCACACTACAATGAGCTTATTAATGCCAACAACTATTATTGCTCTCTTCTATATATGAATTCATAACTATCCCAGCTGTAAGCGAGACAGCGGGCAGAGATCGTTCCTCCGACACACCTGTCACATATTTAGGTGTGCAGAGACGTGTTCATCAGTAATATAAAATATGTCTTCCTGAACAGTCAAATGTGCATGCCTGCAACTACAGTGTGTTAAAAACAAGGTGACTTTTTATAGAACAGATTTCTGAGAATAAAGTATAACACTTTACCACTAAGACAATTTGTCTTATCTTTTTGTAATATTTAGTTTGGGGAATTTACGGAAAATACCCATAGACTGTATGAAAATACCCCAAAGAGTTCTTGTTTGATGAACGCAGCATTTTACAGTTGCATAAATATACTGTACTTCTGCACAAATAAATACACATTAAGCTGAAGCTTTATGGAATACACACATTGTTTTAAAAAACAGGGAACCACATAGATTAATCCAGATTTATGGCATGAATCTATAAAACTGTTATTATGTGTCCAGTTGAAGCTGATATCATTTGCCAGGCTGTCCCACTGTGCTTTCACCTCTTTGATTGGTTCAGCCTGGCTGGATTTAGGCGAGGGATTGCAGCGCTCACCGCTCAGTGTGAAACTCAGAAAGATGTTCCAGAGGCAGAACTGCAACAATAATGTCAGCGTCTGAGCTCAGTGGGTGAAGCTGAAGGACATCACAGTTTGTTTAAATCAGATAATTAGATAGTAATGTACGGCGGCTTGACAGTGCCAGCAGAATATTGCTTTTTTTTTTTTTCTCAGTAAATAAAAAGAAATTCTAATGTGATTAATCAAAGTAACATTATTAACTTGGCTAATTAATAAACAATTCTAAATGAATAAATGAAAATATGTTTTCAATGGCCAACATACTCCATCTAAAAGTTACATTTTCTCGTATTTTGTTATTTAGTTTTTTCTTTGGGACGAGGTTTGGTGGCGTCATGCTTTTTTTGTTGCTGTGACAATGGGCAACAATTAAACTTGGACAAGCAACACAAATTGAGATTCATGCTTTATCATGACTTTGGTTTTTACAAGAAAAAAGACTAACTGGTTGTTTTGGCAAATGTACGTCTGGTTAGCTGTACCAAGAGCAGCTTCTTCCTGAACCTTGTCTATGGGACCTTCTGGGACCCGAGTGGGGCTATTGTAGTAGATCACCATTTGGACATTCAGTATCTAGTAGGCCAAAAAGCTAACTGATACTCACTGGAGTTACCACCACAACCAGTGAGATTATTTCTGCCTCTAAGCAGTGTTTTTTTAGAACTGCAACTCCAGTCAGACCCACGTTGCAGCGTTATCTTGGCATCACCTGATGTCACTCAAAACCAGTAGAAACACCCACGCCAACATCCCACCTGATGTTACAACTCATCTGCTTGATGACAGTGAAGAAAGGAACAACAGCAGCGTTACCTGACAGGGCAGTGCACAAGGCAGCGAAGGCACTGAGCTTCAATTTGTTCATGATACTGAAGCAAGGGCACTGCTCCAGGATCATCAGAGCCCCGCCTGTAAAGAGCAGGGTGAGGTACAGACTCTCAGCCACGATACACAACCACAGGACCCCTGGGAACACAGGAAACAGGGGGGGGGGGGACGGAATTGAGTTGTGTTGTCCTCATAATACCCTGTCCCTAATGAATAATCCCTGTTGCCTGAAGGGATGTGGGTACAACAGGTCTGCTCCTTTTAGGTCTGTACATCTGAATCTGATTGGCTGGGATGGGACAGATTCAAAGAATCAGGGCAGCAGCTGATGCTACTGGTGCTAGTTTATCATAACATGCTTGTAAAGATGGGACCTATCTATCTGTCTGTCTGTCTGTCTGTCTGTCTGTCTATACCTGTCTGTCTATCTACCTGTCTGTCTGTCTGTCTATACCTGTCTGTCTGTCTGTCTACATGTCTGTCTGTGTGTCTGTCTGTCTATACCTGTCTGTCTGTCTGTCTACATGTCTGTCTGTGTGTCTGTCTGTCTGTCTGTCTGTCTGTCTGTCTGTCTACATGTCTGTCTGTCTGTCTGTCTGTCTGTATGTATGTCTGTCTGTCTGTCTGTCTATACCTGTCTGTCTGTCTGTCTACATGTCTGTGTGTCTGTCTGTCTATACCTGTCTGTCTGTCTACATGTCTGTCTGTCTGTCTGCCTATACCTGTCTGTCTGTCTGTCTGTCTGTATGTCTGTCTGTCTGTCTGTCTACATGTCTGTCTGTCTATACCTGTCTGTCTGCCTGTCTGTCTGTTTACATGTCTGTCTGTCTATACCTGTCTGTCTGTCTATACCTGTCTGTCTGCCTGTCTGTCTGTTTACATGTCTGTCTGTCTATACCTGTCTATACCTGTCTATACCTGTCTGTCTGTCTGTCTGTCTGTCTGTCTATACCTGTCTATACCTGTCTATACCTGTCTGTCTGTCTGTCTGTCTGTCTGTCTGTCTGTCTATACCTGTCTGTCTGTCTGTCTATACCTGTCTGTCTGTCTGTCTATACCTGTCTGTCTGTCTGTCTGCTGTCTGTCTGTCTGTCTGTCTGTCTGTCTGTCTATACCTGTCTGTCTGTCTACATGTCTGTCTATCTATATATAATAAAACCTTATTTCTGAGAAATCCCGTTTTGTGCTTCTACATTGAATTTGTAAACAACGCTTTATCATCATTTTCATAACCCAATCAAAACTAGTGCATTCCTGTTCCTTACATTTGGCACTGGTTGATAGTCAACACTAGAGATGTCTTGTTTCTTGGACTACAGTAGGAGTCCAGGTAAATAATGACATTTAGGTAGCCTTCTGAATGATGTCTCAGGAATGCATCGCACAATTTTCTTTCTCGCAACAATTTACAGTAAAACTTTCAAACAACCACTCATAGTTTCATCATTTTACCTCTTTCATGTTCTGGTGCAATCTCTGAGAAGTCTCGACAGTCAAACCCTGCAAGAAAGAAATAGAGTAAAATTACAGTAAAGTAAATTGACAGGCCTGTAATTTCCCAACAATTCCCTATCAAGTTTCTTTGAAGAAACAATTTAATTTGGTACTAAATATAGAGATAATAAGACTTATTAATGTATCATTTACTTATTGGCAACTTGATTTCTTATATACCAGTATGTTGAATTGTAAGCTTGTCTATAGGCATATAGTGACTCTCTTGGTTATGTTACAATTTAATGAAAAATAATTTATTTGAAGTGTACAAGACAAATTGAAATAGTTATACACATCCAAACAAGTCATTTACAAGAAGAAATAGTAACTGTAGACTGGGGTATGGTCAGGGAATGTTTAAACATATACACATAATCTAATCAATTTAATCTTACACAACATTTTTCTCTCAAAATAACCCACTTCATTCTGATTTTTTTCTGGAACCATTCTGACTTTTTTCTCATAATATTACAAATTTTCTCTGGAAATATTACTTTTTTCAGGAAACATTATGACCTTTTTCTGGAAATATTACCACTTTTTTTTTACAGCATCCATAATAGTCTATTGCACAAATTAAACCTGGTTTTCAGGGCAAATCCAGTTTAAAACTGAAGTTATGCCGCATTATTCCAATAATTTCAGACACTGAAGTCAGCCCCAGCTCTAGATGTGAATTGATTAAACCATCAAAAAAAGTTTCAGAGTTAGCCTTTTTTTCAGTTTGTATGCCTGAGAAACCGCCTTGCATATACTGGCCATATTGGTGAAAGTCAGTTTGTCTCTAAGTTGCATGCAAATCCTTTCAAACTTTTTCAGTATTTACATGCTAATACTTTTGCACTTTTCCTTCAGTAAAATTTTGAATGCCTGACTTTTACTTGTAACAGAGTATTTGTACACCGTGGTATTGCTACTTTAACTTTACTGTAAATATCTGAGTACCTTTTGCTGCCTAAATATCCAGACTGGAGGTAAACTTGTTCTGGAGCATCTTAATTTGTAAGTCAATTTGATGTTCTGTTTCGTGAGGTTTACCTTTGACTTTAATTGTGATTAAACCTGATGACAGTAAGAGGAAACCACTGGCTATGATGCAGTCTAGGTTGAAGATAATATTGATTCACCATTTATATGCACACATACAGCAGAAACATGTAAACAACACTAAAACTACAGTTTCTTCACGTTAAGTGATTTTAACCCAACTGTGCCTTTACATTGAATACTTTGTTTTTGCCTGTTTAAGTTTAGAGAATCTCTATGGTGTACAGACATAAATTAGATACTGTGTGTGAAGGTCTCCACTTGTCTAATGATATACATATACAGTTATGTTTCTGTAAATAAAACATGTTCAGTGTACTCTGTTGACATTTAGAACCTGTAGATTGACAAAAGAGTCCGAGTTTTGCCTCCTCCACCATCACTTCCTGTTTTTGAACGCCTAGCTGAAGCTGAAGGGTCACCGTCACACTTACCGTTCATATCGGCAGCCTGCTCACAGGAGAAAAATATTCCCGTGTGGAACTTCCTCAAAAGAAACTTCTCCTCTCCGCTCTCAAAGATGTACTGGACCAACCGGCTGTCGTTGATGTTGGAGCTGTTGAAGCGGATGCAGAACCACTGCTTCACCTTCAGCGGCGGGCCTGTGCAGAAGGGTTTGGGCACCTTCCTGGTCCCCTCACACCAGTAGCTGGTGGTCACCGCTGATAAGGCAAAAGCAAACGCCACAAAGTTGAGGGTGATCGCCAGAGACGCCCGCCGCCCGTGCTCTAGCCTCATGGTCGAGGCCAGGCCAGAGGACACAAAATGAAAAGGCAACTAATCCTGGCTTTTGATATGTAGCCACCGTGTTTCGCCTCCCTGCAGATATATCAAATCTTCATAATCTTGTTGGGGGTCCTTGGGTGAGGATTCTGTACTGTACATCCCTCCGCCGGCTCTGATGATGCAGCGCCACCTTGATTAAACCATTCATTCTTTCCACTTCCCCAGGGACAATGGAAACCCATGGCAGTCTTTGCTTTTCTCTGCTTTATCTGAACTCTTTGCTGCTCATCCAACCCCATCCTCGCTCCACCCCTTCTTCAAAGCTGTTCCTGCAATATTATCCATTACAAATGGCAAATTACATTGCAGATTTCATAGCAGATTTCAGCATATTAATCATAAAGATTACTATGAGCTTATAATCCAGGACAAGTTTACATTTCCCTGATTTTTCAGCATTTTACGTCGAAGCCTATCTCCAAGCAACTGCAGCCAGTGCCTGTTTTACAGTCGCTGACTCGTGACATAGTGTGTACAGTCTCATATGAAAATCCATCCATAATGTGTGTGTGCATGCAAATCTCTTCATGTCGAATAGCCTGCTGATGTGGGATACGCCTCGCAAAATGACGACAAATTACTTACAGGAGTATGTGAAGGAGATGACAGATGTTAGGAGAAAACATCTGTTGCCTTTACTCTGGTACATTTGTCTTTTCCCCTGGATGATTTTCCATCACATTATATAAACTTGTCATGAGATTCTGCAGCTCGGACTCTCTGTAACAAACGTGTCACTTGGAGCTGTAATTTACTGCACGCAAATTAATGTCATTTTAAAAGCTGAAATGCAGAAGTGAGATGCATAAGTCTTGCTAATATTAGAAGGTTTTGTCTGTGATATATAGGGCAAATGGACGAGCAGGTAAATAATCTACAGTAAGAGGCATTAAGATAGTGGTTCCCAACCTGGTTATTGGTAAGATAAATCGGACAGGTTGAAGATGGTTAACAAGAAACAAGACTTAGAGTCCTCTGCTCAATGCTAAACATCACCATGCTAACATGCTCATAATGACAATGCTAACATGCTGTTGTTTAGCAGGTATAATATTTACCACGTTCACCATCTTAGTTAAGCGTGTGAGCATGCAGATATTCACTAATTAGCGCTAAACACAAAGTACAGTTGAGGCTGATGGGAATGTTTTGCACCGTTTGGTCATAGTTCTGACCAGTACTGAACCAATTTAAAAGTTGACCTCATGGTGATGCTTGAGGGAAAAGTTAAAGGAGAACTCCGGCCAATTTTTACGTTAATCTTGCTAAATATAACTATGTGAGACCGGTCTATAGCAAAAACAATTAGCGCAATAGTAGCTACCTAGACGGAGCTGCTGCAGCTAATGCCCACCGCTCCCACTTAGCTAAACGGCAGTTATGGGGGCATAAATTAAATAGTGCCTTTGTGTATCTTAACAGACACAAAATGCAATTAAAATGTCAGTGTAATATGAACAGGGCCCTTACATGACAACAAGATGCATTTTCAACATTCACCTACCCTGTTAGCTGCTAGCTAGCTAGCTGTCATCTGGGACGAGAGAGTGTTCAGTCAGGCTTCAGTAATAATCATCATGCACCAGTCCCGTGTGTAATTTGTAGCATATATATGGATATATATGATATATATCCATTTTATGTGCAATCCATCTGGCGTTGGAGAGTAGTATTGGCGCTTTGAGCATCACAAGCCGAGTGCCATCTAGTTCCATTATATTTGAGAGAAGGCAAACATCTCTATTGCTGATATCTCCAACGAATTTTACACCCAAACAATCCATCCATCCATCCATCCATCGTCGTCCGCTTATCCGTGGTCGGGTCGCGGGGGGAGCAGCTCCAGCAGGGGACCCCAAACTTCCCTTTCCCGAGCCACATTAACCAGCTCTGACTGACAATTTAGATTAATAAATAGCACTACAGCCAGGTAGCCTATGAGGAGAGATTTTGGGATGAACTGTCCCTTTAAGGCCCTGTTAAATAATATCCCACTAAGACCACCACAAACCTATTAAATGGGAGTTAATGGGAATTGTTTTGTGTTCTACAGCATAAACTGCTGTGGGGCAAGAAAATGTATATAGGCTACACTATACCGAGTCCCTTTGTCCCCCGTAGTCGATTAAGACAGAAAATAAATGTTATGCTTTGTTCTTATTATATATCTGTTTGTGTTCAAAATAGCTCGAGAAAAGAATAAGCAAGTCAGAAATGGGTATGAAGGTCTGCTGTGTGTGAACAGAGTCTTAGCGCTTTTTTCAAGAAAAGTATTTGCATCCATAAATGTTGATTCATTGTCAGGTAGGTTATTCTTTAAACTTGAGAGCAGTACTTTGAGTCGTAGCCAGCATCTAACCAAGTAAGTCCCCTGAACACAAAGAGATTATATTGAACATTGGCTTCCATGTAATGAAAATGTAAACGCAGGACAAATAAATCCAGCATTCCACTTAATGAAGAAGTAAGCCTGTTGTACAGTGAATATTTTGGACATAATATATACTTGACAAGGGGGGGGAGCCATAATATCAGAGTTTATGATAGACAGGTGTGAGATCTGAACATTTGTCTTTTTCCCTGAGACAGAGATGCCTGACATTCTGTGCATTTTATAATAAAACCTAAATTGTGTAAAAGTATATGTGATGATATTTGAAAGACTAAGAAATGACTTAGGTTTCATAATCTGATTTTGCAAAAGGTCGCTACTGTATGCCAAGTTTTAGATAGATGCTCCCAGCATGGGAAAAAAAGAGAACAATATCCACTCCCCATTAGAGAAAAACCAATTGGCCCCCATTGATCCTCAAAATTTGTCTCCCGCACATCTTTCTTCGGTGACCGAGACGGTTCAACACAAATACAAAAGCCACAACACAAACACAAAAGCTACAACACATATGCAAAAGCTACAACACAAATACATAAGCGACAACAGAAGTGAGCATTTTGTTGACAAACGGAGCCTGCGAATGAGCAGGAGGAAAGTTCTTGTATGTTTGAGAAGTAAGTGAAACATGGTTCCTTGCTAATTATGATTACTGTCGCTATGTGATTGTCACAAATAAGCAATGTTGTTCAATATCTTTGTATTTTTATATGTATGTACTCTGCCATTTAGGCTACAAAGGAAAGCGTGTATGTGTGTGTGCCTATTTGTAGGGTAAGACTGAGGACAACAAAACCATAGACTGTTCAAAAAGGTAATATACAGTCTATGAACAAACCCTTTTACACGGCTTTCAATATAGTGTAAACACAATAGTCCACAGAATTCTATTTATTTATTTTATTTTATTTAATTTTCCAGTAGTAAGCACGAAGCAAGGTCATGGTTAAAATTCTGGGTTTATTTCATACAGACCAACCGTGTATGACCGTGTATGTGTGTATGTATGACATATTACGCCCCTTACTAAAATAGGCAGCATATTGAAGGTAACACAATTAGCATTCATTTTAAATATTGGTTTACCGTAACCATAACACACGCGCACACACACACACACACACACACACACACACACACACACACACACACACACACACACACACACACACACACACACACACACACACAGTACCGAACCGAGGGAATTTGCCGCTGGGAGCTGATTAATAACCACATAGATACGGTTAACAAGTTACAAGCACGTAACAATGGGATATACTGTATATTTGTGTGATTTAAACAGCTTCACTAAATGTGACTTTAAACATACCACTCACGCTTTAAAAGACACTGGGCGCCATTTAGATAACGCTATAGCTGTAGCTTCGTAGCCTAAATGGCAGAGTATAACATATAAAAATCTAAAAAGATATTGAACAACATTGCTTATTTGTGACAATCACATAGCAACAATAATCATAAGTAGCAAGGAACCATGTTTCACTTACATCTCAAACATACAAGAACTTTCCTCCTGGGGGCTGTTTCACAAAAGCAGAATTTATAAATCCAGGATAACCGATAAAGCGAGACTTGTCCTAGTCTAATCTGTGCAGCTTGATGCGTTTGACGACGGCCAAGCCAGGCTGAGGAGGAGCGACTAGGTCTAGCCAGGCTGAAGTAATTTGAATAGATGCGCGTTCACGGCTTTCCTTAACAGGCCGCGAGGTCGATAACAGATGCTAAAATGGATGATGAAATGTTATTTCCCCCCAGCAAAATATGAGGTCAAAAACCATTGGGGTGTCCTCTCCCTGTTGTTACATGAATGTACAGTAGCCTACAACACTAGATAGTTACTGGTCCAGTGAACTAAGACTGTAATTTGGGAGGACTGTACAATTAGGATATGTTTTTAAAATTGTATAATCCTCCCAAATTATAGTCATTAAAGAATACAAAAAAATTAATCAACTAAAATAATTGAAGGTGCATTGGTCCACTATAGAAACACACATGTACAACACTTTATATATTGCCCTTAGTAACAGACTTCATTTAAAACATATTTGGCAACTTTATCAGCCTTTTCTAATCATCTCAACATCTTGTATTGCATCAGTATTCATACAGCAATATACAGTAACAATGTCAAATGAATAATTACAAAAAATAATGATCACAACTTTAAATAATAACAGTACTCAAATGAACAGCAACATGCACCTGTTGTATTTTAATGCAGGCTGATAACAATAATGGGCAGGAGCAGGCTAGCTGTACAGAATAAAGCTCCATGGTAATTTAAACCGAGTCAAGGCTAAATTGAGAAAGGATAACTGGAATATCCCGGCTTAATCCCTTATCTTGGTTTTGTGAAATAGCCCTTTACTCATCCACCGGCTCCGTTTGTCAACAACACACTCACTTCTGTTGTCACTTATGTATTTGCGTCGTAGCTTTTGCGCTTGTGTTGTAGCTTTTGTATTTGTGTTGAACTGTCTCAGCCACCGTATCTTTCAGTCCACAGAATTCATCTCACCTTTATCCTCACTACTTTAATGTGGGGATAGGTCTCATTTAACCTCATTACTTTTAATCATTAAATTATTAATCATTAATTAATTAATTAATCACACATTGTAGTGCATCAAAAATTATAATCAACAGTGGTGGACATGCAACACCTCTGTCTTGTAGTTGTTATCTTGGTAATAAAGGATTACTACCACTCTGCCATTATACAACACATCCCACCCCAATTTATTAATTGCCTTCACTGGCAAGTCCCTGAGGTGTGGTTTTGGCACCACTACAGCAGATGGTCTTGTAATCTGGCCTGAGACTGGAGACACCGATAATCTCATCCTATTCATTGTGGAGGAGCAGCCCACACCACAAAGAGGCTTCACCACGACCCCGAGAACATAAAATAAAGGTTTCTTAGTTAGTACAGATATACGTGAAGTTGATAATAATATTCTGGTGCAATAAGACGTATATCAAAATAAAGTAAGTAAAACAATGGACAGCATTAATGGACTGTGTTAAAACAAACAAAAATATTGAAACTGAAATAAAATATTCTGGGGAAGTGATGTTGGATGGTAAGAAGCAGGGTATAGTGGCTACATTAAGGCAAATCTAGGTTGATACTTCCATTACCAATCATGTTTTTATGTGTAGTCTGATGTAACTCAATATCACAGAGAGTTATTAAGACCAGAGATGGCAGATGGGATTGCAGTTTAAGCAATAACAATGCAGAAGGCATAAAAGGCTAAATTGAGAAAGGATAACTGGAATATCCTGGCTTAATCCCTTATCTTGGTTTTGTGAAATAGCCCTTTGCTCATCCACCGGCTCCGTTTGTCAACAGCACACTCACTTCCGTTGTGGCCCCCCAGATGTTCCTCTTATACCTCCAGTGTTTAACTGTGTCTTCAAAAAGGTGACATAGTGGTGACATGGTTATCCCCTTAATCTTCAAGACAGCTGTCTGGATTTAGGTAGTGATGACAATAATCCCATTTGACACCTTGAGGGGTGGCCAGGGTGAATATTAGGCAGAGTGACACGAACGAGTGTCGCTGAGGTTTTAACCCCAACCACAGGAAAGCAAGAAGACAGAGACAAGAAGAAGTTTCACCTTCGTGAGAGTCAGTCTACAGGATGGGGAATAATAAGAGCAGCGCTTTGTCAAAAGAACTACTGCAGGAGCTGAAATCCAACACGAAATATTCAGAGTCCGAGATCTGCACCTGGTACCAGTCCTTCCTGAAGGAGTGTCCCAGCGGGAAGATCAGCAAGCAGCAGTTTGAAGGCATCTATGCCAGCTTCTTCCCAGACGCAGACCCCACGAAGTACGCACGGCACGTATTCAGGAGTTTTGACACCAACGCAGATGGCACTTTGGACTTTAAGGAGTACATCGTCGCTCTGCACCTCACATCCGGGGGAAAGACTATAGAGAAGCTGGAGTGGGCCTTTGCCCTGTATGATGTGGACGGGAATGGAACCATAAGCAAAAATGAAATCCTAGAGATTGTTAAGGTACCTATACGTTCCTTTGTTCATCATGATGGTGCAGAAAACAGTGTGTACTCTTGTTGCTACTCATTTAACAAAAAAACACCTTTATCCCTGCAGTAATTGACAACTTTTGACTTCTATTCAGTCCCTTTACAAAACCCTTTCACAATTTTCACAGATTAACGTTGAAAACAAGATGGTATATTGTTTCATAATTGTTTAATTAATTCATTTTCTGCTTGGCAGATAATTTATCACCTTATGCATTACTTTTTTCGCCTTATTACCTCAAAATGTGTAATGGAAACAAAAGGGATTGTAAGTAAGTGATTAATGAATCTATAATGTTTAAGACTTGGTTACATGGCTTTAAATAATACAATAATAATAATAATAATAATAATAAAAATGAGGCTCGACTGTACAGTTATTTCCTTGAATATCCGTGTAATAATATAATTGCCATCACAATGTCCCCATTTTTAATGGGTCTTTCAAACAAACAAATAATAAATTTGCATTTTTACAAAGCAAATAAAAGCAGAAAGTCGTCATATAGAAGCTGGAACAAGCAAATGCTTGATGAATGATTCATTTTTCAGATGTCTGAATCCATTGGAAAGTACATGGATTCTTTATTTTCTTTCTGATATTATTTAGTGGGTATTTTATGATTAAATTAAGCATGCAATGTAAAAACCTGTCAAAACATTACTCTCATGCAGTCAATATTCAACATGATTCCTGCTGACGACCAAAAGAACCTCACAGATGATGAAAACACGCCGGAGAAGAGGGCAGAAAAAATCTGGAAATTCTTTGGGAAGAAGGACGACGGTAACTCACACTTCATTAACAGCCTCTTTAAAGCTTTTCTATATTTTCATCATCACCAACGTGTTCATGCTGTTCTACTTGTGTTGTTTTTCGTCCCTTCCCAGATAAAATCTCAGAGGGAGAATTCATTCAGGGTGTGATGGACAACAAGGACATCCTGCGGTTGATACAATACGATGAGCCTCAGAAAATCAAAGACAAGCTGAAAGAGAAGAAGAATTAATATATGTGGGGTTTTTTTGTCTTCTGTTTACATTTTAAGTCAAGCGGACAAGCAGCCAGATCATGATCTGGCTGCTTGTCCGCTTGACTCACGTCTCTCTATTTCTTTTTCAGATTGATTTATCTTTTGGTCTTAGCAACATTTCTGTCTTTGTAACCAGAAAGCAATTAAATAATTGCATTTCATACCAGATGCAGATGAACTCTTGAAATGGCAATTTAAAGTGCTCATATTATGCTTTTTGGCTTTTCCCCTTTCTTTTATTGTGTTATATATCTTTTTTTGTGCATGTTATAGGTTTACAAAGTGAAAAAGCCCAAAGCCCAGCCCATAGGGACTTACCATCTCCAACAGAAAACATTGTACAGCTCTGTTGTAGTCCAGCCTTTACTTCCGTGACAAATGTGCGTCACTTTGTAACACGTTATAATGCTCGCCTAGCTGCTAGCATGTCATACTCTGCTTCTGACTGGCTAGTTGTCCCTACCTAGCTACTGCGCATGTGCAACTTCCAACAAAGATGGAACAGAACAGAGAGCTCAACACACAGGGGGAAAAGAGGAGCTGCAGCAATGTGCAGTACAACACAAATATGTTTTTTGAAAAATTAAACCATGTAAACAACCTCTAAATACAATTGTGAACCTGAAAATGGGCATAATATGAGCACTTTAAGACCTGAGTTTGACATTTTGTGCAGTTACAGTGACAATCTGTTTCAAATATGTAGTAAACAACATTGTTATACTGCCCTACAAAGCCAAAACACAGACAGATTTAGTCAAAATTGACCAGGATGCAATACCTATACCATAGGAAATACAATTTTATACCATGAGTGTATAGTTTTTTGGAAAACAGCACGTAGAGGTCTTAAGAACTAGAAAACAGGGGTCAAAACTGAACTGTAGCGACTGCATTCTGGCTAGTTAAGGCTACAGTATCTGGTAAGATAGCATTAGCCAAAGCTAATTTACACACTTATTTCTAGTTTCTAGTTAAAATAAATACAAGTTGATGTTCTAACATGTTCACCACATTAATTAAAAGACTAAATCTTACATTACAACAGCGAAAAACAGAAGATAAGCTAGTCCAGCAAAAAGCTAAGTAGCTAGCAAAGTAGCAGTAACTGCTGTCTTTGCAGCCTCTGACTGGTGGAATTCATGCGATTTCATGTGGCTAAGATACTTATAAATAACATGTATTTGTATGGAAATTAAACATGAATGCATTAGCTCATTAGCTCAAATAGGCAAGAAAGCTATAGAAGAAACAAGAAACTATTCTAATGGAGAGAAAAATGAGTAACACCAGATAAACTTAGCTAGCAGGGAAGCAGTAACTACCATCTTGGCTGCCTTTGACTCTAGGGAAATTCACATGACTAAGATAGGCCTACCTTTAAATCACATATTTTGCATTGAATTAAAGATTAGTTTATTAGCTCAAATGCACAAGAGAGCTACAAGAGAGAACAAAAACATAACATAATTGAGACAGAAAAGCAACGTCTGATAAACCAGTCCAGCTAAACGATAAAAAAGCATACAATTTTACAACTCATATATCTGTTACACATTTCAGCTAAGTGTTTTCACTTTCACTGCTTCTGTATTTGCCTATATAGGACTCTGTATCCTGACTTGACATCCATACAGCACAAACTCGGGACCCATCCTGCCACCACCCCCCCCTTGTGTTCCCATGCCAGCTTTTCCTTGACAGCCAATTTACTCTCTCACGTCTGGTTGTGCCCCAGCAATGTTTTTTATCACACTTGAATTCATTCATTAGGTTGATAGCAAGAAAGTCAGGACGAGAGCTCCTTATGAGAGGAATTAGGCTCAGGTTAACAATCTGCCTGTATCAGCCAATCCTATTAGGAGCTGAAGGTCACTGAGATAAACACTTGAGTGTCTAGTTAGTATAATGTGGGCATGAAATGATGAAGAATACTTTGCTGGACAGCAGTTTTATTTCGTAATTAATATCTTAGGCATATATATATAAGTAATAATGGATGTGTAATGATGTTAGAAAAAAATACTATAACACTGAATATTTTAAGCATGGAATATGCAATGACAACAGTATAGACTCACTGGCAACATTGGCCTTCTACCACATAGTTAGATGGTAATCAATGACAAGGATAGAATATAACTATATGTACATTTTGTGTTATTTTTTCAGCCTGTTTTTGAAATCACGTTTTATTTCAAGGTACCCTGTCGAGTTTTCTAATGCTTCTTGTGTATCCTTGAGGCCTACAAACGTGTTGAATGCATGTCGTTCCTCAATAAATATTTGCAAAAATGACTTAAGGGACTGTTCTTAAATTATTTGGGGCGGGGAGAGGGAGACAGAAAAGGGGTATGGTAATTTTTCTTTGCAATATAGTGCAGGGTATCTGCACATTTTGTAACAGCAAATTGAATGCCTTTTAAGACCTTTTTTTAAGTCCTCTAAAAAGAAAATGTAAGACTTTACCACGACAAAAAAAACAGGAAAAAGTTCAGCGCGACACAACACAGAATGGTGTGGCGAAGTGTAGCATGGCACAGCTCACCAGAACCACACTCAAGACTGGTCACAGGGACACGACAACTTTTATACCAAGTGCTGATTCAACCCTGACCAGTGTTGGGCAAGTTAATTCCAAAATGTAATACATTTGATTACTAGTCACTGTCATTTGAGAGTAATTAGTTCTATTACAATATTACTGTCTCTGAATTGTAATGCTTTACACTACTTTTGGGTTACTTTGAAGTTACTTTCACCAAAATAACAGCCAAAGTATGACTTGGCAGGTAGCTTGTGAATTTCACCACGGGATCAACAAAGTCTCATCTTTATCCACTATATACATCATAATTTATTCATATTATTTTGTATTATTAATCTGAAGCTGCAAAGTAACTAAAGCTATAAAATAAATAGTTAAGTAAAACGTACTACTTGAACTGTGGTGGACTAGAAGTAGCCTAATAAGTAGGATTAAATACTCAATTAAAAGCACCTTAATTGAATCGAAGTAGCCTATGGTATAGTTACTTTCCACCGCTGATAAAACGTAATGATATTATGTGTAGCAAGACTAAATATTAATTCCTGACATGTTATCTGTCAGTTGCTCGGTCACATTGCTGTCGGCACTGACAGCACACAGATGTCCCTAGGCCACCGTCTGTGGTTCTGGCTCTGACCAAGGGAACCAGTGGTGTAGTCTGTTTTTTTGTAGTTTCCATATACGAACTGTACACGGACAACTGACGTTTCAGTATCGATGGCGTTTATTTAAAGCCCTGGAAAAACACTTACAGTTGAGAAAAGATGAGACCCAACCTGAACACAACAGGACATTACACAAATGAGCTATTTAATCGACACCCCCCCCACTGCCACACAATACCATGACTAATAATTAGCATCATCATACACATTTTGTATCTATTAGCAATAACCTCTGCTGAACAGGGCCTACATTTACTCAAAAGAATTTAATAAACTGTTTACAATCTTCAACACCATGGCTAACAAATGCATAAAAAGCAGACGGAAGGAGAAAAAAGCTCCACTGTTTCTATTTTAGTTAATTATCTGACCATTGATAACTAACATTACCATATAGTCATTTAAGTGTGTAAAGTAATACACATTTAAGATTTAAGAATTTACTCTAATTTGCATAGTCACTGACCTTATGAATTTCCATTGCTTATATCAGCTTGATATTTACCTAACTTTCTGTCCGTCCACTCTAACCAAGGATGCCTGTGTTTCAACTCCATAGCCTGACTTTCAGTCCACAATGATGGCCAGGAGTTCTCACCATCTCTCTCATCACCTGAAACAATACACACACACACACACACACACACACGCTACTCTCACTTACCAGGTAACAGTAACGTTGCGGTAGAATTTCCGGGCTGTTTTTTTTGTAACGGTAACATTAACATTTTAATAATACAAAAATATTGATCAGTGCAGCTTTAAGGATTTATTTTATTTGAGAAACACATTGGCCAGAGTGACTACCAGCCAGCCTCTTCTATAGCCTAAATCTATACATCTATCTAAACAGGAAGAGAGTGGTGCAGAATAGTTACATAAATAGTTGCATCAAAATAATTTAAAGTATAATCTGACCCTGTTAACCTCAAGCTTCTTCATCAGAAATATAGTGCTTTGCTTGTGCATTATCTTGTACTAAAGCCGGTTTTGGCTCGGGTTAATACCTGGAAGAATACTCACTGTACCAGTGTCCGTCCACCTGTCACACTTTCCCTTCCAATCTTTACTGGACTGGATCCAGTGGCATTTGGTGAGCCTGTACACTGATCTGAAGATCAAAAGTTTCAGCTGATTAAACAAAGCAAACCATGAAAATATTACCTCTCAATACAGTTACATAAAAACACACCGTGATGTTACATTTTTAAAGAGGAGATTTATTTTGGACACTGCATTCCACAGTACACCGTCTGGACAGAGGTCACCTATGATTAAACATTCGTAAAACATCAGATTTGAATGCACGTTATGAAAATGTTAATCACAGAAGGGCAGTGAACTCAACAGGTACGTCATCATGAAACTGTCGAACATTTAGTTGAAACATAATAACTTGTTACATTTAGTGCACAACATTGACACACACTGATAAAACCTCTAGAACAGATGTGCTGTTTAAACCTGCGCATCAGGCGTTTTGGGTTTAAAGCAAAGTCTGTAATAAAGACGACTTTTCTTCAGTTAACACAAAAGTAATGCAATGCATTTAATGCATTATCAATTCTCCAACTATCATGGAGATAAGGCAGGTAAGCATTTATTTATTTATATATATATTTTTTTTAATAGCAATTCTTTTCTTGTGCCCGGCAGATGGATTAGGATTACGGCTTTTGTCATTTGATTGGCTTTGTGCTTTTGAGAAATGTAAAAAGAATGGAAGTAATCCAAAGAAATCCAGAGCAGATAGACCACAACAAAATGTAAAGACGAAGACAGACACATACATGTAAACACAGACACGTACTGTTCATGCAGTCTCTGATAGAGTAAAATGTGTTTCGTTTGGGCAACTGGGAAGAGTCAGCTGGCTGTAGATCAACAACGTCCTGCCCACGTTAATCCGCATCACAAATCCACTACCTTTTCTTCTCTTTTGGGATATTTCATTTGTTGAATTTTGCTTTTTGCTTTCAACCACCATCATAAAGATATTCTCTGTACATTTACCAAAAATAACACAAACAACATTGTACAGTACAAACACCTCATCGGCCTCAAAGATCATTTGGGCCTGTAATACATCTGACAGCAAAATACATCTAGCCTGTACGTACAAATGTACACTGATGCAGTAGAGTAGAATATGTCAAGGAAATTCCAGGTATGTAACCGCTAGGCACTAAAAGGTGTTTCAGTGTAACTTGGCCCACCTTTTTCCTCCGGACTGATCCAAAATAGACCCTGGCCTAAATCTGATCAACCATGACCACCAAAATCACATTCCTAAACACTGTATGCGTGTGTTTTTTTTATCTAAACAATTGAGGTTATTGGATATTAACGCTGTACACGTAAATTCTTGTTTTTGTGTGTGTGAGAAAGCTCCTAAATTCTGTCACTTACAAGATGCAGAATACCTTGTGTGAATTCAATGAACTATACCAAAAACAACCACCATGGTTCCACAAACTGTGCAGCTCCCCATATACAGAAAAAGCAAAATATTTAAAACATGCATTCCCACCAAAATGAACCAGCAAAATATGAAAATATATCATATTCAGTCTAAGATCTCAGTATGCTTGAATATCTGTATCTAAAATAAAGGTAATATCAATAATTAGACTTTTTTGTTGTTGTTGCTTGGTTCACTCAAACTGTAGATTGAAGCTAAACTAAACAATTTGAAATACATGTAATGTAATCTAAATAGTTACAACTTTACAACAGGTAAACAGCAGAATATGTTTAATGGCATTCAATAAGCTAATGTGGATTATGAGAGGGTTAAAATTTAGAAGGAACATGCTGGTACTTTGATCCCTTACGGCTTCCTGCCTGCATGAACCTTTCCTCTCGTTCGTCCTGTCAGAGAGAGGATGAGCGGAGCTCAGTAGTCTAATCATGCACTGTCCCTGGATCTGTGTTATCAGAAGTGTTCTGGGACTTCTGTGGATGTGTTATAACACCAAAGACAGAATGGCTGATCTCAGGTCAGGATGGTCTAAATGTCCATATCCACAGGCCGAACATCGCCGGTGTTATTCTCCCTCACCCACAGCTCTCTGTCTTTGGCTGGATCCACGTTCTGCAGCAGCTGGTCCACCGGCTCCACCATCTACAGACATAAACAGTAATATGATCCCACAAAACAGCAGCATTCATTGTTATTAACTCAGCAGATCAGGTATAGTGTACGGACATCATTTTGGCTTGTCTGTCCGACACTTTGGTCCAAAGCCAGAGCAACTACCTGGAAATAAAATTTGGGTATGCATATATTCATGGTTTTAAAAGACATATTTTGACATTTTGGGGAATACACTTATTCGCTTTCAGGCAGAGTTAGATGAGAAAATGGATAGCACCACTAGTGAAACAAGTATCTTTTAGATTAAGGTGCATATTCAACATTCAGACCATTAATATAAAATAGAATATATTATAAATAATATAACACGACGTCGGTATTTTCTCAAATTGGGGGACGGTCTATGAGAGCCGTGTGGAGGCAATCCCAGCTCACTGTTTTTGTCAAGTACAGCCCCTTTAATGCTGAATTTGATGCTCTACAGTGATTACTAAATCACTGTTTTACATTTATTATTAAGATTAAATACAGATAGCTGTTGTCCTTTATAACTTTAGATGGGCTCTCATAGGTGCAATATGTAATACTGACAGCTAGTGTTTAAAATAGTTACTGCAGTACAAATTCAAAATACTGGAGAGCGTCGTCTCCCCCGCCCCCTCCTCCCCAGACTCAAAGTTCACATTGGTTGCCAGGCTGAGACCGCAGCATCCACAACAATGTTACTAGACGTTAGATGCTGGCTATATTGACAGTCATAAAAGCCCGTGCTCACGCGGAGCTCTGTACCCAATAGACAGACACACTGTTTCAGCTTAGAATTACCGTAGGAACCGCTAAAAACCCCACAACCTCGCCGTCCTCTCCACCCGACGGACAGACACACTTCCTCTTCTTAGAATTACGATAAGAACCGCTAAAAATACCACTACTTCACCGTCCTCTCCACCCGACTGAACACACTTTATTGGCTTAGAATTACGGCAACAATCGCTAAACACACTGCAAACTCTCGGTCCTCTCTTCCTGATTTACAGCCCCCCCTCTCTTGGCTTCAAATAACTCAGCATTGTCGGCTACGGCCGCTTAACAGCCTACACATTGTAAACAGCCGTGGCCCCCCTGCCTGGTCCTCCGGTAACGTTAGCAGTTAGCAGGGTTAGCATGGCGGCGTTAGCCAGGACCAGTCGGGATCACTTTACTGGCTGAGTCTCAATTCTCCAATATTTACCCAGGGATTGTTACGTCTCTGGTCATGCAACCGTTAGAAACATGCTGTTTTTGTTGTTGTTGGGTAGAATCTATCTCCGTTGATCCCGTTCGTTTGTTTGCTGCATTCATGGCTGTACTAACGTTACAGCTGTAGCGCGCTGGGTTTACATTTTTACAGGTCTGTCTGGCAACCCGGCCTGGCTGTCAAACTGGGCAGTTGATAACAACACACAGGCCAAAACACAAATGGACATTCCGTCACAGAACGGAAATTTCAATTTAGCATGTTTCCTTAATCTCTGATGACACACTGGGCACATTTTAGGATTTATTACAGTAAATATATTACATATTGGACCTTTACATTCAATTACTTTATTAGTGTTGGTTTAAGATTAGATTAAATCAGTTTCTATCCTGACAAGAGCAACATTCTGGGTCTATCGTTTCAGTTTTCTGGTAACAACAAAAGTCATTGAGCATTATAATAAAATATCCCCGATTCAAAAGATGTATAACTTAGAATGTACATTCTGCTTACAGATCATCAAGTTGATCTCTAGTGTTTGCATCATCTCTGAGGAGCTCACAGAGAAGCAGCACCCTGGTTTTTCCCGCAGTGCTGACAGAATATGTCTCGTTATTTTTTACAGGGTTTACTCTTCGCCTCCTAAATAAGCAGAGAGTCTGGCTGGGTTTCTCTGAGGCGCAGAGTGATGACAGCGAGTGAGTTGGATGAAAGGCTGACAGAGGAAACGCCGGCTGTAGGGCTCCATCTGTCAAAACATCTACACTCACACAAAGTGGCACGCAAATCATGTCAAAGCCAGTTGCAATCACTGGTACATCCAATAATGGAGTTGTTTGCTGATTAATTGATTGAAAAATGCAAAGAATGTCCAATCCAAACAAAAATCAAGTATGTCTTAAGGTCTGTTTTCAGGGAATACTCCATACTCGTGTATAGCATCAGTTTGATATCACGGACAGCTCCTATCTTCAGTATCGGCACAGACAAAAACAAGAAAAAAGGAACTCAGACTCACACTCTGGTTGAACATGTCTGTTTCGTGCCGCAGAGTCGTGTACTGGCGTAGATGCTGCTGAATCCACTCGATCCGTTCAACCTCCAGTTTCTCCAGCTCCTGAAGTGGAAGGAAGACAAAACGGAGAAAAAACGGTAACCCTTGTGTTTTGTTCACATCGGCTTTACTTACTCCCACAGACCCCACTGCTGTACAAATAATAATAGCAAAAATCAACCATTCTCTTTAAATATTCTTTCTTATCCCGTCGCCTCGATGAAACCCTCGTACTTCGAAACATATTGAAGTCCTACCATGCTGGTGGTGACCATTTCTTCAAACCACTTGCACTGGGTTTGGTTGTACAGATCCACGCAGCGCATCAGGTCGTCTCCTGGAGAACACAGAGAGGGGTCAGAGGCAGTCCACAAGGAAACAACAATCAGCATTTACAAGGTTATTTCTTTTTCTCAAACTCTTTTTCAGCTCAGCATGTCTGTTATTAATATTATTATTAGTAGTAGTATTAGTAGTAGTAGTAGTAGTAGTAGTAGTAGTAGTAGTAGTAGTAGTAGTAGTAGTAGTAGTATAACTAATCTGTGGTACACATGTAGAGCAAAACCTTTAAGGACCAGCAGAGGGCGCTCAGAATTTACTCCTCAATGATGAAAACATGAAGCTGTTATTATCAGGGTTTTACAGTATAAATTCAGCTATAAAGACAACTGGATTAAATATATTCTGATGTCTTGGGTTTGTTTTACAACAAATGTTCCATTAAATACAAACTAAACTGAAATACTAGTTTTTCATTCTGACTTCCTGTCTCTTGCCCACAACGCTGCACATTTCTGGCACAAACACGAAACAGATCTCAGATTTGGTTTGACAACTACTATTTTTAAATCAACGCTAAAAATCTGAACTGTTCGCATTTGCTTCAAATTCATCTTCGGCCTTTGAATTCAGTAACGGATCTGAGTACTTCTGTCACTTGAATGAGATGAGATGCAAGTTTCTTCTTCAAATGGTGACTATTGGTCAAACACTGCAGAATATTTCAGCTCTCTATACATCTAAATAACAGCTGAAGAAGTGTCAGACAGTAAAACAGAAACATGACTGAAGCGTATTAATATTCACTCAGTGAAGGTAAAAACCCATCTCCATCTTTGGCAGCGAGTGCAGTGAGCCGTAATGACTTTTGGCCCAACCTTGAGGCAGCAGCGCTGATCACCAACACAAGGCTGACTGTAACTATGAGCGCCATTGATTAGTGCTGTGGACTGTGACTAATCTACTGAGCGGAACAGAGAAAAAACGAGACAAGTTCCTGCAGTGCTTTTCTCTCTCTACAGAAGCCTGAGAACGACAATTACAACATTATCTCATCTTCTTTCTTTTTAAAATGCCACACAGAGTATCTCAGGTCTCCTTCTAAGTTCTCCAAACCAAATTACCTTCACATTGAATTTATATCACATGCAGTCTGTGAACAGCCAGTAATTCAAACTTAAATTAATTTTAATAGGATAATAATAGGATTACCTTTAAACACACAAAAGCAAGGTCTTAAAAACACAAGGAACAGGTGTTAAAGGGATAGTTCAGATTTTTTTTTGAGTGGGCATGAGGTACTTATCCATAGTCAGTGTATTGCAGTAGATGGCCTACTGTGCAGTTATATAGGCTCTCTTCAAAGCCACCATTCAACACTTACTGTATATATTTTACCTTCGCAGAACACGGGAGCTACTGATCTACCGCTGCCTCAGTCGGTTAGTTTGTTTGCGTTATTGTGTGACTTTGGCGTTTTAAAGGGTGCGTTTGGATTTCCCAAAGTCGCACAATAACACTTACCGATCGAAGCTGCAGCAGACCATCTGCTCCTGTGTTCTGCGTTTTTTTTCTCCTCAAAAAGGAGTCTGGTGGCTTTGAAGAGTCTATAGATGGATGTAACGGCTTCAATTCCCCGTTAGAAAGTGCTGTCTGACGGCAAGGTAAAGAGGTGAAAATATTCTAAATATAGCATACAGGTATGTTGCTAAATGTTGCTAAAATACATTTAGCTGCTGTACATTATAGGGCTATAACGTCCTGCCTCCGTCCCAAAATCTGGCAGTTCAATAAAGTGTTGCTTGATACTCTACATCAGAGATCTTCAACAGGGGGGTCCGATAATTATTTTTTTTAACAGCTTAGTATTCTATGCAAAAAAAAGGTATGCATAAAGGCTGTAGGCCGCCCCCCACACATTATTGTAGGCCCAGTTTAATATGCAACTTAATTTTATACAATATATGTGGTAGGGGGTCCCTGCTCCATCTCTCTTTAAGTTAAGGGGTGCTTGGTTTAAAAAACATTAAAGACTCTCTCTCTCTCTCTCTCTCTCTCTCTCTCTCTCTCTCTCTCTCTCTCTCTCTCTCTCTCTCTCTCCACATTTTTTTATAGTTGAACATTGATATTGAGTCAAGTAAAGCCTTTAGTCTTAGTCTTTATACAAAAATGCTTATTAGTTTTAGTTACATTTTAGTCATTTTTATCCTTCGGAGTTTTAGTCGACAACTCAAAACGTTTTAGTCCAGTATTAGTCGTTAAAACTCCATTACATCAACTTTTAGTCATTACTTTTATTCAAAAAGTTTTCTCTCTGAATTTTGTAAGCTATTTTTTTAAACAGCTTACATTTTGAAACTACATTTTAGTTTTGTCTTTTTTTCGTCAACTATATTGCATGTTGATATCGTCACAGATAGCATTTCATGACGATTGTAGGTAATACACTAGTCTCGCTTTGCCAGACCCTCCTCCAAAGTGTTCTGGGGGAGGGTCTGGCTACTCCACACAGCATTCGGGGATGGGAGGAAAACGTGCTCTGGTTTATTGCCATTTCTTTAAACCAATCACAATCGTCTTGGGAGGTGCTAGGCACCGGAGAAAAGTGGCGGTGCCGCTGCAAAATAGGCTCGGAAGGAACTTGTTTTGGTGGAACATGTGTACGTTTAAAAGTTGTTTTAGTTGTGCAACAGAAAACTCAGATTGGACAGATAGTCTAGCTATCTGTCTGGATTTACCCTGCAGAGATCTGAGGAGCAGTTAACCAGAGTCCTCACAAATCAGCCGGAGGTTAGAATGCCAACACAAAGGAAGCCCAAGGCAACGGATATCCGGCATAAATAAGTGAAATCCGGCGGATTTTCCGGCGGCAACGGAGAAATCCCGGAAGTGGAACGTCAAGGATATAGACAAGTGATACACTGACTATGGATGAGTACCTCTTAAAACCAACCATCAAAACAACCGAACTATCCCTTTGGCATTCTCTTCCATGTGTGTCAGTGCAGTTATTTAGTGATATAGTGACACCTTAAAGGTGCCCTGCCAAACGTATTTCATGACTTTGTGGTAATGTCTGAAGTTTTACCATGGACTCAAACATTTTTTGTGGAAAAGAATGCCTTGGTTACCTTGTTTCAAGCCATTCTAGCGTGGTATAGAAAGCCTGCAGGAAGACTCAGCTCGATTTCTGCCAGTTCTCATTAATATTCAACGAGGTAAGCTGCTCGACTCTGATTGGCTAACAGCTAGCCAATGAGAGCCTGGCTATCAGCATCCTTTACCCAGCGCTTGAATAGTAATGAGCTCAGGCAACACCACGTCAGACTGACCAGCTTTTGTAATTGGCCTGATTTCTCCGCTTATTTCTTTCCAGTGGCTAGAGCTGACAGAGGAGGCAGCAGTTCATTTTCACATTCACCACATAACACAAACACATATGGACCTATGAACATATTTAAAAAAAATACAAGGAAAAATGGTTTTGTGTGGCAGGGCACCTTTAAGTTCAAATAAACTTCTCCAATCATGGCTGCTGTGACTGGCTCTTATTTAATGCTCTGACTCTGTGACTTCTGACCTGCTTGTGTGGATTTCCTTCGGGCCTTCTTGATATCCTCCTCCGTCTTGTTGCTGAGTTTGATCTCCAACTGCTGGGTCTTTACCTCCAGATCTTTCTGCCTGTCTGCCAGGGCTTTACGTGCCTGCGTGTGTCACACACACACACACACACACACACACACACACACACACACACACACACACACACACACACACACACACACACACACACACACACACGTAGAAACAATGAGTCATTCCAGCATAATCCTCAGATTTACTGTACCTGCATCTATTACAAGAATCATTACGGCCTTTTCATGTTGGCTACACGCTAGGATCCTGGTCTCATCCTTTAATCTTTTTTAATCCATATCACTGAGTCTTTCTCTTCTTCTTTACTGAGGAACCTCTCCGAAGGTCATGGTGTAATAGTGTTTCAAAGGTAAACATACAGTAACGGTGGGGCCAAGAAAATCAATTTTTTAAGAGTAAAAGAAAGAAAACATGTGGGATGGATGCAACCTAAACCCACTGTGTGTGTGTGTGTGTGTGTGTGTGTGTGTGTGTGTGTGTGTGTGTGTGTGTATACACAGAGGAAACAAATTCATTCATGAAATGATTTTAGCATGTGGGAAGCAGTTGAGTACCAACATGTTCCAAGTGTAGGAGTTACTGAGGCTCTTTTCATTATGTATTATGTATATGTATTATGTGTATTTTTTTGGTGTGCAACTAGACCATCACTATTTGGAGGGAAACATTGGCCAGTTAGGAATGATGGATACAATGTTTACAGTATATGCACAAATACTACATCTACCATCTAAAAATGCCCATTGCGCTGTATCTGCACTAAAATCCATTAATACCAATAATTCATTTATAATGAATTTATGAAATAAATCAATAATCTACTGGCATGTCAGACTCGGTACCTTCTCCACACTTGTGTAGCGACTCGCCAGCTGCTTCCTGAGGTCGGCGATGTGATGGTCGTACTTTTTCAGGTCCTTCTTGAAGTTGTCGCACCTGAACGTCAGCAAGGGTTTTTCTACCTCAGTGTGGAGCTGTGAAAACAAGTCTCTCAGCTGTTTAATAATTCTTGATTTGTCATGTAAAAGAAGGCAAACAAACTTCTATCCTACCGTATGCACTGTACTTTGCACTGTTTTGCGGTGTTTCTGTTGTCTCATGACCATATGACATCCTAGGTTGTGTATCACGTGTGCACTAAGTTAAAAACAAATGTTAAACCAATGTAGGACTAAGCATGGGAGTAGCACAAAATTCTGGGCCCTGTAAAAAGGCATTCTCTATGGGCCCCTCCCCGCATTCACAGCTATTCATTCTAGCATACAGTATTTTTGGGCCCTGGGCACTCAGTCCCCCTTCCCCCTTTTTTTGAAAATGAGCCAGAGAGCATCTGCAGGCATGATAAGACTTCTCATTCCCTGCCTGACCACGCATTACCTTCTCCTCACCCGTCTCATAGTGAAGCATGGAGTGTCAGAGAAGCGGTGGAGCAGGGAGTGGGCTGCATGGCTCTGGGTAGGGGTTCGTCAGAACACGTAACTAATTAATTAGACAACAGAGGGCTATGAAAGAGCTCCGAGGCGGCCTCTGCGTTATTTAAGGCTGCGTCTGCATGGCTGGTAATCGGACCGCGGACAGGTCATTTTTTTTCCGCTCAGAGCTGACAAGGTTGAGGTAAACTGGTGGTAAACAAGCCGCGTCACCTCAGGATGTGGTCAGATCAAGTATCCATTACTTCACTTGATTGAAAACATTAAACACTTGACCTGAAGGTGCAGAAAACTGCAAACCAAAGGCATCCAGTGGGATGAAGGTAGACTCTAAAATGTTTGTGAAAATGCTTGAGAAGAAAGCTATACATGTTTTGCCATTCATTACTTTTTTTTTTACACCTAAATTATTCACAATTCAATTGATCATTCTTATCTGGATAATGTCAAAAAATAGTAAGAAAAGACTGTTATAATATACCAGAAGGTGGATTCTTCATATTTTTTACTTTATCTGACCATCAATCAGAAACCCAATGATGTTCAGTTTACCATCATATATGACAGAGAAAAGCAGCTAAAATGAGTGGGGTTTTTTTTGTGAATGAAATAATTGATTATCAAAATAGTTGCAGATTAATATTCCAATCCATTAAAGGTACAGTAGGTAATACTTATAAAACTAACTTATTATTTTACTTATATTTGCTGAAACTGACCCTATGTTCCAGTAGATCTACATGAAGCAGGTAATTTAAAAAAAAATCTGGCTCCTCTGTCACCACCTACAGCCTGTAGTGCGCTCCCTGTTCAGATGCACCAATCAGGGCCGGGGGGGGGGGGGGGGGGGGGGTGTCTAACTGTGTGTCAATCACTGCTCATGCACATGCATTAATTCTCCCTTGTGGGGGGAGGGGCTTAGGAGACCGTTTTGGGCTTTAGCGGAAAAGGCGAAGGGACTGAGAAGTTGTTGATGTTAAGTCCTGGATCTTCACAATCCTACCTACAGCACCTTTAATTTATGGTTTTCACCTCTATATGAGATGTCACAATGAATGCATTCCTTTCCGATCGCAGCAGATATTACCTTGTTGGAGAACTTTAGGTGAACTTCAGCCTCATCATGAAGACTCTTCTTCAGCTGAGTCCAGGCTTCTCCCAGAGTCCTGAGAAAAGTCAAATAAAGTCAAATAAATCCTGAAAATCCTGGCGACCATTTCAATGTGAACTAAAAAACTGCGGAACCACAACACTGTGAATGTGCTAGTCATGAACAGGGATTTATTTTTTTGTATCCTATAACCCCACTAAATAATATAGTGTATCTACTGATATGCAAACTCTTGGAGGTAATGCTCAGTTCCTACTGGTATTACGCAAGATAAACACACCATTTAACTTGAAACAAAAACTCTTGTGTTTAATTGTCAGTGCCCAGCTGTCGTTTCCACTGGCGGACATTTATTCAAGTACTGCACAAGTACAATTTTAGATACTTGTACTTGACTATTTCCAATTCATGATACTTTATACTTCTATCCCATTACATTTTTTGGGGGAAATATTGTTCTTTTCACTCCTCTACATTTATCTGACAGTTACTTATATGGAAAACATATGATTAGTTTATAAAATATGATCCACTGTTACAGAACAGGCTATCCAACAATCTATAAATCTTGATACTATTGAAAAGTTGCTTCCATGTCAAAGTATCAGCAACAACAATTATAATATTCAAATATATAAAAAATGATGAAAAGAATACTGAATGGTGCCTTTTTGCATATTGAGTACTTGTAAGTACAGTTTTCTGGTAATTCAATTTGATTTTAGGAATTTTACTTGTAATGGAGATCTCAATACTTCCACCACTGGTTATAATCACACTGTAAACAGACATGAGCAGTCAGACAAGTTGTAAACAAGCTGACAGTCTTACCAGATTAGAGCCACTTTATTTTGAAAAGTCAGGCTGTAAATTGTGATGGATGTTTACAATGCACAGTTCAGGCTGTAATTTACAGTACGCCTTCATTTTCTCTGCCAGATAAATGGGATTAAGCTTTTCTAATTGTCTGATGCTGCAAGCTTGATATCCGGACTAGTGTTTGTGTCTCTATTGGTTTCATTTTTATGGCAAAAATGTCCCATAATCGAGGAATTTCCAGAGCTGGAAAGCAACCAAAATCCACCGTTTCTCAAGCCAAGCCTCATCTTTTCTGTCCACTGATTGAGATCTGCTCAAAGATTTTTCTGTTATTTTGCTGACAGAGAGACATGAATAAACATCCACTCTTTGATGATAGTAACATGGTGCATCACACACAAAACGTAGTGTGGGGAAATGGCCATTTAAAAAACTCCCATTTTTAGACACAGTTCTCTAATTACTATCCTATTTTGCAGAGGGAGCTTTCGAGCTGCACACACTATTTGGTCTTACAGCTTTTATTTACTGCACTCACCCTTCCTCCTGTGCTGCCAGGGGGTTCAGAGACAGCTTGGAGAGGTTCTTGGCATATTCTTCTTCAATCTTTATCCTGAAACACAAAGACCAAGATAAAGCTGCCTGGCTCAAGGGAGGATAGAAACCGTTTTAGGGAGGTGGTAAATAAGCTTTAACACAGACCATTTCAGGGGTGCACTGCAGTAGAATAAAAGGCCCAGTGTGTAATGTGTTTTAGTTATCAAAATCTGTGTTGCCCGTTCACAAACTTGTCCTTTTTCATGAATATTTACCACCACCATCAATTCCAAGTATTCCTTTTGGCTTGAAATTTTACATTTGCATGAACTGGGGTAGACGCTCCATATTCATGCGCCATCTTGAAATACGTTAGCCGGTAAGGGACATACAGGACATACTGCCCCGCCTTTCGTGTTTTCGCTGTCACATGATAAACTCACAGGTGCTGCTAATGCTGCTAATGGGTATCATGGCTTCCCGGCAAGTTTGAAGAAGGAAGCATGGAGGACCACTCGTATTCAAAATCCAAATTGCAGGATCTTCTTCTTCGCCCAGAAAAAGGATATTGAAAAGAGCAAGAGACCGGCTTTTTGAAGCATGAAGGCTACCGTAGCTGTAATACGTACTTTGAACTGCGTGGCGCGAGAGAGTTGATCTCAATGCTAGATGGGAGGAATTCCTACACATTGGACCTTTAAAGAAACTACTTACTACAATTTGCTGCAAAGCTGAAATCTAGCAGTGACCCGTGTACATCAATAATCCCATTGTACTTGTGAAAAACTCTGCAGCAGTATTGTACAGAACAGCACATTTTCAGAACGGCTGTTCTCATTTCAATGTCCATTTGAGAGATGGAAACGCGATCACATTTGCCCCAAAGGCCATTCAACCAGAGTCGCCATGTTTGTGCCCTCTGTGACATTCAATTCCTGCACCGGTCTCACATTTACAATCCACACCTGAGTAAATCTGTCACCTAAAGAAGGTCACAAAACCCATTCTTTGACCAAAATGTTCGGATACTCGGCAGCACCGAGCAACACAGCGAAGCAACACAGAAAGGTCAGCGCTGAATAGTAATCTCACTGAAAGATTTGGGAGATGGGGGCCTCGTGAATCAAACCTGTGAGTTTATTCAGAGAAGAATCCTCATTAACTTCCCACGACTGGGACCAGGATGTGAATAGAGCTTTTGTACAACTAGGTGGAGCTAATTCTATAGAGAGACGTGAGATCGGATGTAAAGGTTTTAACTGAACTACTACCATTCATGTTGTTTTTTGACATCCTGTTTTAGACTCAGTGGGAGCTACGCTATCTGTGCATTTCCTGTTGAGATCTAAAGACACTTTAATTACTGGGTGCGAGCATAAATTGCAGCTACGAGTAAAAACGCTTGGAACCCCACAGACCTTTTAAAGCTTTAGTGCATAACGTTTTGATATTAATGAACGTCCGTTACATTCAAGCCATTGCTAAATGAGTTGGTACAAAGCTAATTAAGACTATCAGCTCCACACAACTCTCTCTGGATTTCTCAGTATGACTATGTTCAGAAGACTGTGGCGTCCGGTGACATTCCCTCGCAGAAACTCGAGTGAAGATAATTATCTCTTCTGAAGAGTCCATCATGTTTTTTTAATCCTCCCACGGTCACGGAAGGCTTGTATCATGTGGATGCGCCGACAGTGTTGTCATTACTTAGAACTCCTCATGGGGGAGCGACAGAGGCTACGCACTATAGCTTTAAGAACTTAAATATGCACGGCCATGACGGATGCAGAACTTTGATGTAAGGTTTTCATACAACAAAAAGTGCATTTTGATGTAGTTATTTTGGTGATATGTTCGTACATTTTGTAAATGTGATCCTCTATGTTTATGTGTAAAGTATTTTGATCCTTTACTTCAGTAAAAACAGTAGTACTACAGTATTAGAAAAGCCATGCATTACATTTACTTGACATACAGTACTGTTGGGTAGTTTAAAAAAGAAGAAAAATAAAAAAAATGTTACTTATAAGCCCATTAATGTATGCAAAAGCTGAACTTGCAAAGTAACTAGTAACTATATTTATAACTGTCATAAATGTAGTGCAGTAAAAGTAGGCTATCAAGTAACATAACATGTTATTGCTGATGTAGAAAAATACAAAATTGTCCTCGAGTACATTTACTAGTTACATTTTACCATCGTTAAAGTGTCATTTCTGTAATTACCTGCAGTATTTTGTTCAATTTCCCTTAACAAAATAAATGAAGCCAGAAGTGTCTTAAAGTTTCCGTGCGTGTTGCGTGTTAACACAGAGACAAATGAACAGACACTGATGGCAACAGACACAGATTAAACTCTGACAGCTCTATTGAACAATACAAAGGGGCATGAATTTATTTTTCTGACCATGATGAACAATGACGCTGTGTTTAATATTCACCAGAATTGGCAAATCTGGACTCAAAACCACTGGAAAAGAAGGTTAAAGAGTTTGTTACTGTCAGTAAATCCCACGAAAAGACCCAAACCAGCAATGTGTTAGTCTGTCTCACAACACATACATCTATAAGGATCACTAAAAATATATATTTTTTTCTTTGACTTGTTTCAGCTGCCGATTAATCTACATTTGGCACTTTTGTGAGTATTTCTGGCAGCAGGATAGTGTATGTGGGATTGAGTCAAAATAAACTACATGGTTATGTTATTAACAACAATGGAGCTCCATGGCACAGAGGAAGGAGATATATCAGGCTGTGATTAGTCTCGCTTTGCCAGACCTTCCTCCACAGCGCTGCAAAGGAAGGTCTGGCTAGTCCACACAGCATTCCTGGATGGGAAAAAAAAAAAAAAAAAAAAAAAAAAAAAAGAGTCTTTTCATGAGATTTGTTGACCGTAAGAGATAGAATATCACCAGACTTATCCTTTAAGAGAGGAGTTTACTGACATAAGACTTAGCCTTCTGGTCTTCCGAGATCAAACATTTAATTTTTATTTTAGCAGAGCTTATTTCATGTAACCAACTTCTACTCTAATGAAAGCTTCTCTGGCTCCTTCAATGGAAATATGTCTGCCTCTAGAGCTTCTGTCTGAAACTGTTTTGCTGTAAGCACAGTATGATCAGAAATTAAACTGTTACCTCTCGTGGATAAACTCAGCCATCTCTTTCTGCATCTGTTTACCCTTCAGCTGCTTCTGCAGAAGGACCTCGAAGCCCGCCACCGAGGTGGTGCCCTGGGGGTCCTTCTTGTCGTTCTGAGGAGGAGGAGAGCATCGTTCAAAAACAGCAGCGGACCAATGAACAAGCACAGCTACAGTCAACACCTCTTTATTGTGTACCGTATGTTTGTGAGTGTGTAGGGGTTAGTGAGAATAAGCTTTGACTATGTGACTCACACTTGCATGTCAAGGAGGACATGCGTTGGTGTGTGTGTGTGTGTGCGTCAATCACTGATGGGTGGATGTGTATTTTGTGTGTGTGTGTGTGTTTCAGAGCACCAGAACAGGGTGTGGGGATGTGCAGCGCTTTGTCTTGTCTGTGACAGGACTGACGCTGAACAGAGGTGCCAGATTTATTTCACACAGCAGGTTTGAGCAGCAGGTCAGTGGACGTACAAAACAACACAAGCAGCGATGACACGACAGGCCGCAAACAAGGAGCCAAAGAGTAATAATGGAGGAGGAAACAGGTATCTGATTTCAGTCAATTATGTAGGCTGAAGGTTTTTTTTCGATACAAATCTAATTTAGGATGGAAATTTATGGAAACGGAAAATCGCAGCAGCCACTAGGGAGACATTGGAAGCAGGATGATCATTGTGTTTGCAGAGATCCGCCTACTTCAACATGAAAGCCAATTGTGCCTTTTGTTAAACGAGAGAGGATCCATTTGTTTTCTATTCACACAGCCATTTTTAGTTACATAACCTAATGTAAGCATTAGATGCCTTTAACGGCACTTTACATTTACCAGCAAAGATTTGCTCTAACAAAATGTGTTGACAGGTGCTTTTTCTGGTGGGTGGATAGCTGGACCAAACACAGACATAGTGAAGGATAATAAGCTATATATCGTCGCTGTATGGCTGAAACCTTGTATCTCCATATTTCGTCATTTTACATCAATGCTATTGGTCACCCTTTACATCTCTCTGTGGGTTTTAGAAATATGTATACCGCGGTGAGGCGATTTCGTCTGAGCTAAAAATCTAAATGTTTTCAAATTAACCTTTTCATTTCCCAAAAAACAATAGTTTTGGACATACAAGGTTGTCACCCGACAGCGACGATATCTGGGCAGGATATACTGGCACCAGCCAATTTATCATTTAAGGTCTACCATATGTGCTGCTTGTCACCCATGGTTTTCAGACTATAGCCACTATACAGTACTGCCTCATCATCACCAGAATATCACAACACGGTAGTTTCTGCGTTTCAGCCAAACTCACCCAGAAGTAATCGCAGTAGCTCCATTCGTTGGGCTTCAGGAGCTGCTGCTCCGGACTTTCTCCAGGCAGAGGGAAAGTCACACAGTTAATCTGAAGCGAAAAGAGAAGAAATACAGAGATGACTGATAGCAACGACCTTACTGAGAAATGAAAAAAATAACAGATCTGTGAGAAGTCAGAAGAAGACAAGAGGAGTGGAGTTGAAATGATGTCTTTAAGGCAGTGAGGTAACAGGCCTGGGTTTCATTTGGATCATGCAGATGAGAAGAAAAAAGGTCAGGCATGAGTAAACATACTAATGTTGGCCATCCAGAAGGTGACCCCATGGGCCTTCAGGGGGAAAGAGAGACAACCATGTCCACTCCAAAACACAGAGAAACCTTTTGTACTACGGAATGAATACAGAAAAAACTTTATACACGTGAGAATGTGGTGTTGCAGATAAACACACCCAGCACTCAGCCTGAATACAGACTCCATGGTCCACAGAGTCTTCAATTACTCTTGGGGCTGCAATTATGTAATGTTCACCATCTGTGAGCCCTCCCTCCTGGCACTGCAAGATGCCCTCTGTGCCATGTCAACCGCTGCTGCAAACTACATGGGCATCCAGACAGGATGCTTCATCCACAAACACACTGAGTCATAGTGTTTACTGCATGAGCTCACCACTGTACGGCTGTCACACAGACTGAAGAAAAACATGGAGCGTTTACCAGCTGGCTCAAACTAACTGCTTCATTCTTTTAACTTTCCAATAAAAAAAAGGTGTGACACAGGAATAATTTGATTCATACTCTGTAGGTTCGTCACTACGTCGGACCCCTTTTCACATTGAGATTCGATTATAGCCGCTTTAACACAACATTGACATACAGTATTATCACATTAAAGTTATTATGACCACAGTTGCCTATTTACATCCAGCAGACATGGAGCAACATTATCATTCATCCTGCTATCATCCCTGTGTTTCTGTCCTTATCCAACCAATATTTACTCTATTTTAATAGTCACTAAATGAACCTGTGTGTTTGGGACTGGGCAGGTAGCGTACGGTACGATCAGCGTCTTAGAGCTCTTTTGAAGGTATTGGCTGCCTACAATTGTATATTTTGGAGTTAATGAAAGTGGTTAAACTCAACCAGTCCATGTCTAACTGGAGAACCAAAACAAAAAGGCAGAACGTTGTAAAAAGCTGCATGATGCTGCAGAGCTGGTGATAATTCTCTTTAAGCTCTTTCTCTCCCTTTACATTGCACACACACATCTGATTTATACCTCAAAATATTACTTTAATGTACAACATCTCCGTCACTGAGACTCTCTTCTCTGTTGCAGCCTCTCTGTGTGATTCATGACGATAAGTCGGGTGGAGTTTTGCATACAACTCTGCAGCTTTAGACATCACAAATAGAGCGCGAAAAAAGCTGAACTTCCAATAAACACTCGACATTGACCCCCTCATTCTCTGCACTGCCACCGCAGCACTTGAACTGAACAGCTTTGAGTAAACAACTTCAAAAACAGATGAGTAATACTCTTCTCGGTTATATAATCACTACAAATCCAGAGGAAATACTAATATGGCCACCTGCCAAACGGGCATACGTCAGAAAGCAGCTAAAACATGCATACACGAGAGACACATTTATTTACAGTAACACTTCACAACCCAAAGGAACAACAGTGTGGTTTACTCCGTGCGCCGACGGTCACTCTGTTCATTTTCTGCCTCAGAGATCATACTGATTGTCATGGGCACTAGATTTTCCATTACACTGGCCACACATCTATCATGACTGCTGTTTATCTGCCTCTCCCATCCAGCAGAAAATGAGCCCATTTATCTAAAGGAAGGCTGTCTGGCTAACTTACTTCTCCTTTATGGCTGCTTAGTAAGGTGCTCCCGGGTTTGGAAATAAAATATTAATATAGATTACCTTCATTACACAGCATGTAATAAATCCTTCTGAAGGATCTAAGTTGTTGGACTTGGAATATTGCAGCAGGCTGTGTCGCCATATTTCATCTTTGAATGTTACAGTTTGGCACAAAACAAAGCTGCAAGCGACATATAACAGTGCATCTGTTTTGAGGGAATTGGGACATTTTGTCCTCCATAAACGTTCATAAACATTCAGTCTCATGAAGGTTTTGTATCCAGGCCAGAGGCAATGGTGTCATTATACGATTTAATGTTTTTACTCATTCATTCATTTATTATTTTTTTGCTTTGCTGAATACAGGGGGAAAAATCATGACACAGTGAAAAAGGAAATGGCCCGTGAGGGATGTTAGAAAAAAAATAAATAGTTTGGCTGTCGAACAAATGGTTGAAACACTTGCTACTCACATCCATTTCTGAGCAGAATATTTCAGCAAATTTGACTGTAGGATGCTCTGCTGCTGTTGCTAAGCGACAAATTACTTTTGCTGTAAAAGACCACCCCCCACCTACACACACACACACACACACACACACACACAAAGTAATCACAGACTCCATTCTGCCTCCATTCCTCCCTTTTCGTCTCCAATGATTGATGATAATTCAATGATCAATCAAAAAGCCCTGTCAGTGTCCCGCCAATGAGACCAGATGACAATCTTAACAAGCTGCTCCCCCCCTTACTTACACACACACACACACACACACACACACACACACACACACACACACACACACACACACACACACACACACACAGTGCCTACGCAGAAGCATACGCAGCATAGCAACAAGTCAAACCGCACATGAACAAATGTTTAATAGGCTGAAAAAAACATAGAAATACATTTGTTTTGATTGGCCACACCGTGAAGGTGAAAACAAGGGTACGGCGTCTCCTATCTTATGTGTGAAGCCTCGGCGTCCTGTGAGGGTCCATTTTGCCAACAGCCATGGATGTATGCGTCACCATGACAACTGTGGAGGGTTGTGTAATGCGAGGTGCATCTAGGCGAACAAAAAGACACCTTTGTGGACTGTTGTCATCCAACCACTGCTACAGTTCCAACCATCTTCACCTGTAATTTTATATGTTACCTTCATCAGCTGCAGCAGAAATAACTAACATCCATGCATGTTTCTTGTTTACACTGCTGCACTGTACGCTGAGTATTTCCTTCCATTTACCGGCTGTGTTTTCAGAAATGAACACTTCTCTGCAATCCTGTTTATTGGGAACTGAAAAATCATGTTTAAAATACAAAATAAGCTCTCACGCCTCAGCTCTACGTGAGAATTCCCCTGGATTCTCATGGAGCAAAGAGTCACAATAGATCTTTGAGCGGTGAAAGCTTTAGAAAAGGCCCTGCAAAGAGAGAGGAAGAAAATAATATTTTTTTTCAAACAGTATGTCTTCTGTGAATCGCTAAATGGCTTCCCGTCTCCTCTTCTCCTATGCCAGTGTTTTCCATTTCAACACCTATTAATCAGTGCTATTGCTTTTGTCACCATGGAAACTGGACTTGCTGCATGTCACGCAGGTCTGGAGGGGTTTTTCACAATAACCAGACTGACGGCTCCCGTGGCTGCATCAGGTCAACGAGCCCACCGAGCGCAAAATCAGACCCTGCGAGACAACAAAAGCACCTCTGTCTGTCTTCCCCTGACCATCACCACCACACTGTTTCCTCACCCACTCCCACAGTTATAACTGATTACATAACCACGGCTTCTCTCTGGCCATCTTAAGACAAAAGATACTATATACTTTATTGAAGAGCACATTTATTTCCTCCTTTTAGCCTTATCACAGGCTGATGCAGAGGACTGTGCAGTCCAAACGCTACTATATAAGCTAAAAGGGGGAGTTCCTCATATGCTTTCCTCATAAGCGTTCCCAATGCTGCTGTGTGACCTGCACAGCCCTGCAGATTACATGTGGAGCCCTTTGAGAAAGAACAAGGAGGTAACAGAGTATCACACTGAGCAACAACTCAATGAAAACACTCAGAGATCAAGCTCTTTTCGTTCAGAGAGAAGCGATTCTAAAAAAAAATACCAACCGCGGTCTACGGATCAGCTCCGTACTTTTCACTTAACATTTCAATATGGTGAAAAATTGCATAGCGAAGACACACATTTCAGTCTTGAGAGCATTAATGAATCACTGACAGGCATTAAATGCAAGAGTCCTGGACAGCTTCTTTATTCAGACTAATGTGGCATCCAATACACAGGGAACCCCATGTTACTCCACGAAAACCCATAATGCATTATGATTTGAGCTTGAAGACTATGTCAACACATGATAGTAAAAAGAGAGAGAATAAAAGATGAACTTATTCCAACCACATGAGGAGACTCAAAGAGGATGGAGAGACAGCAGAATTGGAAGAAGAAGTAGAAGAAGTTGGAGCTCCAGGGTACTCACAGTGATCTTGGTCTCCTTGACCTCCTTGATCTGCCTCCTGGCCGGCGAAGAAACAGAGCCGGGGGGCTGTGGGGTGAGACAGGAGGGATCATCAAAACTCTCCTCAGTGTCAAAGCTGGCTTCCATCGTTATCCCTCTCACCACCTCCTGCTTCTCTATGCTGGGAAAGCCTCACTCTCTCCTCTCTCGCTATCTCCCTCCACCACGCACCAAGGCTGCCTTCAGTCTCACAGGCTACGGAGTGAGTGGAGAGGAGTCGCGTTGCAAGGGGGGGGGCGGGTCGGGGGGGGGGGGGGGGGAGGGGGGGGGGGGAGGGGGGGGGGACAGGGGGGACAGGGGGGGGGGGGGACAGAGCGTTGGAAAGGTAGTGTTAGGGGTGTGGGCGGGGGGGGGTGTGTGGGGGGTGTGTGTAGGGGGGATTCTGTGGCGGCTGTGGGAGTGTGACGAAGTCTAGCCTCCGGTTAAGCTGCTGTCACGCGAGTTTTTAACGTTGAAGGCTGCGAGGAGATGGATGCTGCCAGTGAGGGGGGCTCTGCGTCCCCTCCACCCCCACCCAGTCTCACCTCCACCCCTCACCCAACGGTGTCCATGCAGAGAGAGAGACTGCTGAGAGAGAGAGAGACTGCTGAGAGAGACACCGAGCCAGCTCATGGATGGAGATGCTGAAGCGTAAAGGCGAGGATGCGGGGGCGGGAGCATAAAGAAAATAGTAAGAGGAGGAGGAGAATTTATTTACATGATCCCTGCCACACCTCCCTCCCCAGAGAGGCAGATAGTGTGGGAGGAGGGAGCAGAAGTGGTGAAAGTAGCAGTGGTGGGGGTTGGTTTGATGGAAATGGTTGAATGATGATCTTTAAAAGACTAATTACGATTGGGAGGGAAACCGGAGGGGGAGGGGAGAGAGAGAGCAGGAGGGAAAACAGGCAGCCAATGAGATGCAGCCTCTCTGATTGTGTGTTTATTTGTTGGAAGAAGTGTGTGTGTGTGTGTGTGTGTGTGTGTGTGTGTGTGTGTGTGTGTGTGTGTGTGTGTGTGTGTGTGTGTGTGTGTGTGTGTGTTTACGATGGAAGGGGTTATAAAAGTGGGTTGATGAGGCAGATTTAGGTCTGTGTCAACATAATGCGCAGAAATATGAAGTATTTGTGTATTTATGTGTTCTCAACGCTATGCTCATGTTTACTGTTAATGTGCGTGCAAGACAACGGCTGCGACATCGTTATCGTCTCCCTCACATGACAGCCCGAGGCATCAAACACAAGCTGTGTGCAGAGCGGAGCGGCTACGGCGGCACACGTGATCAGCATCCCCTCACACCTTCTCACAACATCCCCCTGCGCTGGTCCAACAACACCATCACAGCCAGAACAGACCCGCAGGAACGAGCACAACAACCGCGTTCTCACCTTCGCTGCACAGAACATGGCGGCGGCGGCGGCCAGCTCGGACCACCACAATCCCAGTCCAGGTTTTTTTTGATCCGTGGTCCCAGCGCTCCCAGCGTGAGCTGCTACTGTCTTGGCTGGCCTCCTTTCCAAAACTGACAAACTCTGACAAGTGGGAGTCCAAATTTCAGCTGCCCATATGGCACCAACATGTCTGTCCATCTATACTCTCCTGTGTGATCATGAATCGGTATGCCCTCATCTGACTCGTAATTAGTCACATGGGTTGGCACGTAATCAATGTTGGCCCGGGTCCATCAGAGCTGTGGGAGCGGCCCTGCTTTCAGTGGACGGAGCACGGCAGCTTTATATCATGGAAACACCGATATCAGATTGTGGGGAGAATTGTTGAAATGGGAGAAAGCACCAAAAGTGGATTTGATGTTTTTGCACTAAGGCCACTCAAGACAAGAGGACAGCGATTGTGAAAGAGGATGGGGAACTGCTTAAAGGCAGGCCTACAATGAGTAGGATCTTCTGAAAAGACAATGTAAAGTCTAATAAAAACTAATCCCTCTCTCAATCATCACTTATGACCCTTATGTCTGTATCTGCAGAGAACCTGCCGTCTGCCGAATATTTCTTATTTTGCAGACTTTGGAACGTTTCTGGGCGTCAACCTCTATGAACTCAGAGACCGGGTGCCAGATCGTAAGCACACATTCAAGAGGAAGTTAAGAATATGGCAGACACAGCACAAAAAAAAAAGCAAATACTGTATAGCGAGGCGAAACGCCAAGTGGAAAAAGCTTGGTCCAAAACTAGAGAGAATCTGGGGTTGGCTTACACTCGCTGGGGAGGGGTCAACTTTGAATGTTGTGTTTACAAAACCCAACTGAAACATCTACCCATTCTGCCTCAAAGCTATTAATTGTTCTTTCAAGTTATTGTTTATAAGAATACTGTGAAAAATCAATTCCTAGTTCCCAGAGTCCAAGGTGATGTCTTCAAATGAAAAAACATTGTCATATCCCAACTTTATGACAATTTCAAACCGAGAAAAGCAGCAAGTCTTCAAATTAGAGAAGCTGGGAACCTTAAATGATTAAGGTTTCCAGACTTAAATGATTACTAGATCAAGTTGTTGATCCATTTCCTGGCGATCTACAAATCGATTAATCCACTTGTTTCAGCACTACATAAAACCATGAAGGGAAACAGACACTGTGAAACAACTTCATCAATATGTGAAGACTGAAGACAGTCTGAACCTCTCTGTGTGCAAACAAAGCCGACACTTGGCTTACCTGTTTGATCATGGTGGGTTTCCTCAGAGCAACCTCAGCGGCCTCTGTGGGCTGACTGGTCTTTGTACTGCCGTGGCATCCATTTGCTGTCGACAAAACAGACTATAGACCATATATTATTGATCAAAGCAACAGCTGGACTCTTACTTTTGTACAATAACTTCACATAAAATGGCCTGGTGGGAAGCAAGTACTCGACGATTTGACAGGCGACCCAATTACAGCAAAAAGGTCACATTTGACTGAGATTTTGGCATCTAAATATCGCCTCGTCCAAGCTGTGGTTTGCATTTTTAGAGCAGACAGACTCTGATTTGTTCTCCCTCACAACAAAATAATGACATTGTTTTATTTAAGCTGCAGCTTTTCTTTATTGGCAATGTAAAGCCAAGATGAGCATTTGTTGATTTTTTTGTCTTCCTGTACCAGAATTATTATTATTTCAGGTTTCTACAGTGTACATTCTCTTTCCGCATACATACATAAATATATATCCATCTATCCACATATTGAAGGAATGACATTTATCGGCCTCCCCTTCACAACTGTGTAGTAACATCCCTGGTTTTTTCCTTAAGGGCCCTTAATGGTTCTTCGTCGCTTGTGATTCATGAGCTGTCTGCTCGTTGCATATCAAATCGTCCCATCTCCAGCTGAAGGTAAACACGTGAGCCCAGCAGAGTGTGACCCCTGAGGCCACACATTTTACAGCCAGGGATGCTGGGCCACATGACTTAAAAGTGACATTAAGAAATCTACGACCTTCGTTTACCTCTGTTACTGACAGAGATGTATAGTATCAAAGTAGAACTACTTCACTACTGTACTAAAATGCTGTATCTGTATCTCCTACTTCCACTTTTACTTCATTACATATTTTCGATGTGTTTACATTTTATACCTTTTTTTATGTGCTGCATCGTTACAATTATGTTACGAATCATTCCAAACCCACATTATCACTGCCGGAGCGGTAGATGGCTCTGTCATCATGTCATCATGTCATCATCATTGAGTGAACCAAGCGATCAAGCTGTCTTATAAGAAGGCCGCGCATGCTGCCGTTCTGCCTTTCGCTCTGCTGCCTGCCTGCATTGAGAACACTTGAGCTTTGTTAGTTTGTTTTGAGATGGAAGAACCAGAAACACCACCTTCAACACCTTCAACTTGAAATGATCGTGGCGGTGAGGGGGAGGAAGGAGACCACCCCTGGCCCTACTTAGAGTCCATGTTTTAATTTGTTGGAGTGAAAGACAATTCATATAGAATGGAGTGCCTACTCTGCCTTCCGAAAGATTGCGAAATAATGGCCTTCAAAAATTCACCGTCGAATTTGAAGAAACTTACAGTATCAAGGTGAGTTACAAATACACAAATGGCACACCATCTCAAATATAGTCTATGTCGACGACGTTTCATTTACGGGATAGTTCTGGTGCACCAGATGTCCCTCATTTTCGCCCGGATGTCACCTTCCGCTTTCTTTGTGTTGGCATTCTAAACTCCGGTCGATTCAGGAAACATCCTCCGAGCTAGAACTGACAATTACATTTTTGAGTAAAATTCTCCTCACACACTCGACAGCCATTTTAATTCCAGAGCTCGCCTCTCTACGTGCACATGTTCCACCAAAACAAGTTCCTTCCCAAGGCTATTTTGCAGAGGCACCGTTGCTCCGTCCGGACAATTCTGATTGGTTTAAAGAAATGCCAATAAACCAGAGCATGTTTTCCTCCCATCCAGGAATGTTGTGTGGACTAGCCAGACCCTCCTCCACAGTGCTGTGGAAAAAGGTCTGGCAATGCGAGACTAGTGGAAATATGCAAATTATCTTTTTTTCGAGAGATTGGTACCACTAACATGTCTGCGCATTAAGTACTATACTGAGCTGGAAACAGGATGTGGTTAAACTAGCTTAGCGTAGTGACTGAAGGCAGGGTAAAATGAGTTTTCTTTTTTCCATCATATTTTTTTTTCCCAACCATATTTTCTAGGGCGGTAACTGACTCACAATTTTGTCAGTCTCATCAGATTTAGCTTTTTTTTTTCTCCATATAGAGTATCAAGCAACGCCTTATTGAACTGCCTGATTTTTGAACGGGGTTCGGAGGGACGTTCAGGGAGACAGCAATGTTCACGTAATAAAGTAAACGAGCCAAGTTAGCCCTCTGAACTAATGTGTGCTAATTACTGTAGCCAAGGGTAAAAAAAATAAAAACACTGAACCTCTATAATCATACAGTAGCAGCGTGAACCAACACACTTTTATTAACAACATTTGTGGAGATCCTATATCTCATTTAGCTGCACTGAGATGTAAATTCACCACTTCTAAGCAAAAGGCAGAAGATAAGGTTATCTCGGAGCCTGACTGGGCAAAGCCTCTCTTCCTCTGTCTCACTCAGACTCCCATCGGGTCGGTTTCCGCAGCTGCCTGTACCCTTCGCTGACATCTTCACCAAGTGAACGGGACAATGTAGTGGAATGATTTTACCCCAGAGAGCAGCGAGAAAGTGAGGGGGCACTCACTGGGCAGCTTCTTCTGGGGACCGAGAGGTCTCCAGAAGAAGCTGCACACTGACTGACAAAAAGAAGGAAAAGAAACGACTGCTCGACTCGAAGAATCTCAGTTGACCGAGGGGTCACCGACTGACGATTTGAATTTTCGACTTTCAGGGGGCAGCTCTAGCATTTCAGAATCTAACTTTTTGGGGTTTATTTCGACCGTACCATAGTTGGTTGAGTTGTGAGTTATTTTGTTTATTTAGCTTATTAGAATAAAAAAGCTCAACGGGGATTGTGGAACATAGCAAACTCGAATGTAAAAAAGAAAAAGTGGATTTGTATTGTTTGTAACACCTTTGACTATTTGTGCATATTTGTATGCTACATGTGTTCATGCATGCACATATTCCTGGGATGCCATGGTACGTGTTCAGCAATTCAATGTTATCTCATCTACTTCCCCCCCTTGCATCACTATTTCTGTCTCTCTGGACCAGTTGGATAAATCCCTGGTTTCCTGTCCAGAGGTTGGAGGAGACGTCCAGGCTGCTCAGATCTAAATCTGGCCTTCATTAAACTTCTTTCTCTCTCAGGAGGATCACACTTGTCTGGTTGAATGCTGACAAACTCCCCTGCAGCTGACTCGTTTTTCCTCTAAGTGTGTTTAGGCCACATGCCAGCAGAAAGAAGAAAACCATCTGCTATCTGCTAAGATGTCGTTAGCGAATATGCTGGCAGCGATTGAACATAATAAGCCAGTCATTAAGAAAATGTAGGATTTAATCCAGTAGTGAGGTTTGTGATAATGTAAGACACGGCAGAGAAATGTATTACAGGGGATTTGTCAAACCTTTTGGGAAAATGTTGTAAGACTCTTGGAAAAACAGTGTGATTACTTATATTGTGTCAAAACTGCTTAAACTGAAGGAATCTGTTTTAGGATAATACGCAGCACAGCTGCTGATGCCAAAAGGCTAAATCTGTCTAACAGGAATTATGACCTGTGACTCCAAATGGAAAAAGATGTTCATGGAAAGAGCAATTTACCCAATGAATACAGATATTATAGTTGTCATCAGCTCGCTATCTATACAACTATTTTTCAAATTTTCCTGCAACATCTATTTTCAGAGTTTGTGCTTCTTGTGCTGTTGTTTTGTTTTCTACATGTTAGTGCATTTTAGAAACTGTGTCAAAGAGCAGGTGGGCTGAGATGGTAAAGGCTCAGTTTTACCATATGGTGAGGAGTTCTGCTGTGCCAGCGGCCTCTGTGGGGACTCAGTTAACAAGGAGGGACGTCGCCATGTTGTTTCTGGAACGACAAAAACAACAGGAATAAGGACAGCTGAAAAAGAGAAGGTGCCACAATTTCACATTATCAGCTCCCTCTGCACACTGACATTTATCTGCACAACCTTCATCTCCACTTTTGATAAATGCAGTAATCTATAGGGCTGTCGCCTGGACGTCGAAGATTTGAATCATTAGTCAGAGACCCCTTAGTTGACTGAGATTCTTCAAGTCGAGCCAACATTTTTAGCCGTGCAGCTACTTCTGGGGACATTTTAGCCCCTAAGAAGTAGCTGCAGTGGACCCGGACCCAGGGTGAGTCTGAGTGTGAAGAAGTGGAAAGAGGCGTGGAAGTGGCGAAACCCACGTGAAACAGATAGAGGAAATTACTCGAGTTGGGGTGTCTCCGTTGTAAACCTTCTCTGGCTCTACACACCCGAACTGGCAGATTTTGAATGCTCCCGTTAATGTGAATGTTGATGACATAATGTGCACTGCTACTTCATATATCTAGTTTTTTTCTTCAAATCCCCATTTCTCTCTCACTGTTATAACACATTCGGCATAATGCACTCACATATGAGTAATGCTTCCACCTTTTTCAGACCTACTACCAAAGTTGTGCTTTCATTGCCAAAGGCTTTGGGCATGCGAGCGTGGGGGCTATCCCCACACAGCGGCCTCTTGAGCCAAGCGCAAATAAAACATTTTAAAACTATTAAATTGGCCAGTAGAATATTGACAAATATATAATAAGCAGCAACCAAGGATGTTTTATGTTGTGCATGAATCCAGAATTATGTAAATTTTATGTTGTGTTTTAATTTAATGTTTATGTTACACAGTACCACTAAAACCACACTAAATATATGAATATCAAAGTTTGATGGGCAGAATGTTGTGAACTGTACCGAGCGCACTCATGCTCCTCAGGGGATAGGACTTCTCCATTTCGGACGCTCTATGAGATGTTTTCTAGCTCCAACCTCAGGTCAAAATGTCATCTTTGCACACAAATTATATCAAAATCTAACTGGGTGATTACGTTAAAAAAAATTTACTTTACAAATAACTAAATATTAATAACATACACTTGATTTTCCTTGCTGTATGCTTCTTGCCAGTCTGACCTAAGCACAGGGAATCCTAAGTTCTTCTTTAAACTCCTCAAATATCCCTTAAATATCATTCAGTAAAAGTAAAAACAGAAAGTGTTTAACCTTGTTGTGCCAGCGCTTTAGTAAAGTCAAGGTATTTCCTGATAAATAAAACAGGAAGAATCTTGTCTATATATGTATACCCTGCTGGATGATTTCTAGCTTTCTTCCTATCACACACAAGTAATCAAGAATCATTCCACTTAGTAGAGCAGGAAGTCCTTTACGCTGTAACAGCTGCGGGTGAATCAATGTGGATGTTACTCTGTGGATCCTTAAGTGCAATCAAGAAAACTCAAGGCACAAATGTCCAAATGCAGGAATCATGGACATTTGTTACTGTAATGTGCATATTTTAATTAAAGGTGCTCTAAGCGATGTCACACGTTTTTTAGGCTACAACATTTTTTGTCACATACAGCAAACCTCACTCCTCACTATCCGCGAGCTCCCTGTCCCCTGAACACACTGTAAAAAAAAAAAACATGGTCTCTGTATACAGCCCAGGCTCCACAAATGGCAACAAAAACAAACTGTGCCATCCTGCACCACGAAGCATAACAAACAGTGTTCCAGCGTTCCAGCCAATAGCCGACAAGAAGGATTTGGGGGTGGGGGTTGGGGGGGTTAATGCGCAGAAGCACGGAAGGGAGGGAGAGGGGATGGGATGAGGAGGAGGGAGGGGCGAGCTAGCCTCGTTTTGTTTGAAAATACTTTGAACGTCAACAAGTAACGTCACCCAACATCGCTTAGAGCACCTTTAAGAAACACCGTCTCTAAGGGCTGTCAATCGATTAAAACATGTAATTGAATTAATTGCATACTCTGTGATTAATTAATCTAAATTAATCGCATACATAATTTTTGCTGTGAAAGTATTTTAAATATTTCAATTCAAATGAATCAATGACTATTCAGCATTAGTCACATTAAAGTTAAAAAACTCTTTATTATTTTCACTGTTCAAATAATGACCATAACAATCAACAATATGTCCTAATATGCTGAGTAAAGAAATTCAAAAGTGCTTCAGGATTCCTGAATCAGGAATAGGTTTATTTCACTAGTAAATTGCTGTTGAACGACAAAAACATCCACCAGATGGGAAAATGGTATTTTACAATTACTTTGAATGCACCACGAGGATGTAGGTTACCAGTTTCATTGAATGCACCGTCTCCGTCTGTTTTTCCGACAACAGCAGCTGTAGAAGTGTCGGAATCCTCTACAGTGAGTGAAACACAGTCAAACTTTACACCGTTTAGCGTTAGGACCTAGCTGTCAGCATTTTAACCGTGTTTAATCCAGCTACTAGCTAGCGGTAGGCTAAAGTTACCTGCTGTTACATCGCTGCTGTGTACATGCAGCGATGTTTGTTGCCTGTGGCAACGCATTCTCTCCTCTCTCTCCTTCATTTTACAGTTGAATGGTGGCTAGACCGGCTCTGGGTGAAAGGTCAATATGGAATGAATTAATCTGCATTATTTTTTTTAACGCGTAATTTTTTCTCAGATGAATTAATCGAAATGAACGCGTTATTTTGACAGTATATATATATATATATATATATATATATATATATATATATATATATATAAAAAAAAAAAAATACTAGATTGCATTATATTTGACATTTTTGTTATATTGCAGTACTATACTATATATTGTAATTCTAAACTGCAACATTTCCCCTTGTACTGTATCTCATATCCCATACTATATCATACTGTACTATATTTACTATATTGTGTATATACACTATATATAGTTATTATGATTCCATATTAATACAAACGCTAAGGATTTTTACTTGTATATTATCATTATATATAACCTATTAACATGCTACTGCTGTTACTAATCACACCACTGTCACTTGTGCCTTGTAATTGTGTCATTAATTGCTCTTGTACAGTTTCTATTTTGTTTTGTTTTATAAAGCTTTAATATTTTAATTTTTACTTTCTCTATGTATCTGTATTAATTTCTGTCTTTGTGCTGCATCAACAACCACATTTTCAGTCAATAGAGGCTTATCTCATCTTGTGGCTGATGGTTTCATTATTCTATCACATTAATTGCTACGTATCGCCACCAGCCTATACTGTAACAAATGTCTTGATACACAATCACATTTTTTGGGCCTCAGCTCCTTCTTGTAATTCTCTCTCATCGTTCCAAGTCCCACTGTCGTATTCTCAACTCCAAAGGGATTGGATGGAAGGATTTCAACTGATCCTCATTTGAGCACCTCCTCTGTTAAATGACACAGACTAAAAACAACAAGCAGCTTTCTAATAAACACTGTTGGCGTGCGTCTCTATGGCACAGTCTCAGTAGCAGCTTTTTGAAGCTCCACATTCAGACACGAAACAACAACTAACGGTAACAAAATAAAAAGTTAATGCTGCAGCATATGGCTGCTGAATGTAAAAATAGCTTTTGGGTCTATTGTGTGTGTGTGTGTGTGTGTGTGTGTGTGCTGTGAGCCAAAGTGCAATCACTGCCAGAGTTGTTGTTGATGCAGCCTTTCTTCTCTTCTGCCCCGTGGGAGTCTGTCCTATCCCCCTGGATTCATTCCCAAATGAAGTGTTAAACACACACACACACACACACACACACACACACACACACACACACACACACACACACACACAAAACCATATGTTTGTGAAAGGTCGCCTGCCTTCCAGCCTCTGTATTAATATAACTCTTCAGTCTCTTGTTGGATAGCAGCGTATTAGAGCATAGGAAGAAATGTCCCTCCACCTCTGATTCCACAGATCTCACTGCTCAGATGCTGGCTGTGCAACACGTTTAAGATAATTAGATTAAAGTGGATCGAATCTGCAGGCCAGTATCCACATGAATGGACTGCTGAGACTCGATGATGGGGAGGAATGATAATGAGTCCTCATAGTTCGCAGCGTTGAGGCAGTGGGAACTGGACGGCATGATAAGCAAAGTAAAACACAAGGTGATACAGTTCAGTACATGGCTACTGAACAGAAACACATGACCTCTGTGTCTGATGGAATCAACAGAGTGCAGTTTTCGTTCTACATTCTAATGTGTCTCAAAGGCAGAGAAATAATATGATTGGTTGATTAATCTGAGCGAGCTACAATAAAGTTCAAAGCTTGTTCATTTCGTTGCAGAAAAAACCTTATTAGCATTATCTTTATTTTGCAACATTATCTACATTTAACTGCAAAAGTAGCATACAACAATGATGCCCCATTTAGTTTGAGAGCTATTGGCTGCAGCTCCTGCAACTCATCTGCATAAAAATAAAACTTTCTTGAGTGACTCTTACATTTCTTTAAAAAGTACATTTAAAAAAGAAAATCTGGGCATTTATCAGTGTTAATTTAAAACGTAAAAATGGGTAGAAAATGGGTATATAAGTCAATAATATAGCCACGCTAGCAACCCTGTGAGGCTCAACAATGTTGATGTTAATAATGTTTACTATGTTTACCATCTGTGTTGTCTGTGTGAGCCTGCCAACATTTTCTAATTGGCAATAAACACAAAGTACAGCTGAGGATGACACCAAAGTGTTGTACGAATTGAAAGTTGGATCTGATGATGGGGCTAGATGGAAAGTTATGAGGGAAACATGAATAGTTGTCGAGAAGTCAACCTCATGGTGGCGCTGGAGGAAATGTCAGTGGGGTTCATCCTCTGGGTATTATTAATGTCTGTTAAGGATTTCATGTCAATCCATTAAATAGTTTTTATATTTCAGTCTGGACTAGGGATGTAAACAGTTAATCGACTATCGATTAATTGTCGATAAGAATTTACTCGATTAAATTAAATTAACATTGAAATCTGAGACCGTTTTCCACAGGACGTAGGCCTAACTGAGCGTGACACGAGATTCTCGTGGGCGGCGAGAGACCAGACACAAACTTGAGGCGGCAAAAAAGAAACCAAGCATGAGGCGGTCAAAACGGAGTGCAGTGTGGAAGCATTTCAAATTAATTAATGATGACAAAGACGCCCAATGTAAACTCTGCGGTACTACGTTTAAGTTGAGCAGCTCTACGAGTTCGCTAACATACCACCTTCATAACTTGCATGCAGCCATGTTGCAGGGAGGAAGTCTGTCGCCATCACAACCTACAATTTCTGCTGTGGTGGGAAGGCGAGTATGTGACCACAGGAAAGCGGAGGGCATTACTCAGTGGATTTGCGGTATGATCGAAAAAGATATGATGCCAGTTAGCACCACCGACGGTGAGGGATTTCGGGAGTTACTACACTACATGGAGCCAGGATATAATATCCCTTCTCGAGCGACCATTACTAACCACTTGGAAGCATGCTACAAGAACACGAAGGCTGAGCTAAAAACACAGTTAGCCGCGGCTAATGTGGCTCTGACGACGGTTTGTTGGACGGCACTGACTACAGAGAGCTACATAACAATCACTTGCCACTACATTGGAAACGACTGGCAGGTAAAGTCAAACTCAGCCAGGCTGTAGAGTCATGGGGACTCGCCGGGCGCGTAATAGCCTGTGTGCACGACAACACTCGGACCATTGTCTCAGCAAACTCACTTCCGGAATTAACAGTGGAATATGTTGAAAAATGGGCATATGACGACTGCAAGATTCCCCGGGCTGTTTTGCTGAAAGGTTACAACAACTGGATCGAGGGATATGTGCACGACGTGGAAGGTAATACACAGACGATGACAACTTTTTTTTCTGAAATCAACATTAGCTAACATTACTTTTAAAGTTAGCTTGTTAGCTAGCTAATACAACAGGACACGATAACATTACAAGCTGATGCTAAGCATTGTTAAGATATATTAACCACTCCAGACTGACTGTTATTTTGAGTGTTAATAAATTATTTTACCGACAGTTAAGAGGAGCGAGACAGCGTTGGTCCGACAGACATGATAACAGTCTTAACCATCATTTGACCATCATCAACAAAACCGTGCTGATGCTAATTAGAATCCAGGCTAATGTACTGAGGCTGCTTTCTGTTTTCAGGCGTGGCTCTCACCTTTACTGCAGCTGTTGACGTAGTACCGGAGTCCCTCAGGTGACGTGTAGCTCCTCCATCCTGGGGGAAGAGGTCGGCTGTCGGTCTCCTGCTTGAGTGCAACCGAGCTCACAACCGCTGGCTTCTGTCATAAACAAACACTCATTTCACCATAAGCATAAACAAAGCATGTTTCCTGTTTACTTCCTGTAAAATATCATCATAATGACATAACCTGGGCCTTAAAATCTACAAGAACAAGATCATCTTCTCTGCTTCTCTTCATAGTCGTCAGATTCATCTACCAACCCTTATAGCTGGCTCAGGCCTTGGACCAGCTCCTCTAAAAAGTTATACCTTTGTTTTAATTGAGGTAAGAGTTTTCATTGGACATTTTGTGTTTCGTTTACTTCAAGGCTTTTTTTAAGTAGCATGAACAGAACCCAGCAAAATCAAGTAAATTAATATTACTGCCATTCAGTTAGATAAACTTCCTTTTCTTAGTAAACATAACTCAGTTGTACATGATATTAAACACAATTGAAATGAGTATGAATTACTTGGCAACCTATCATTTTAAAGTTAATTTTACTCCATTACATTGAGTGCAGGCTACATCCTCCGGTAAATCAATGGCGCTGCATTAACAGCTATAAAAATGCATATCTGTACCCCAAGCACTACGTTTTCATTGTTGGATCCTCCCTCATCAATACGAATTTCATATTAAGAACATGGAAAGACAGATTTAAGATTATTCAATTTATTTATCTCTAAAACAAAACATTGTTTCAAAAGTTTTAATTCTAACAGTGCTATTTACTACTAAAGGTAATTGTGAGACATATCACATTACAATTGCAATAACAATTTTTAAAACATTTTTAAGAACTTCTGAATTTAATGAATGCTATTATGCTACAATGAAGTGACGTTAAAGTGTTCAAGCAAGCTGCTGATACCCGTCGCCCATGTGTCCGCCCAGATCAATCAGACACTTCAGACGCAACGGGGGAAAGTGATACTTGTGCTTCTATAATCTTCGTGTATATACAGCAATCACAGACATAACTACAGATTGTGTATGTCAACTCACTTTTATAACACTTCATGTACACAATAATCACATGGTAATAACTACTCACATAAACTTTGATAGTTTTACTTAAAATATATTGTTGTGTATGTAGCCTACTGACACACTGTAAGTAAATGGTGGATATTTCATATCCAGGAAATAAGTAAGTCCAAACAGTAGGCAGCATGCTTGTGACACGTAAAGACCTCTGACCACTGGATGTCCTTCGATGACAATGCCAATGGCATTGGGCTGATGGCACATGTAAACTTTCATTGTGCAACCCTTGAGTTAGGCATACACCTCGGTTTCATCACGACTCTATAGGTGGAGACAAACAATTTAGGAGTTTGGTTAGAGAAACAGGTAATGAGGTAATAACAGGCTCGCTCTACATTATCCCGCTTATTCCACAGCTTATAATAGGACTACTCATAGAGGTTACTTTACCACTGATGAGCACGACTCTCTGGAGGAAAAAAAAAAATGAACAAAAACTAAGGGTGCTCAAGTGATATGCCACAACAACAGTTTTATTTTAAATGAATGGCTGCAACAATAAAATAATGTGTGAATATGAGGAGTGTATGCAGGGTTCAAAATGTAGTTTTTTGTCCACCCGCCAAATGGCTAGGGAATGTTCAGATTTGACTAGCCACTGAATAGATTGCCATTGTATTGTTGGCTGATAAGTGAAGCAAATCTAGCCACTTACATATTTTACCAGCATTTGGCTGGTAAATTGTGCTAATTTTGAACCCTGAGTGTATGTGCACGCACATGTGCGTTTGTGTGTGCATGCCTATACGTGCACATTCATATGGGTGTGTGGGTGTGTGTGTGTGTGTGTGTGTGTGTGTATATGTGTGTGTGTGTGTGTGTGTGTGTGTGTGTGTGTGTGTGTGTGTGTGTGTGTGTGTGTGTGTGTGTGTGTGTGTGAGAGAGAGAGAGCGCAAATTAACATTAACATATTTACCCCCATTCCACAGAATGAACAAATGAAATGCTGACAAGAACAAACAAAAGAAATGCATTCTTAAGTCACAATGGTGACAAGAAAAAACAAATTAAATGCATTGTTAATCCGAGTCAAAATGGTGACAAGTGAAATTGGTGGAGTGCATTTCTGGTGGACCCAAAAGCTACCTAAAACACACCTACCCCGCCACTGTCTGTCACCCATTGTTTAGCTAGCTGTATTAGCATGGTGCTTTGAAATTAGCAGGAGGTTGATACACCATGCTTTACTAAAGAAACTACAGTTTGACCTGATATAACTCATACAACATTATCTACAACGGTAGAAGTACTAAACAAAATATGAACTTGTTATTTTTTTGTACTTTTTTTACCTCAGAATTACATTTTCTGCTGTAGCTTCAGGAGAGATAGCAACACAGACTGGAAAACCTCCATGTGGGATCATAAAGGAAGCCTGAGGAAACTGAAACCGTCACATGACTCCTAACTTATCCCTGTTTCATGGAAATGGTAGTGTTACAACTTACCCTGTGTTACAACTGTACCCGGTTGTTTTACTTAAAACATATTGTTGTGTATGTAGCCTACTGACACATTATAAGTAAAGGCAAGGTATATTGGTACTTTTTAAGATAAAACAGATCAAATAAACTAGATCACAGCTATTTAAAATATATTAAACCTACATGGTGGGAGTAGCACTTGTTACATGCTGTTATAGTTTTAGACTGCCGAGGGACTTCCTTTGACACACTGAGCTCCTCTCTCCTTTCTCTTTCCATCTGTGTTTCCAAGCTCTGGAGCTTATTCCTCGGAGTCCTCGTGTTTTTTCGACCTGCTGTTTTCCTTGGATCAGGGTGGCACCTAAATCATGGTTGCAGCTGTCGCGTAGTCCTATGACCTGTTACGACCTGGTACGCCCTGCAGTGCCCTTCTACGTCCTGGAGTGCCCTTCTACGCCCTGGTACGCCCTGCTATGCCCTGCAGTGACCTGCTACGCCATGAACTACTACAACTACTATTTCTAGTCATAGTTCCATTATCTTTATTGTTACTATAATTGCCACTGTTCATCACACCCCCAACCAGCACCGTCAGACATCTGCCCAATGAGAGCCTGGGTCTGTCCGAGGTTTCTCCCTACACTGTTAACCCAAATTAGTTAGAAATTTGTGTGGAAACCCGTTGCCTTAAACCGTTCAAGTTTTTACACAAGGTGAAACTTAACAGGTCAAGTTGTATCATCACAGATTGGTAAGTTGATGCAGTAGACAAATCAAGTTTCCATTAGTAGTCATTACTAAAAATCATTAGTAAACTTACTTTAGTTCAAATATAATACATATGAAATATCACACTATACTTATCAAAATTACGGAAATATATCATCCTCATAAATGTTTTTTTCTTTGTTACAAAACAGTTTTAAGAACAATGTATATTATACATTAGTTCCATTAAAAGAGAAAGGAGAACAATTCAAAGATTGTAATTTCCAACATACTTTGCATGAATGTGATTAGCTGTACTCCACCTCACTGCCCAGACCCCCTCAGTCCATAACATAAATGCACATCCAAAACAATAACAGAAACTTATTAAAAAACACTTTAACTAGAACAGAAACCGTGTAGAACATATATTTTTTTCCCCATGAGCCTTCGCATCGCTTCAGCCAGAACAGTTCCAATGACCCCGCCCCTCCCATACAGAAACATAACATCCTTAGTTATCGCTGCTTAATATGATCTGTGCACTGCATACTTAAGCTGATTACAAACAACTAATGTGATTTAGTAATGAATGTGGTTTTTAACAAAACATAAAAGAATAAGTAGTGACCACTAAAAAGTTCAATTACCACTAAGTCTGGGTTTACAGTGTAAAAGGAAGTTTTCCTCATCACTCAAGGTTTCTTTCTAAAAGGAATTTTTTTTTTCTCGACACTGTTGCACTAAAATAAATGTTTGGTCTTGGGGGAATTATTGGAATTGTTGGGTCTTTGTAAATTATAGAGTGTGGTCTAGACCTACTCTATCTGTAGAGTGTCTTGAGATAACTTGTCATGATTTGATACTATAAATAACATTGAAATGAATTATTTTTACAATATTACGCAATCCAACACAATGGCCCTGAATTGATGCTATTTTTGTGTGTAGGTTGCATTTTATTGTAAGATCTTTTAAAGGAGGAAATCCAGCTACACAACATATGCAAAAAACAGGATTGTCTCCTTATTGTCCATCCAGTTACCATACTAAGTGCTACTGATTTCCTTGAGGCTACAGGGAGTCATGTTGTATGAGAATAATCTGTTCTAATTTAGTTCATAAATCAAGGATATATGCAGCTGTATCCATAAATTAAAAAGAACTGCATTCTGATATGATCTTTGCTAAATAATGTGGGCATTAACTATTGAGGATCATGAGGGTTGTGGAAATGGACAGCTTAATTTATTCAGAGTAAGGGAACATTGAGTAAAAACATCTATAATGTGATGCTGCTGCTGCTTCATTAAAGTTTATGCATTTCCACAAGCTTGCATAATACAGTAAATGTAAACGTAAATGTAGGAGTCATGACACCCTCTGCAATAACGGATGTTATATTATCATCAAATCCCCATTTGGCTTTTCAGCAGTTCTCTAAATAATGGTGTCATTCATATGGTAAAATATGATCCACTAAATGGATAAATGATAAATGCACGCTCCACCTTATCAGCATTCCCCAGGAGCCTCCACCACAGAAGCTGCACACGCTGTATACTGGGGCACAAATTACTGCAGTGTGCTGTACAAGGAAAAAGACGCTTTTAATCTGCAGCGATCGCTGGCTGGCTGTTCATTTTCAGATGCAGCGGTGCATGGCCAGCTTAGATCTGTCTGCTGAACTTTTAGGACGGTGCACTCCAATCAGACATCTGAGGGGTGGTGGGCGGATGGGATCGGACAGATATATAAATGGGGAGATTATTAGCAAAATGATAAAGGAGTCATATCATGGTCTTTTGCTCGCATGGGCAACAGGGCAGAGTGGGTGGACAAAGCTGATTGATGTGTAACATTAAAGGGACTTATTTCATTCTCTGCTCCTGATTTAAGTTTGCAGTGAGAGCAGCAGATAGCTTCAGCAGTGTGTGCTGCAGTATTTCAGCTGCTGAGGGGACGTTTGCTGCACAGAAAAGATAAGTGAAGACCACTCCTGACAGCTAACAGTGACCCATGCACTGTCAGCCCATCCCATCTTATTTTATGCTCCAAACAAATAACTGGGAAACAAATGCGCAACATATAGACTAAGTATTAACCTCCTTTTACAGCTTGCATTGCTTTTAAAAGATGATCGTAGGATTATGTTTTTTCTATGTGTTTTCTTTGTGTTTCTATTGACAGTTGACAAGTCTTCACAACTACAATAAGACAGGTAAAAATAGATTGTTTATAATTGCCTTAAAAATGCATCAAAAGTCCTAATATATGACTCAGACCAGCAGCTCTGTGAGGCTATATTAGGTTAAATGCTAAAGTCAGCAGCACGGCTAGTCATAATCACCCTCTCATTTATCACAATGTTTTCTGACATTTTAAACTTTAGATTAAACAATGAATTAATCAATAATGAAAATAACTGTTGGTTAACAGCTGTGGTTTATTTCTAGTTACTAACGTCAGACAGGATGCAGACAAACATTCTCTTTATTTTTCACTGCACTATGAATGCTAAACTACTTCATGTATCCGTACGATGCTTTTGGACATCTAACTATAAATCGAGGAAGCGGCAGAATGACTGTTCCAAGTATAGCAGCAAAATCACCAAGAAACACTTCTAAACCAAAAAACTACACAATCGAACATGTTCCAACCGGAAAAAACGGAAACTAGGGAGAAATTGTTAACATCGACAACCAATAGTGCACACTGCAGCAGCATCTGCTGACTGGTGTTTTGGACGCCTGCGCAACAGCAGGGGGTCGTGATGAGACGTCTAGCGGGTAGGATGCTGGATATAGTTTAATAAAAAAATAGTGCATTATATGTTACAATTGTGATATTGTGTGAGTAGAATCTGAATCTGCAACGTTCTCTGTCAGGTAGCCTAAATATAGTAGTTTTCCAATGAAGTACAAGTACACAGTAAGTTAGTAGTAGGGCTGGGCAATATATCAATATTATATTGATATCGTCTTAGATTTTGGATATCGTAATATCGTAAATGGCTTAAGTGTTGTCTTTTCCTGGTTTTAAAGGCTGCATTACAGTAAAGTGATGTCATTTTCTGTGTCACCAGACTGTTCTAGCTCTTCTATTATTTTTACCTTTACCCACTTAGTCATATCTACATTACTGAAGATTATATATCAAAAATCTAAGTGTGAAGATATTTTGTTAAACCACCAATTGTCAACCCTATATCGCCACAATATCGGAATCGAGGTATTAGGACAAGAATATTGCGATATCTGATGTTCTCCATATCGCCCAGCCCTAGTCAGTAGTATACAGTTAGTTGCTTGTTGTGCTTTGAGAGCCTTCTGCGTTATTTTGGGGTAAAATGGTTCTGGAAAAAGCTACAAGCGGCAAAATAAGAGGCCAAGCAATCAGCCCGTTCCAAATAAGCACGTTTTGAACAAGCACTACACTGAATAACTAAACCAGAAGAGTTTCATCTGGATATCATTTGTAGCAGACTTTAATCCAATAAAAAGCATATATACTACATTTTTTTCACTAGCAAGACAAATGTAATGAATTCCCACATTGTGACTGAATGAACCACAGGTTTAAAGCTGCAGCAGGTAGAATGCAAAAAAAAAAAAAAAAAGAAAAAAGGCGCAGAATTTGAAGTGGAGTCAGACCTCTTTCAGCTCTCCCTCTCCACTCTGTCGCACAGGGAATGCATGTGCAGAACAGCCAATAGGAACGCTCTCTCTGAAATGACCTGCGATTGGTCAAAGTCTCCCGTGACAGCTAGATTTTCTTTAGCCTAAAAACAGAGCTAAGAGGAGGTGCAGAAGTCTAGTTTTTTTCCCCAGACCACTTGAATTACAGTAAGTTGAAGGATTATGAAGAAAAAAAAATAGTATAATAAAATAAAATAAAAAAATAAAAATAAAAGTGCCTACCACAGCTTTAAAGATAAACACTTATCATGAGATTTCACATGGTTTCTCTGGTTTGCAAGAAGAAGAAGTGCAGCCGAATGGTATCTAAGCTTTTATGGAAACTCAACAACATAGATCTGTAAGATATCACTGCCAAATCCCACAATCCTCTGGGGTGCTGGGTCTCCACTCCTGTTAGCTCACTTCTCTCTGAATAGGAAGAAACTAAAAAGACAGGCTGTGTCAGAAGGGAGGATGCCTCTCGCTGCTTTACTGAGCTTCTTAATGAGGACTGACAGGGAAAGAAAGAAAGCATTGAAATTCCTTTTCTACCTGGAAAATGAGATTAATGAACCTCAACCTTCTTGTAGTGGTGCAGGGGAAGAGCGGATGTTTACATTTCTGTGCCTTTTGTCCACCGTTTCTGCACCTTATTCGCAGGGTTATATCATTTTCATCATTATCAGTTCACAGGGGTCCATTTTATACAAGAAAAAAAAGGTTGTTTTTGTACTGTAGAAAAGCAATGACATGAGATGGGCAGCACCAAATCGTGGAGCCAGAAATAATGAGGAAAAATATATATAAATATATATTTAAAAAAATAGGGCACCTCATTGCTAAAAAAATAAATAATGGATAAGCCATCTTAAATTATCTAAAAGGAAAAAAAGCTTGTGTGTAATTTGAGACACGACAAAAGCAAAAAGCACAATTTTTCACGTTTTATTTCCGTGTCCTGAGGCAGCTGCTGAGAGTTTCAAACAGCAGTGATTGTAAAAAAAAAAAAAAGAGGAAGGCTTATAGAGGAATGTACAGTCACTCCACACAGGATGCTGATAAAAATAAAATAAAGCAGAGGGCATGAACACAGCAATGAGGCCTTTATTCTCATAGAGGCTACATACTGTATAGCAGCTCATTACTCAGCCTAATGGCAGGTTGGCTTTTGTTCCTCCGAGGGACGCAGAGCTGTGGTGAGGATGTAAATCAGGAGAGACTGCACTGAGCCTGAGAAGCTTTGGGCATCTTTAAGCTAACTCTTTCAAGTACTTTGACAGTCGCAGCGTATGACAGAAAATGCTACATTTTAGGGTAAAATTGGACAAGAGGGCATAAGAGTCTACAGCCATGCCAGCTCTGCGAGGCTGTGCTTAGGCACAGTGGTGCTCTGAGCTAAATGCTAACGACAGCATTGCTGACAATCCTTTTGGACCAGCTGGGAGATGCATCGTCACAAAGCTGAAAACAGGGCTGTTTTCTGACACCATGAAAAGTTGACTTTTTAGAGATATGTGGTTCTCACAGGACAGCGAGTACAAACTAGAGCTGGGAAATACAGGAAAAAAAAATCAAATATCATGATATTTTCTTTAAAATACCTTGATAATGATATTGCGGCAATATTGTAGGGTTGGCAATTGGTGCTTTCACAAAATATTTACACAATGAGACTTATGATAAATAATCATCAGTTATGTGGATACAAAGACTAAGTGGGTAAAGGCAAATAATAGAACAGCTAGTAAGTCTCTTAAGTTCACAAAATGACATCATACTGTAATGCAGCCTTTAAAACCAACACTTAACAATATTAAGATATCCAAAACTTAAGACGATATATCGATATTGATATAATATTGATATACAGTATTGCCCAGCCAACATATGAGGATCTTAATTAATATGATGCATTGCTGTAGATTAAACTACCCAACAGTATATAAAGGAGTTAAAATTAGCACAACCTTAAAGCTTTAGTGCGTAACTTTTTGATATTAATAAACATGCGTTACATTCAAGCCGTTGCCAAATGAGTTGCTACAAAGCTAATTAAGACTATGAGCTCCACACAACTCTCTCTGGATTTCTCAGCATGACTATGTTCAGAAGATTGTGGCGTCCGGCGACTTTCACGCGCAGAAGGCTTGCATCATGTGGACGCGCCGACAGTTTTGTTGTCATTACTTAGAATTCCTCATGGGGGAGACAGAAACTACGCACTATAGCTTTAAACATCTACAGCAGTAACATGCAACATTACACATTAATCCAGCAGTCATATTAACCAAGAAACATCAGATATACTGTAATATGAAAACACTGACAGGGAACATTTTACTGCACAACGAGTACATAAAGTACATTTTGCAGAATGCAGTTTGAATGCATGACTTTTACTTTACCATTTTCACAGTGTAGTATTAGTACTTAGTAAGGATCTGAATAATACTTCCTCTGATACATTTATTTATTCTTAAAATATGATGCATGTATTTTCTCTTATATTTCAAAGTCTGTTGGAATATTGGCTATAATTGTTCCACTGAATATAGATGCAAACACTTCTTTAAATAGCACATAAGGTAATTAAAAGAAGTTCTTACCATGCTGCTACGCTGTGTTGCTGCAGAACCGTATCAGTCAACAGGCCACTGGAAATATGAATGAAAAGACAGAAGGGATTATTGGATGACATACTGTCCATTATGATCCAATGCCTGCAGGGTCGCAGCTCAGAGGGAATGGAGTAACACTGAACATCTTTCAAGCTCTTTTTCCACTTGTAAAAATGAAAAAGGCCTGGCGGAGGGACATGCTTTGGTTTTGGTCAAGACATTTTCTATGAGTCTTTGTTGAGCAGAAATGTCCAGTGGTCCTCACTCTGTGTCAGCAACACAAAGGAGGACACTGTCCGACGGAGCCGTGATGTACTCGGACACAACAAGGACTTTTCTGTCTTCCCTGCTTGTTCTCTTCTGTTAAACCTCATTTGGACTCTGTATGTAGTAAGTGACAGTCTGGTTATATTCAGTTCTAACAGATGAGGCCTGTCTCTCAGGAGAATAAAGCCACTTGTGATTACACTGCCGGGCCTTTAGGGAGCTTCAGCAAGACTTAAGAGTCACACGTTACTTTCCAATAAATCTATGGTTTACTGAATAACTGAAAAACAAAAAAGAAAATCTCTCTCTCTCTCTCTCTCTCTCTCTCTCTCTCTCTCTCTCTCTCTATATATATATATATATATATATATATATATATATATATATATATATATATATATATATAATGTAATGCTCTTACATATTTGGCCATGCTATTTAACGTTGCATCAAGTCTCACATTTTGTTATTGCAGTCACCAAATGTATTTGTTATACTTGCTATTTTGCTATCAAACCCGTTTTTTTGTTGGCAAACCTAAAATGTATTTTTTTGTCATAGACCCAACATTTGTTATAGACTAAATATAGTATTACACTCCTAAAATCAGAAACCAAAAATAATTTAGAGCACCTAAAATCACTTTGATACTTGAATTATGACTAAACTAAACTAATGATTAGGTCATATTTATCTTATATCTATATTTATCTTATTATTTTATTTATATTTATCTTTTTGTCTGTTTGTCAGGTTTTTTCCCACACAGAACAGGGTTTCATAAATGGATCAAAACATCATCTTCATGCTTCTCTAATATGACTCCCTCCTCATTCTGTCACCGCTGCACAAAGCAGCTTTGTTCTAAATAAAAGAGCCAAAAAAAAAAAAACTAGGTTGTTTTTGTCACACTGTCCATTTTTTATATATTTTGGATCAGAAGCAGTTGGCTGTCTCACTGGAAAGCAAAAATAATAAATAATCCTAGATGAGATCTAAAATTAATGACTTTTACATCTTCAAACGACAAGATAAAAAAATTAAAAAAGGAGACAAAGGAAACAACCATATACAAGATTTAGTTTCATAAAGATCCCTCATAAAGAGTAATCTCATTTTTCTTGAATGGAAAATTATGATTTAGATGTTTATTACAGGCTTCAGTTCTTCCTGCTCTGTTCTACTGAAGCCCCCTGGGGGTGTCAAAATAAAACAGTAGTATTGTAGTGTATTATAATATGTTATATGTTGCCCTTAAGCATCTTCCAGACTTTTTGCTTTCGGTGCACTGTCAATAGAAGGATGTACAGCATTCGGTATTTGACTGATTGACATTTTGACGCATGTGGGTCAAAGGTCGTTCCTCTCTGGTGCATCAAATCTGGTGCAAAACAAATACATTGATGATACAGAAAAGGCATTTGTGTTGCAGTTAATTACCATTCAACAATAATCAATAATTTTGCTGTAGCCTACTGCACATTCACATTTAACCAAATTAGCATTCATTTTCTCTTCTTTTCAGTTTTTAGCAGCATGGCTCTGCTGAAATAAATAAAAAAACATATGGGATGGGATAATTACATTTTGTACAAAAATTCATGTTCTCCCCAGAGGATGAATCCTACTGATTTTGGTGATCCTGACTTTTCCTCTAGTGCCACCAGGAGATTTGCGGTTTTGAACAAAATGTCTCACAAAACAGTAGTACTAGATGGATTACAATGGAAATTCGGTGCACAAATGCTTTGGTTATTTATCTGTTACTATGATGACGTTAGCATGTAGGACACGGAGGATTAAAAGAACATGGACTCTTCAGAAAAGGTAATTATCTTCCCTCAATTTTCTGCACGTGAAAGTCGCCAGACAACACCATTTTTTGAACACAGCCATAGTGAGAAATCCAGAGAGAGTTGTGTGGAGCTGATTGTCTCAATATTTCTTTGTAGCAACTCATTTGGCGATGGCTTGAATGTAACGGACGTTTATTATAAAAAAGTAACGCACTAAAGCTTTAAATACAGCCTCACAGAGCCCCTAGCATGGCTGCAGACTCTTAGTTGTTTTTTATTATTAAAGGTTTTCCATTAAAATTTGGGGTCATATAATGCACTTTTTATTTACCACTTCAGAGAAATGCATTACTCACTGACTCAGGACTTTCCATCCTTCTCCTCTCCTTTCCTACAACCTTCAAGCTCTCTTACAATAAAATATCTTGTAGCATCCACACATGATCAAGTTGCGGTTGTGGTTTATAAGGTTTAAATGTTCCTTGGTGTTTGTGATTTTTATCAGGAAGGAAAAACGAGGTCATGCATGAGTTCAAAGAAACTCTGATGGAAGAAATGTTTGCTGATATCAACTGTGCATTCAGGGTGAAACCTAAAACCGCCTTGCAAATCCTGTCCCTTAGCTCACCTTGTTGTGACATTACAGCTACATGACTTGATAATGAGAACCTCCTTCAAAAGCTTGCACTTGGAATGTTAGCCTGACAGGAGCTGTGATTGGTTAACGCCGAAGATCACGGACAACCTCGAAACATGAATACCAAAACACTTCTGTTTACTTTGGAGCGCCGTCACAGTCTCATTGTTAAAACAACTGTATCCCACTCAGGCTTTCATGGCCTGCAATAATCCTCTGAAAGGAATAGAATCAATCCTCCTCAAATCCACTTTTAAAGGCTGTCTGCCCGTTGGTGTCCGGGCACTAATCACCTCAGTCTGCTTTATCCTCCAAAATAGCAGTTGTAAGACCTTCAAAACATGTTGGGGGAATCAAAGGGAATATTCAGCTTACTGCATGAACGAAAGTGGATGAGATCTTACAGATAGTATAAATAACCTGTAGCTCCATGTCAACTCTGTTAATAGGCAGGTTGATCTTTTTTAATTTGCAGTATTTCTTACTAAAACATGACCAAGACGACCACAATGCACATAATTGGAGTACAGAGAACATTGGGATTTAAGTTTAAAAAAAAAAAAAAAAAAAAAAAAAATGCAGGGATTTTACTGGTAAATTGTGTATTTTGCAAAAAAAAAAAAAGAGAAAAAGAAAAAACCTAACATGTTCTGGAGTCAATTACTGTGTCCCATTAAGATATTGACATTATTTCACTTATTTCCACGACGTATTGATTTTTTCTACTTGCTTGCTTCGAGTGCAGAAATCTGCATGCAAACATGCGGCCCAAAGGGCTTCACATAGCAACATTTAAACATAGACAAAAAATAATAATGCATAAAATTTAGCATGACTAAAAATTAAAATAATAATGTAATACAAGTTTGAATAAAATAAACACCAGGGACACAAAACAAGGTAAAAACTAAGTTCATGGCATCCAAATTAAAAGCCAGAATAAAAAGATAAGTCTATTTTAAGTTGCTTTTAAAAAAACGCATATGTGACAAGTATGGTTTTTTCGGTTTCTTTTTTCATGTTTTCCTTCCTACTTTTTAAATCTCTCGTTTTGATAACTCAAAAGTAGTAGTATTAGTTGTTGTAAATTGTGATTGCATGCATTCAGTATTCTTCAAATGCGTCATTCTTTGGTGTCACTGTGCTCTATATATAACATCACTGCATCTTGTGCTTAATCCACGACCAATCCTTACCCATGATGAGCAACAGGCTGGTGTAACTCGACCACGGCGTGCCCATGTAAAGGACTGAGGCTTCACACCAAGGACAATAGTGTGATATACAGTAAAAAGGGACAGTGCAACTGCTTATGTTTGCTCCTGCAGCGTAATCAAGAATGTGAGTGAACAATCCTTTGGTGTGTAACAGCTTCTGTGGAAGATCTTTGTATTTTGGGAAACATTGAGACTGTACGTGTTTATTTTTCTGGAAAATTAAAAATTTAATTGGAGTTCAGTCGTCCTATTCCTGTATTAGTGCAGTAAGTGGGTGAGTACTGTAGCTACATTTCAAGCATTATCCCCTGCATAAAAGACTTTAAGGGATGCTGATGGTGTTTTCTTGTCTTTGATTCAGGAAGGAGAACATGAGCACAGATGGGGAAATGTCAATCTTCGGGCCAGCTGCCCAGTTCCTCCGCAAGTCTGAGAGGGAGAGGACAGAGGCTCAGTCTCGGCCGTTTGACAGCAAGACGGCGTGCTTCGTCAGCGATGAGAAAGAGCTTTATGTCAAGGCTGAGATCCATCACAAGGAGGATGGAAAAGTCACTGTCAAGACTGTGGATGACAGAGAGGGTGGACTGAAGCGTTGTTCTCATGCATTGACCTTTTATTAGACGCTATGCACAGATATGTTTTTTTTTCTGTTATATGGTGATGTCTGACCATGCAGGAAATAATTCCATAAGGATTTTATGCAGCTTCAGGGTGTCCTTCTGTACAACCTGCAATAAGGAATCTGCACAATTGTATTAAGTCTAGCTTTCAACAGAGACATTTAGTCTCCCCTGAAGCTCTTTGCATGAGTAATATTTTGTAAGAAAATAAAAGTTCACGGTTAAGTTTCTTAAAGCTCATGAAGAAGGTCAATATCAAGTTTTCGCTGTCCACATTTGTCTTACATTTGTCTTCTTTCTGCTTTAAACTTTAAGCATCGTATTCGGTTGTACTTTACATGTATGTTTTCTAGACTTTAACCGTCAGGGAGGACCAGGTGTTTCCCATGAACCCCCCCCCCCCCAAGTTTGATAAGATTGAGGACATGTTGATGATGACACACCTCCATGAGCCTGCAGTGTTGTTTAACCTGAAGGAGCGATATGCAGCGTGGATGATCTACGTGAGTCTTTCTGCAAATACGATGCCAATCAGACCGCCACAGTCCAGATTAAAACAGGGAGAGGTAACCTGAGGTTATTGCCAATGATGTTCCGCAATGACTTTGTACTTCATTGTAAGAAAAGCCTCTTTCTAACTTTCATATTTATATTGGTAAACATTTAGAATACACTATAGAAATTGGGCAAAGAAATTATGCAAATAAATTATTATCAAATAACACGTTTGTAATAATCAAACCTCAGACTCAATTGCAGATCACCATTAACTTAGGAACAGGAAAGGAAAAAAACCCGCACTCTGCTCTTGCTATAGCATCACCTATGATTTAGAAAAACTAATGTTTCCGTCGCTCCCTTCATCAAGAGTATCTCATATAACAAACACAACCGGGTTTAAATACATTTTTCCCCTCCCATTCTAAAAATGTTACCCGGTTGTGTTTATTTGATATATTCTTGATGAAGGTCCGGAGGGACCGAAATGTTAGTTTTTCTAAATAAATGAAAGGTGATGCTATAGCAAGAGCAGAGTGCGGGATGTTTCCCTTTGTTTCTGAGTTGATGTGAGCACCTGCACAGAAGAGTTTGTTTGGATGTGCGAGTTGTTTCTAATCAAAGATCACTATTAACAAAATACACTAAAGTCACAATGAAATTAACTTGACATTGAAACATACAAGTTTAGTTTTGGTTTTAATCTTTGAATAACAAAATATCTTTCCAAGGAAGATTAACATATTTTTAACATGCTATAAATACAATCCGTTTGTACTCGCTATTATTTTTAACTGCCATCTGCCCTGAAGTTAGTGCCCTGCTGCTGATTTAACTGAAAAGATCTGAAAAGGATTGAAGACAGTTTGTTTCCTGTGGAGTCACTGGCATCACAGCAGAGTGCTCATATGCTCATTGATTCAGTGAATTGAGTACATTGTTTTACTCTGAGAATGACTTGAGTTATTAAAGGGATAGTTTGGATATTTTGAAGTTGGGTTGTAAAAAAGGTATTATCCATAGTCAGTGTATTACCTACAGTAGATGGCAGTCGACACGCCCCCAGGTTGGAGAAGCAGGCAGGAGTACCGACACGGAAGCTCAGCAATGTTCTGCTGTGGACGGGGGGGGGGGGCAGCAGATAAACATATGTTATGCCACCAAAGGACCACCTACAAAAACTAACATCAGTTTAAGTGTACTTTAACTGAAGGTGTTATCTATGCTCTCTTCCAAGCTACCAGACCCCTTTGACGGCACACCCTCTTTTTGGAGAAGCAGGCAGGAGTAACGACACGGAAGCTGAGCAATGCTCTTCTTCTTCTGTGGGTGGGGCAGCAGCTGCACCTTAAAAAAGGACTACCTAATAAAAAAAAATCTACATTAGTTGCTGTTTTAAAACAAACCGATCGAGGCAGCAGTAGACCAGCACCTCTCGTGTTTTGCGAAGTAAAATGACTGTTTTTGTCAAAGGGGTCTGGTAGCTTGGAAGAGAGCATAGATAACAGCTTTAGTTAAAGTTCTAAATATAGCGTACACTTAAACTGATGTTTTCTTTAGGTTGTCCTTTGGTGGCATGAAATACTTTAAGCTGCTGAACATTGCTTAGCTTCCGCGTCGGTACTCCTGCCTGCTTCTCCAAACTGGGGGCGAGCCGACCGCCATCTAATCTCGCATTGCCAGACCTTCCTCCACAGCGCTGCAGAGGAGGGTCTGGCTAGTCCACACAGCATTCCGGGATGGGAGAAAACCATGCTGTGGTTTCTTGGCATTTCTTTAAACCAATCACAATCATCATGGGCGGCACTAAGACCTGCACGGTGCCTCTGCAAAATAGCCTCGGGAAGGAAATTGTTTTATTGGAACATGTACATTCAAAAGTTGTTTGTCATGCGAGAGAAAACTCAGATTGGACAGATAGTCTAGCTAGCTGTCTGGATTTACCCTGCAGAGATCTGAGGAGCAGTTAACCATAGTTTTCATAAAATCGACCATTGTTTAAAATTCCAACACAAAGAAAGCGGAAGGACATCAGCGAAAAGACATTTTCCTGCAGCAAAAAAAGTGGAACGTCATGTATATAGACTAGTAATACACCGATTACGGATAATACCTTATACAACCCCACTTCAAAAGACCTAACCAATCTCTTTTAGGTACTGAGCATCTGAACACTTAAAGGGATACTTCACCGCTGGAAAGCCTAATATATCTTTAAATTGGGTCACCTATGTAGCAGAAATGTGAAAAAAAAAATTTAATTGGTGCCTTCTAGGCCGAGAAAAGCCAGAAAATGTGTTTTTGGCTCATATGGATGAAAGACACCAAATCCCAGAATGCGCTTCGCTGCTTTGAGTCCACTCCCAAGCCACGCCTACCGCTTGACAGACAGACAGTGAGGCATTCGACTCAACTCAATGTGTTTTATTGTTATTTCAACCATATACACAAAACAACGTTTCATCGTGGCTCGAGTCAATTTAAAATATATAAATACACATTTAAAATATATAAAAACTACATTATATAATAACGACATACGAAACAGGCTACATTTACCGTGCACACACACATTATAGGCTCCGTAAAGTTCAGCTAAGCATACCAGCATTAGGCTTGGTGGGCTGTAAACACCGAGTATAAACACAGCCGTGAATTAGCGTGGGATGTCGAATGGTCGCCATGTAACAGTCACAAACTCCAGCGGTTAGCAGTTAGTTGGATACAAATCACCCCATTTCTGCACCAGTCCGTGTTAACACAGCTCACCTTCATACAGAGCATCTCTAGCTCGGATTGTCGGAAGGCTAGCAGGCCTGGTAGCTGGACAGTCCGGTTCACTGTTGTTCAGCCGGAAAGCAGTTAGTTGGATACAAATCACCCCATTTCTGCACCAGTCCGTGTTAACACAGCTCACCTTCATACAGAGCATCTCTAGCTCGGATTGTCGGAAGGCTAGCAGGCCTGGTAGCTGGACAGTCCGGTTCACTGTTGTTCGGCTGGACAGTCCGGTTCACTGTTGCTTTCCCACGAAAGCACAAAACACAGCAGTTTCTGAACTCGCGTTGGGAGCATCGTTGAAGTTGGATGTAGTCCAGTTTGTTGTTTAATGAACGGACACTTGCAAGCAGGATTGATGGGACAGGTGGCCGGCTAGCGCTAGCTTCCCACCTAGCCGACGAGGATGTGCCCTACCCGGCTACGAGCGAGTCCGCCGGTCCCCGTGCTGGTCTCGGTGCAGGCGAAGCTCTCGTAGTGGGCCGATTATTCCGTCTGTAATAACGTTTCCTGCATATTCTCTGCCGTGTAGCGATGTATCCCGGTGGTACACGTGCGGTAGTTTGAATGCACATCATTGTTGTAAAAGTTTGCTGCTGAGAAGTTCTCTTAATACATCCATGAGAGAGAGCCATAGACAGTAAAAGAAGCTCGGATTGTCGGAGGGCTAGCAGGCCTGGTAGCTGGACAGTCCGGTTCACTGTTGAGCAAAAAACACAGTCTCTGAACTCGCGTTGGGAGCATCGTTGAAGTTGGATGTAGTCCAGTTTGTTGTTAAATGAACGGACACTTGCAAGCAGGATTGATGGGACAGGTGGCCGGCTAGCGTTAGCTCGCTCTGGATGTGCCTTTCCCCCGGCTAGCGCTAGCTTCCCACCTAGCCGACGAAGGTGTCCCCTACCCGGCTACGAGCGAGTCCGCCGGTCCCCGTGCTGGTCTCGGTGCAGGCGAAGCTCTCGTAGTGGGCCGATTATTCCGTCTGTAATAACGTTTCCTGCATATTCTCTGCCGTGTAGCGATGTATCCCGGTGGTACACGTGCGGTAGTTTGAATGCACATAATTGTTGTAAAAGTTTGCTGCTGAGAAGATAGAGCAGAGCCCTGTTTAGCGAGGATTCAAGATGGCTGACATTTCGTTTTTTTCCGGCCGAGATCGGCTAGCTTCGGGCGATGGGCGGGTTTAAAACATGCGGAAGTAGGTCCTACTACTGGTTGTAGTCTTTTGCTCTGGCCAAAAAATCTTTTTTTTCCGGACCCCCCAATGCAGATATCTCCTGTCTCAGGGGGATATGAGGGAGGGACGCACGGTCATTCAGAAATACTACCGGGTTTCTACTGATACAAAGCTGAATGCTAAATCGGTGAAGTATCCCTTTAAATTAAAGTCATGTGAATCAAGTCTTATGACCTAATGATGGTGGGCAGGGGATCAGAACGGTCAGTAGGATTCAACTTCTGGGGATCATGAATGTCTGGTGAGATAGCTCAATCTTTCTTCTCCATGCAGACCTACTCTGGTCTGTTCTGTGTGACGGTGAATCCCTACAAAACTCTACCCGTCTACAACCCAGAGGTGGTGCGGGCCTACAGAGGGAAGAAGAGGATGGAGGTTCCCCCTCACATCTTCGCCCTGTCAGATAATGCCTACCAGTTCATGCTCACCAGTATGTCAGCAGATCAAAGTCAATGCAACTGATTCATTTGAGTTCTTTTTGTCATGGTGTGTCTTCTGTTACTTCCTCAGATCGTGAAAAAATCAGTCGATACTCATCACGTAAGTTTAGCTGAGATTTTGTTTATCTATTATCAGACTACTATAATAAAACAGTTAAAAATATTAATTAAAGATGATTTTTTTTTTTGTTTAGTGGAGAATCCGGTGCAGGTAAGACTGTCAACACTAAACGTGTCATTCAGTATTTTGCAACAATCGCAGTGTCTGCAGACAAGAAAAAAGGAGATGAGCAGTAAAATAAAAGGTAAGCTCAGGATGACTGTTGACAAATGTAGAGTCAGTTGTTTGGCAGAGAGGAGAGGGTGTCAGATTTACATGTTTGTTTTCTGAAAGGGAACTCTAGAGGATCAGATTATCCAGGCCAACCCTCTGCTGGAAGCTTTTGGGAACGCCAAGACAATGAGGAACGACAACTCCTCTCGCTTTGTGAGTCACAGCCTGAGGGGCTTCATTTTGATTTGATTTGCCAAGATTTTGTCGAACGCACAGTAAGATGTTACCGTTTTTGTTGAACAGGGTAAATTCATTTTCATGTTACTTTCTGTCCCCTAAATTGTATTTGGTTACTATTTTTACTATTATCTGTATTCATCTAAACACCCTCAATATGAAGCAGAGTGCCAGTGCTGTAACCACAGAGTTGTAAATCTGTCACCGTCCAAATATTTTCTGCTGTTGAGTCTGTCTTTAACTTCCACTCTTTCCAGGTGTACAACTCTGTATAAAATCTGTACAACTCTGTACAAAATCTGTCTACGAGAAGATGTTTCTGTGAATGGTGATACGAATCAACCAGCAGCTGGACACGAAACAACCCAGGCAACGTTTCATTGGTGTTCTCGACATCGCTGGCTTTGAAATCTTTGATGTGGGTGTTCAAAGTCTGTATATCGTATTTTCCCCTGCAGAGGTTCTCTGATGTATGCAAATATGAACTTTCCTCAATTTAGTTCAACAGCATGGAGCAACTCTGCATTAATTTCACTAACGAGAAGCTGCAACAGTCTTTCAACCACCACATGTTTGTGTTGGAGCAAGAGGAATACAAGAAAGAAGGGATTGACTGGGAGTTCCCTGACTTTGGGATGGACTTAGCAGCCTGCATTGAGCTCAGTGAAAAGCTACCATGCTGTGTAACTTCAAAATGATCCTAAATGGAATCAAGTGTTGCAACAACTAATAATGGTATTAAGGTATTCTAGCCAATGGGGATCTTCTCCATCCTTGAGGAAGAGTGCATGTTCCCAGAATCAACAGACACCTCTTTCAAGAACAAACTGTACGACCAACATCCTGGAAAGAACAACTGCTTCTTGAAGCCAAAAACAATCAAAGGCAAGCCTGAGGCTCACTTCACTCTGATGCACTACGCCGGCACCGTGGATTACAACATCAGCGGCTGGCAGGAGAAGAACAAAGACCCTCTGAGCGAGTCTGTGGTGCAGCTTTACCAGAAGTCGTCAGTAAAAATACTGGCTATGTTCTACGCAAGCTTCTCTGGATCAGACGGTAAGTTAAGATGTTGAAAGTAAAAGTACTCGTTCTGCAGAAAAATATCTCTTGGGACTTGAGGTGGAGCTCATTTTGAACTATTAACTAACGCAGAGATCTACAGGGGGTCCGTGACCCCCTAGGGGGTCCTCAGAGTTAGTGCAGGGGGGCCACCAAATTACTTTAAAATATGTATTTTTTGAAAGTTTCTTTAAAAAAATGTAAATGTCTGAAAATAAACATTATTATAAATCCAACAATATAACAGCAAATATAAATTGGCCTATTAGTGAAAAAAAATCTAATCTACACATTGATGATAAGATTACTATAGTAAAGGTAGCCAAACAGGATTCACTGGGCCTTTCACATGTATGTTAAACATTAAAACCTTAAGTATAAATGATAACCATTCATTTGAATCCATCCGGCCTAGTTTGATATGAAACTCAATTGAAAACAGTGTATGTAGTAAAGGGTCCCCTCTGTCTCTCTTTAAGCTAATAAAAACGTTGAAGACCCCTGGACTAATGATTATTTTCAATATGGATTATTCTGCTGATTATTTTTTCCATTAATTGATTGATTGGTTTGTATAAAATTGTGAAAAAAATGACACTTAATGTTTGTTTTTTCCAACCAACAGTCCAAACCTCAACATTACTAATACAATACAATTGTAAGCAACATACAATACAATTATAAGCATTACTAAAATGATCATTTGAGAAGCTGGAACCATCAACTAAGCGTTTCAGCTGTACGTGTATAAACTGTCAAGTAGTTTAATTGAATTTATAACAAACACAATATCGTATAAACTCTTTATACATATAAAGTACCTGAAACTATATTCCATATTGCTTTGCTTGAGTTTTAGAAGAGCCATCTTCATTTTTCTCATGAGCATCTGTAGTCACCATATAATCATTCATCTTTACTATAATGTGTTCTGCATAAACGTAGAAATGCAGAAACCTAAAGTAAATCTACTGACAGAGTTGGTTTGCAGAAGGATAGAAAGTCGAGTGGTGATTTATGATTATGGTTGCGTATGGAGAGCATTTCTTTTGGACATGCAAAGTGAGAATTATCTGTCAAAGTGGGATACTACTGTTACTGTTTGCTAGTTTTAAATGTGTTTAATGCAGAAGCAGCTGCAGCAGGAACCAAAAAAGGATCCAAGAAGAAGGGAGCATCTTTCCAAACTGTGTCAGCGCTGTTCAGGGTAAGATGCCTGAAGTTAGCATGCTAACATTTGCTAATTAACACTTAACACAAAGGACAGCTGATGCTGACAGGAATTTAATTAGTTTGGGTATTTGGACATAAACCAAAGTATTGGACAACCTAAAATGTTGACCTTTTGATAGCGCTGGATGAAAAGCTAAAGGACAACCAAGTTATTAAAATTCATCCTGAGGGGAACGTGAATGTCTGAACCAAATTTGATGTAATCCATCCAATAGTTGAGATATTTCACTCAAAAAAGCATGGGGGTGCTGTGGGAAAAGTCCAGCCCAGTCTCATGGCAGTTCGTGAAATTGTGACGTTATTTAATCCAATAATTTGTGTACAGGGACACAACTTTCTCGTCTTTTTCATGGTGGTGAGCACATATTTTAAACTAATGTATTTCAATGGGAAGCATATTTCGTGATAACACGATTACGGTAGCGAGTAGTATTGAAAAGCCGAAAATCTGCATAAGGAAGTTGGTTGGGTTGGTGGATGGGTCAAACAACAGGACTTTCACCGTGGAGCCTGGCGATCGAGTCCCGCATGCAGGGCCGCCTTAACCTAATGTTAGGCCCCGGGGCTGAGAGGTTTAATAGGCCCCCCATCCCCTCAATTTATAGAGTCTCATTTAAAAAAAGTGTAATATCTAGGTAATCTACATCACAAAATGCATTAGTTTCTTTCGAGGCATACAACCGTGAGTTTTCCCTCTTTGAGCCAGAAAACACACATCATATTGTTATTAACATATCACTGAGTCCACCTGAGCATAAACACAACATACTTTATGTAACAACCACACACAGCAACTTATGGTGATGATAAAACCAAAATGTGTGAAAGTATGATTTCAAACAATGTTATGAAAAACATCACCAACCATCACCTGTCTGCACAAACATTGATAATAACTGATAACAGCATTAGCAAAGAACAGCAACAGAATAAAGTAGGAGCCTCTTCTCTGGCCTCAGCAAGCCATGTGAACCAATCACATGCACCTGCTGGCAGGAGCTGGATTTTATATTTTTTGAATGATTACTAATTCGCTGTGTGACATTATTTATATTTCTGTATATCAAATAATGAGGCAAATAGCAAAAAATGGTTATGGATAGGTTCTAAAATATAGCCGACTATAAATTAACTGTTATAGCTGATAGAGGTGAAAGTGAAAGTGAGTAAAGTGACGTGACTCGCTGAGAAGCGAGCAGGCTGAGACTAGTTGACTGAACGTTAGCTGTAGAAGAGTATGCTATGTCACAGAAAAGGATTTGAGATTTTTTTTTATCGCATAGTAATGCGGCTAAATTTAGCAAGATTTTATCTGTAGATGTTACAGTTGATGTTTCCTCGTCCACTGCCGAGGCAAACTGTTGATCAGCTGTAGAGCCAGAGTCTGAAATGACGTTAGCAAGCAGCAGCCGAGAGGGCATGAGGATAGGGACTGGTAGGAGGGGTAAGGGGAGTGATGCAAGCACGGAAACAGTCTTAATTAAAATCAGAAGAGAAATACGCCAAAAAAAGTATGAACTATATACTAAATCTGATGTAGCCTATGTCATAATTTAAACAAGTCTCCCGAAGAGAATCGGGTATCTGTGTGTGTGTGTGTGTGTGTGTGTGTGTGTGTGTGTGTGTGTGTGTGTGTGTGTGTGTGTGTGTGTGTGTGTGTGTGTGACGGCGACCAGGTGCTTGTGGAGTTTAACGCCAAAAAGGCAGTTAACCACACGTTCCCGTTAATCTTATGATGGACAAGTGTTGTGATATTTAAACAATCCGCCAACGGCGAAATAAAAGCCTCTTATTTACGAGACCGGTCCCGGGCCACCAGCAGCTGGCTGTCCGTCACTTTATGGAGCTTCTCAACTCCGAAAACTTTGAAGCAAATTGTCAATTCGGCAACGATTTTCGGAAGACTGCCTATATTCGAAATCTAAACAGTTCATTTCTCGCCTAAAACGTTGTCAGAAGTGACTTTAATGATGAATAAGATGGTGAAAAATTGTTAAAAATATCCCACTGTTGCTCTGTCAAGCGCAAACCAGTACAGAAGACATCACTCAGTCATAGAGGGACACACCCCAAAACTAACTATAGACCTGCTGATAGGTAAGCTCACGGGCCATAGGCGATGGGGCCACGTGGGTCACTCCTAATTTGGATCAATCAGCATCAATGTAACCTGCGATTAGAGTGATTGACAGAAAACCTGACAAGTTAGAAAACTATAATAATATGAGCTTAAAGTACTCATATTATGCATTTTTTCAGGTTCATAATCAGTGTTTGGAATAACGCCGTTTAAAAGAACGGCGTTAGGTAACGACGTTATTTTTTCAATAACGGGGTAATCTAACTAATTACTTTTAACGGAGATTCAACAGAGCAACAGAGATGGCTAGTCAGGAGGAGCAAGAAAAGTTGGCATTTTCAAGGTGGAGGTTTGAACTAAACACACTTTTTTGTTGTTTAAAGGTTTACTATTGTTGTGAACATTACAAAACACTTGGAAGTATAGGTTGCTTACTTGACCAGTTGTCTCAGGTTGAGAGAGTTTGATTTAATTCACTAGAATTAAATGCACTTTATATTGTGTAACTGTTTACTTTTCTTACGAAGATAATTTGAAGTGCAGGATAAACTTCTGGCTGTCTATTGACGTGCAATAAATATTGAAAGTTATGTACAAACACCGGTCTGTTCTACTCATTTTAGTTGTGAAAACTGCAAAAACAAAACAAAAAATTATTTTACATGTAAGCAACTTTTTTTTAACAGTAACGCAAATAGTTACTTTCCCTGGTAACGAGTTACTTTTATTATAGAGTAATTCAGTTACTAACTCAGTTACTTTTTGGAACATGTAGTGAGTAACTATAACTAATTACTTTTTAAAGTAACGTTCCCAACACTGTTCATAATTGTATTTAAAGGTTGTACTAGAATAGGATAATGTGGTTTCATTTTCAGAAAACACCATATATTTGTTGGACTACACATTGCTGCAGCTCCTCTTTTCACCCTGTGTGTTGAGCTCTCTGTTTTAGCTACAGAGTGAGGCATCTCACTTCTGTACCATCTTTGTTGGGAGTCACACAAAGCACAGCTAGGTTGTCAGTATAGAGTATGAGGGTGTACCACGCTAGCAGCTAGGTGAGCATTATAACGTGTGTTAACGTGTGACGTTTGTCTCTGAAGTAAAGGCTGGACTACAACAGAGCTGTTTGGAGCAGTTTGTGAACAGTGTTTTCTGTTAGAGATGGGGAGGACAGTGGGCTTTTTCACTTTGTAAACCTATAACGTGCACATAAAAGATAAACACAGTAAAGGAAAGGGAAAAAGACAAAAAGCATAATATGAGCACTTTAAAGCATTTAAACAAAGTTTTGTGTTGGAGTTTGTAACATTCCAACATCTTAACTTCAAGATTTTCATTTCACTTTGTTTGGAGTCAGCTCTTAAGTGCATTATGAAACCTGTTTGAGGGTTGCTTCTTTTCTGTACAGTTTACAACATTCTCTGAAAATCTTATATCCAAACACTTGGTATTGTAACTTAGATTTCCCTAACCTAATTGATATAGAATCAGCGAATTTAATGGAATTAGGACCTTGTGAATTAGAATAAAATCGATTCGGGAAATCATTGGCGAGACCCAGCCCTAGTAATAAGTCGTCCTGTAGGTTGTGGCTGAGTGGAAGCAGAAACACGAGGAGGGTCAGGCGGAGCTGGAGTCGGCTGTAAAAGAGGTGCGTTGTTTGGGCACCGAGAACTTCAAGATGAAGAATGCCTTGGAAGAATGCCTGGAGCAACTCGAGACCCTCAAACGGGAAAACAAAAACCTGCAACGTACGTCTGCGCCTTCCCAATGCTGTGACGTAACCCATGTTTTAAATGCAGAAAAATGAGAAATCATGTTTCCTTTTCCAGAGGAAATAATGGATCTGACTGAGCAGCTGGGGGAGACGGGTAAATCCATCCATGAGCTGGAGAAATCAAAGAAACAGGCTGAACAGGAGAAGCTGGAGGCCCAGACCACTCTGGAGGAAGCAGAGGTGAGTAAAAAGAAAAATATGAATCATATATAAACTACTGTTCAAAGGTTTGTGATCTCCTGCTACACCAGCTTGATGGGGTGCAGTCAGATGTCTGAGAGGATTACTCTATACAGTATGTGTGAATGGTCTTTGTTGCTTTCAGGGTGTAGAAAGTCCTCTTTACAAATAGATGTTATTTTGTATGAACGGTTTGTTTTGTACGTGGAGAACAAAACTCTGTTTAAAGGTCCCATGACATGCTGCTTTTTGGATGCTTTTATATAGACCTTAGTCAGTGGTGTAGTCTATTTTTTTGTAGTGAGTATACTGTGATTTTCCCCTCCCAGCCTCATACTCACCTGTCCCAGAGCGACACCCCATACAGTCGGTACTGTGACGTTTCTGAATACGAACTGTACCGGACAACAGACGTTTAAGTATTGATGGCGTTTATTTAAAGTCCTGCAAAAACAACACGTAGAGTTGAGAAAAGATGACAGATTTAACTTTTTGAGAAACGCAACCGAACCTGAACGCAACAGGACATCACATCACACAAATAAGCCATTTAACCGTCACCCCTACACTGCCACACAAAACCATGACTAATAATTAGCATCCTCATACAACTTTTGTATCGATTAGCAGTAAAATCTGCTGATAAGGGCCTACATTTACTCAAAAGTATTTAATAAACAGTTTACAATCTTCAGCACCATGGCTAACAAATGCATAAAAAGCAGACGGAAGGAGAAAAAAGCTCCACTCTTACTATTTTAGTTAATTATCTGACCATTGCTTACTAACATTACCATATAGTCATTTAATTGTGTAAAGCAATGCATAGAAATAGGTTAGTCTAGGGTTAGCACTGTTGGAGTATCAGGTAAACATACTATGAATTGAACATTCAAAGTTGAAACCTCTTGAAACACTAACTGGTGAGTAGACTGCAGCACTAACTGTATACTTAGAGCCCAGTTGCACCGTTGTGGTTAAAAAAAAAAAATGATCGAGGGTCACTTACACTTTTCTGGATTAGAAAACAAATGTAAAACCCAAGTTGCAACAGTATTCTCTGTCCTGTCACTGTGAGGACATCGACTAAACCAGGGATCTTTAACAGGGGGCCCATGACCCCTAGGGGGTCCTCAGAGTCAATGCAGGGGGGGCCTCCAAATCATTGTTATGTTTTTTCAAAAATTTAAGTCCTAAAATGAATCCAACATATCACCAAAGATGAATCCCCACTGATGATAGGCTTACTGTCCTTTGAGTAAGGACGTCACTAAGGCCATCCCCAGATACAGTATAAGGATTCACAGTGCCACATGTATGTTTAACATTAAAACATCATTTATAAAATCATGTTAATAATGAGCAGGCTATTTTAATAGCTTAGTATTCTATGCAAAAAGATATGTATAAAGGTTTTAGGCGGACCCACAGGTTATTGTAGGCCCAGTTTAATATACAACTTAATTTTATACAATATACGTAGCAGGGGGTCCCTGCTCCATCTGTCTTTCAGTTAAGGGGTCCTTGGCTTGAAAAACGTTGAAGACCGCTGGACTATAAACAGACGTTTTAATCATTTAATTCTTCTTTTGGGGCCAAAACTATTTCAAATGTAAATAAAACATTTGGTTTCTAAATTATGCTGTTTTTATTATCTCTGGCTACTATGGGTGTCATTACTAGTAACAGTCACACATGTTTAGAGAATCTATCAGGAATTGTTTGGCTTTTTGTCCTAGCTAATAATCTAAAAAATGTCCTTTCAATCACTGCAGACATTTCTTCGACACACACACACACACACACACACACACACACACACACACACACACACACGGAAACAGCTGTTTGAGCGGCGCCGGAGCTGCTAGCTACACGACTCCGCTCTGCCTTAGCGTTAGCTAACTTTGTAAACTCCTCATACTCCTTTCTGTGACTAACCTTCAAATGTCTGATGAGGTTGGTGGTGTTTAAATGTCTTTGGAGCTTTCCGCCTCGTGGTATTTCCTCGGCACACACGTTGCAAATCGCTAATGTATTGTCTTTTTCCCAGATAGCAATGAGTCAGCGGACCACCAGCGGTGTTCCAGAGGCAGTAGAAGCGTCAGAATGGCGTAATCGCAAACACGTTTGCCGGCGCAACACCGGTGGCAGCCGCTTTTTAAAAGCGGTAGCCGCCTTCCTACCGCCTTCGTTTCGCTGCCGGCCAACTGCTGTTCTGCCGCTGTTCAGACACCTTGTAGAACTGCCAGACCGGTGAATGTAGGGAGGCCGCCATTTTAGCTCCATGTAGAAAATGTTCTCACGAGTAGTGGGTCATCTGATCGGCCTTTATGGAGACCACCGATCAAACTATTTAAAGCCATTATCGGCAGATACCGATCGGTGACCGATCAATCGGAGCACACTTACTGGCTACTCCACACGTGCTCTGGTTTAATGGCATCTCTTTAAACCAAATCAGAATCCTCATGGGCTCCACACAGAGCTGCTGCAAAAGAGAGAAAACTCAGATTGGACAGATAACCTAGCTAGCTGTCTGGATTTACCCTGCAGAGATCTGAGGAGCAGTTAACCATGGTCCTCAGAAATCCACCAAATTTAAAATTCCAACACAAAGAAAGCGGAAGGAAACGGAAAATACATGCATCTGGCGGAATTTCCTGCAGCACCGGAGCAATCCTGGAAGTGGAATGCAAAGGATATAGACTAGCACCTGGGTAGTTCACCTGGTAGAGCATGAGCCCCATGTACAGAGGCTTAGTCCTTGCTGCAGCGGCTGTGGGATCAATTCCAACCTGCGGCCCTTGGTTGCCTCTCTCCCCCCCCCCCCCCCCCCCCCCCTCCATGTCTAAGATGTCCTAATAAAGGCCTAAAATGCCAATAGAAAAATCTTTTAAAAAAACAATGTAAGAGCTTATTCCAACCTTTTGAACAAACATACTCCACCTTTCTGGTCTATATGACTGTGTGTCACGTCTGGACTCAGGCCTCCGTGGAGCACAATGAATCCAGGATCCTCCGAGTCCACCTGGAGCTGAACCAGGTGAAGTCCGAGGTGGACAAGAAGATAGCGGAGAAGGACAAAGAGGTGGAACAGAGTAACTTGGACGCCGAATTCCGGAGCAGGAACGATGCGCTGAGAGTCAAGAAGAAGATGGAGGGGGGATCTGAACGAGATGGAGATCCAGCTGAGTCATGCTAACAGGCACGCGGCCGAGTCCCAGAAACAACTGAGGAACATACAAGTCCAGCTCAAGGTGAGACTCATGTAAAGACTGACTGTTTCCTATGTTAACACGCACAGTAGAAAGACAGTTTTCATCAGTTTTCAGTACAGGAAGTACAGATTCACCTCGATGACGCTTTAAGAAACAATGACGACATGAAGGAGCAAGTGGCCATGTGTGAGCGCAGGAGTAACCTCATGCGGGCTGAGATGGAGGAGGTCAGAGCGGCTCTGGAGCAAACCGAGAGGAGCCGCAAGCTGGAGGAGCAGGAGCTGCTGGACGCCAGCGAGAGGGTGCAGCTGCTTCACTCACAGGTTCAAAACTACGTGGATTCTATCAGCAATTTGAGCCTCTTATGCCTCATTTTCACTGCATGGTACAGCTTCTTTTTTTAACACAAAACAAACTAAATTACATACAGCAGTTAATCATTAGTTACACACAGGAATGTGGGAGAGGCATTTTCAGGCAGTTGAGAGAAAGTGCTGTCTGTGGGAGAGAAAGCTCCACTTGGAGTGAAATGTGTTTTTTAAACTTCAGACATCTATTACATAAACATAAAGCTATATAACACACTAAAAGACAGAAAGAAACCAAAAAAAGCATAATATGTGCTCTTTAAAAAGGTGCCGTAGGTAGGATTGTGAAGATCCAGGACTTAGCCAAAAAATTTGAACATCGACAACTTCTCAGTCCCTCCCCCCTTTTCCGCTAAAGCCCAAAACGGTCTCCTAAGCCCCTCCCCCCACAAGGGAGAATTAATGCGTGTGCATGAGCAGTGATTGACATACAGTTAGACACCCCCCCCCCCCCCCCCCCCTGGCCCTGATTGGTGCATCTGAACAGGGAGCGGTGGATTTTTGCAAATAGCACTACAGGCTGTAGGTGGAGAGGAGATGGATTTTTTTTAAATTACCTGCTTCATGTAGTTCTACTCAAACATAGGGTCAGTTTCAGCAAATATGACAGAAAGTTAGTTTTATAAGTCTGACCTACTGCATCTTTAAGATGATTTTGGCAGATATACTACAACATATTTAGTCATAGACTAGCGAGTGGTGCCAGACAGGTGTTAAGTGTCCAAACTGTCTGAGCAAAAAGAATAACATCTCATACGAATCCATGGCCTTTCTTACACTAATCGTACCAAGATATCGCAGTTTATTTAGCATTAATATACTGCTATTGTATAAAAAAAAAACATTTGTTGTACGTTGAAGACTTATTTTAGCATTATATCATTGTATAATAACATTTCTTACAGAACACCACCCTGCTAAACAGTCAGAAGAAGTTGGAGGCTGATCTTTGTCACATTCAGGGTGAGATGGACGACAGCGTCCAAGCATCCAGGAACGCTGAGGAGCAAGCCAAGAAGGCCATCACTGATGTACGTGTCTGGAGTTTGCTTAATTCTCACCTGCCTAAAAACAGTAATCTAATCACTATATCCTAACTACATTTTTCAGGCAGCCATGGTGGCCGAGGAGCTGAAGAAAGAGCAGGACACCAGCGCTCACCTGGAGAGGATGAAGAAGAACCTGGAGTTGACGGTGAAAGACCTGCAGCAGCGTCTGGACGAGGCCGAGAACCTGGCCATGCAGGGCGGGAAGAAGCAACGCCAAAAACTGGAAGCAAGGGTAACGTATGGTAGTCAACAAAAAACCCTGCTTGATTAATTCATCATAAATCAGTGTGGTTCCGCTATGAAAGGAGTTTTTAAAAGCCTGTAATCATGCAAAAACTATTGACGTTTCCTGCATGATGATTTCATAGGCGAGAGCTTTTATCTTTACAATTAGTTCAAACATTATTAAATGCTCTTTTGCAGGTGCGAGAGCTGGAGAATGAGCTCAAAGCAGAATAAAAACACGGCTCAGACGCTGTGAAAGGGGTTGGCTAACTCGAGCGCAGGATTAAAGAGCTCACCTATCAGGTAAACTCATGCCTCGTTCCTTTTTAGTGGTAAAAATACTCCTCTTAAGTAAAAGTATGGAAATATTATCAGCGAAGGAGGAAGTGTGCTTAAAGTATGTATTGCACAGTAAAATGTTCCCTGTCAGGGTTTTCCTACTATATATATATATATATATATATATATATATATATATATATATATATATATATATATATATATATATATATATATATATATATATATATATATATATGATGTGTCTTGATTAATATTACTGCTGAATTCATGTGAAAGTTGTGCTAATTTAATACCTTTATACCCTGTTTGGTAGTTTAATCAGCAATGCATCACAGTCTATAAGATCATCAGATGCTGTACTGTGGGAATCTCTAAAAAGTCAACTGTTCGGTGTCAGAAAAACAGCTGTTCCCAGCTTTGTGACGATGCATTTTCCAGCTGACCCAAGAGGCTTATTTAAAGACTTTATTTTAGCTTAAAAAGTAGGAGAATTTTCATAACGCATAAAGGAACAGACAGCGGAGAGTAGTCTGTGGCTGCCATGGCGACGATGAAGTCTGCTGTGTCTCTGAAGTTGAGATAGTATACAACATATTCATAACCAAATATGTGTTGGCTTCTTAATTTAAAGGGTAACTATTGTTTTTTTCAACCCTATTTCCCTGTTTTTGTGTCTAAGTGACTGATAGGAACAACAATCACTGGTCCAGTATTAAGCGTGAAGCTTAATAAGCTACAATGTAAGTTAATAGCGCAGTTGTCCAGCTTGTATTTTTTCGTTTTGCGTTTTGCCACGGACAGGCTCAGATTAATATTCTAAGTGTCTGACAACATTATGGAAAAGTTTTCTAAGGAGGTCGACCTTCCTGCTAAAGAGTAAGATCCTTTTTTTAAAACATAAAAACATCCGTGAAATTGTGTTCGCTAAACCCACCAGACTATGTAAATAAACAAAACAAAGCTGTGAAAAGCCGTTTTTGGTCTTCTTTCCACTTTTCCAACCATTGTTATATATATATGTTGGCTCTATACACGCTAAAAGTTTTTTTTTTTTTTTTTTTTTAAAAACAGTCTGGTGGGTTTAGCATTAGCAACGTCAGAGCTGTTTCTGGTTAAACAGAAATGTCTCCAAGATGTTGTAAAGGTCTATCTCTCCTTTCCATAATGTTGTCAGACACTTAGAATAATAATCTGAGCCTGTCAGCGGCAAAACGAGCACTTTTGTGAAAGTAAATACAAGCTGGACAATTGCCACATTAACACTGTCGCTTGTTTCGCCGCTGCCGACTGCAGCGATCTTGCTTAACACTGGACCAGTGTCAAAGATGGTTGTTCCCATCAGTCACTTAGACACAAAAACATAGAAAAATACGATCCAGGTAAAAAAAAAAAAAAAAAAAGCCATTCTGTGCATCTTTATTTTGATGGACTAAATATCCCAGTGGAAATTGGTACCAGCAGAGTATAAGTTTCCATCCGAATGTAGCACACATTTAAAATGTCAAATTTCCAGAAAGTCAACAAATTAAAATGCAAATGAATGCATGTTTCCATCCTGCCGTTATGCTAATATTAGGAGCTGAGTCTAGAAGCTGTCTTAGGAGCTGAAATGAACAGTTGGTGCCATTAAATTGTTGCCAAAGAAGAGGACGCATTAAATGATGTAATCAAAAAGATGTGGAAACCGTGATATAAATATGACATTTCTGTTTGTATCATGTATTACTGTGAGGAAGAATACAGTCTCCTCATCACTCCACAAGGACGTGATGTTTTCAGCTCTTCAGAGAAAGTCATGTTACATGTACCTCACCATTTAACTAAGGCTGTGTCTGCATGTATACAGATATTCCGTAAAATTTATATTTTTCCCCCTCATTTAAAAATTCTGTCAACACAACCTTCAATTTATAATATGTCTCCGTCCACACTAGGACACAAAAGCGAGTCTGAAAGCTCACAGGGCCAGTAGGCTACATCAACAATAGTCAAATACCAAAGAAGAATATTCGGAGCATGCGTAGTGAGCTTATGTTTTTGCCGGTATTAACATCAAACGATAGTTAAACAGTAGTAGCTAATTTTTATTTTTATTTATTCATACATATTGTTCTTTATTTATTTAAAGTGCTCATATTATGCTTATTGGCTTTTTCCATTTCCTTTATTGTGTTATATATCTTTTTGTGCACGTTCTAGGTTTACAAAGTGAAAAAGCCCAAAGTCCCCCCCAAAGGGACTTACCATCTCCAACAGAAAACACTGTTCACAAACTGCTCCAAACAGCTCTGTTGTAGTCCAGCCTTTACTTCAGAGACAAACGTGCGTCACTTTGTAACACGTTATAATGCTCACCTAGCTGCTAGCATGGCACGCCCTCTGTGCATGTGCAACACCCAACAAAAGGTGGAACAGAAGTGCGATGCCTTAGTCTGGCTATCACCAGACCAAGCTCAATAGATTTAAGAGTGAACATTAGTCTGGGGAGTCTGCTCTGTATTTTCTCTGCACAAGAGGCGTGATCAATGGGCATAGTTCAAATGACTCCGTACGCAATTGGATAGTCCTTCAACCAATCAGACGAACAATCCGGGTGACGTAGCAGCGACAGCGGCATCAACGGGTTGCTGCGCTTCGGGGGCCGTCATGTTGAATGTAAACAAGAAGCCGTCGCTTCTCTATCGTCATCGTGTTAAACCCGCCAATAGCGCGCAAGGTGGATAAGCCAGTTTGTGATTGGTTCCCGCAAAATTGTGAACTGAAGCAGGAGAATTAAACGTGCAGGTTTCCAGACCGAGCTGCAGGGCGAAATCAAATCGCCGAGTGGGCGGGGTTTACCCAGTCTAGCGATGCCTCACTCTGTAGCTAAAACAGAGAGCTCAACACACAGGGTTAAAAGAGGAACTGCAGCAATATGCAGTACAACTTGAAAATTAAACCATGTTAACCTATTCAGGTTCAACCTCGAAATACAATTATGAACCTGAAAATGAGCATAGTATGAGCACTGTAATATCTTCTGGGGCACCGGCCCAAGGTGCTGAGACAAAACTGAAGTGTGACTCAAAGTGTGGACGGACGACGAGGTGGAGTAGCTGCTTAGAGTCACCCTACAATACCGGTAGTCTGCCATAGTTCACATAGCAACAATGGGCATGCATGAATTAAGAGGAGATGATGTCATCATTTCCACACGAATGTACAGTAACCAGAGTTTTATTGGGCCAAAACTTTGAGGAAAATATCAGTTTTCAAAAGTATTTGTATGTGTTGACAGGGCCTGAGTCCAAAGTTTCCATTTCACTTTGTCGCATTTTGTTTTTTATCGATCCACCCATTTTTCAACCTCCTCAAATCATAATTCTTTTGTGTGTATGTGTGTGCAATATTTAGACTTCTCTAATTGCATTTTCTGTATTTCTGGAAAACTTTCAGCAAAGCATTAAAAAGAGACACACTTAAGTGACCAATGGAGGGAGCCAAAGCAGGAAATGTTAATATTCTACATACAGTATAGTGTCTTGGAGGGGTCCAATATGATGATTAGCACCAGAAATGGTTTGCACTGTGGTAGTGGATGTATATGTTGCCTTGTTTTCAATAAAATCTCAAACACTCACATTATTACTATTATTCTCACAGGAAATTTATGGTAATTTCATTATTTCGAGACAAATATTGTAGTTCATTTTGTCGTCAACATTACTACTGGATTTATTATGTCTTTAAAAATATAATAATAAATAATAATCCCGCAAGGGGACTGCTTTTTTTAAGATCGCCAATTTATGTTAGTAAGATTTACTGATATAAGTTAACATGCTACGGTATTAATATGGTAAACTATAAACTACCTTATATAATTTTCTCTCAAACACTCTGTAATGCACATTAGTCTCTGCTGGTGTTCAAAGAGTTAAAGTCCCACATTCCGAAACTGGCCCTGTCCTTCATGTGCCTGCAAATAATTGAAGAACAGTGTATTGATAAGTCATTTTATGAAAAGGGTTTAATTTCTAACATTAGCTTTCATCATGAAAGCCAAAAACATATTTATGGGGGGGGCCGGGGGGGGGGGGGGGGGGAGACAGATTACAGTGTTCCCCCTAGGATTTTTTTTAGCTGTGGGGGCAGGTATGCAGCAACTGTATGCAGTTCACTGAGTGATGGTTAGTCTGTGATTGGAAACATGGTTGTAGTATGCAGGAAAATGCTGCAGAAAGAAAGGCTGTTGTCAGGTAAAAATGTCACAGTCGAAGAGGCTGAAGGGAAAGTTGACGTGGAAAAGTCTTTAATGATGAATGGACTGATAAGCAGGCTACCATTCATAATGTATGCCTCATTTGCAATGAAATGATGCTGTTGCAAAATAATACAACTAGCATCATCATCAAAAATGAAAAACGCGAAGGTAAGGATCGTGTCATTCACGTGCATATTAAGTAGCCACATGCATCTGTTTTGGTCTTATAATACATCCATAGAGGAAGGTTTGCTCAGCCAGCAGTTAAGTTTATACGAATTTGTGCAAATTTCTAGATTCGCGCCAAGCTAAGCTAAAACTACAACCAACAGCTTTATTTGTTTTAGCTTGTTGGTAAAAATTCGCTATTTGCAGAGTAGAGCTGTGTGTGGGCCACTTGCCAATCAACGTAGGGGAAACACTGGATTATTTAATGTATTTGTTTTTAACTTCTCAGCTACCACTGTGAGTTCCAATTATACAAACAATAAGGACAACAGACTAAGAGTGATAATTTACTGTACATCTAAAAAACAAACCACTGAGTACCTTCATAGGCTTTGAAGAGGTCCAATTAAAGCTATATTTTAACTATTTGTCAGGCTGCTAATTATTTTAACTCTTTCAGGCTACTCTTTAGACTGACTCATTTCATTTCATCTCAGAGTGATAGTACACCACCCCCCCAGACGGTCACTCGGGTAATATCGGACCATTCTGATGTAGGATTTTAAAATTAAAGTAGGGCTGCAACCAAGGCCGCTTTAATGCACGGGCTTACCTGGGCTGAAGCCCAGGGGCCTCCCAAGTTCAGGGGTCTCCCATATTCACGTTAGTGATGAGCTGAAAAGGTCATATTGTTTTCTAACTTGTCAGGTTTTCTGTCAATCACTCTAATCGCAGGTTACATGGCTGCTGATTGATCCAAATTAGGAGTGACCCACGTGGCCCCATCGCCTATGGCCCGTGAGCTTACCTATCAGCATGTCTATAGTTAGTTTTGGGGTGTGTCCCTCTATGACAGTGATGTCTGCTGTACTGGTTTGCGCTTGAGAGCAACAGTGGGATATTTTTAACTGTTTTTCACCGTCTTATTCATCATTAAAGTCATTTCTGACAACGTTTTAGGCGAGAAATGAACTGTTTAGATTTCGAATATAGGCAGTCATCCGAAAATCGTTGCCGAATTGACAATTTGCTTCAAAGTTTTCGGAGTTGAGAAGCTCAGCTGGTGGTGGGCTGGTGGCCCCATGGATGCGTTAAGAGAACGGTGGCCCGGATCGCTCGCTCGCTGGCCGGCCTGTCATCCGGGACGCCCCGCTGTAAGTTGCCGGTCTGTCAGACCGATCTCGTAAATAAGAGGCTTTTATTTCGCCGTTGACGGATTGTTTGTTTAAATATCACAACACATGTCCATCATAAGATTAACGGGAACGTGTGGTTAACTGTCTTTTTACCGTTAAACTCCACAAGCGCCTGGTTGCCGACACACACACACAGGGAGGGAGGGGGAGAGAGAGAGAGCGAGAGAGAGAGAGCGAGAGAGCCTTGTTTAAATTATGACATAGGCTACATTAGATTTAGTATATAGTTCATACTTTTTTTGGCGTATTTCTTTTCTGATTTTAATGCTATAAAGACCGTTGCCGTGCTTGCATCACTCCCCTTACCCCTGCTAGGCCAGTGGGAATGCAAATGGAAAAAAGGATTTTGGGGGAGAGTAGTTCTTAGAATTGCTTAGAAGTGTACTCTTCCTCTAAAAACTACAAGTACTATCCAGTAGAAAACCCTCGGCTCTTTGGGCTCTTTGATCTGTTGCCGTTATTTGCTAATGCTGTTCTGCAGTTATTATCAATGTTTGTGCAGACAGGTGATGGTTGGTGATGTTTTTCATAATATCGTTTTAAATCATACTTTCACACATTTTGGTTTTATCATCACCGTAAGTTGCTGTGTGTGGTTGTTACATAAAGTATCTTGTGTTTATGCTCAGGTGGACTCAGTGATATGTTAATAACAGTATTATGGTGATGTCTGGCTCAAAGAGGGAAAACTCACTGTTGTATGCCTCGAAAGAAACTAATGCATTTTGTGATATAGATTACCTAGATATTACACTTTTTTTAAATGAGACTCTGTAAATCGAGGGGATGGGGGACCTACAAAACCTCTCAGCCCCGGGGCCTAACATTAGGTTAAGGCGGCCCTGGCTGCAACTAACGATTATTTTAATAATCGATTAATCTGTCGATTATGTTTTCAATTAATCGATGAATCGGATTAAAAACAAGCATTAATTTACATCAAGTCAATACATACATACATACTTGTTGTTTTAGTTGCTAGTTGTGTAAAAGGAAGTAGCCTAACCCAAAGAGTGCACACACACACACACACACACACACACACACACCTGTTACATTCCAAGTTTACTATTTCACATGATGTATCGCTATTAGCACAGTCTGGCTAGAAGGTGTAATTTCTCTCGGTGGGTAGATCTTTTATTATCATTTATTTCCTGACTGACTGAAAAAGCATTTAGAGTCAGCCCTAACCTGATTGGTGCATCCCTATTAGTTATCATCACCTGCCCATTATGTGTGCAGGTGCATTCTGGGAGAGTGCTTTTTCCATTTCACATTTCTCTCCAGGAGGGCTTTACCTTCAGCTGCTGTTAATCCTCCTCCAAGTTAGAATTAGTGATGTCTCTTTAGAGGAGCTTCTTTTATTCACTGCGAAGATTTGAAACTTTTTTTTTTTAAACCAAAAAAGCTTTCTTTCCCCAATCATTTTAAATAGATACTCAAAATGGAAACTCAAAATGGACACTGAATACACTTTGTTACAACTTTTACACATTAAATCTTCACAATATATGGCCATGCGATACAACATTTGAAAGTTTACCCTCTCAAGATTCAATTAAGCCCACACACAAAGCATAAGGTGATTTATAGCAGTTATACAACTGTTATAAAGTTAAAGAAAATAAATGAATTCAGAATTACACTGCGCAGCTGGTGTGTGCATGCATACCTTTTTGAGTGTCCCTTTATCCACAGAGGTGATATAATCCCAAAAACTTTGTTTTCATAAATCCACAAGAGTCCAAGGAAAGCGACGCTAGATACAACTGCTGCGCTCTTCCAACATGTCGCGAAATTACGAATCCCACTATGGCAACGCCAAGACCCGCCCTCCAATCACTACTATTGGCCAGGCGTCCAAGGTAACGTGACCCCATTTGTTCAGGTCCTATCCCCTGACCAATCCGCTATCCTAACCTTAACCACTCGAGGTGAAATGCCTAACCCCAACCAATCGAACTGCTTCGGAGGGCGGGTCTTGGCGTTGCCATAGTGGGATTCGTAATTTCGCTAACGGGTCTCCCTACTCCCTCTGGCCGTCTAACGGCCAATGACCGCTTCCATGTTATTCTCTGAAGCCTTAAGGCCCGTTCACATAGGACGCGGCATGCGCTGCGCTGCGCTATGAAACCCATTATTGTGTATGGCTTGCGCGCACAACAGCTGATCTGCCGCTGCGCTGAGCAAAGCGCAGCGCAAGCGGCATTTTCCGGCTTGCCGTTCTCGCGCGTGCCGCGGCCAAGGTTAAACATGTTGATTTAGTTTTTTTCAGACACGTGACAGCACGTCACAGCGCACAGCGGCTGCTCTTGCGCGTGCCGCGGTCAAAGTTCAACATGGTTCAACTTTGACCGCGGCAAGCGCAAGAGCAGCCGCGGTGCGCTGTGACATATGTCACAAGCACCCTATGCTTTCAAAAACCAAAAACAACACAGAATGCACGTGGATCCACAAACGGAACAGCAAGTAGCCTATTTATACCAATGACATAATCAAGCTGACAAGTCCATATATTTGCCATTGTTTATTCCAAGATAGTGAAACTGCTTTGTGTTGTTGTCCATATTTAACAGTTCACTGTAAGTATAGTCTAATGAACAATGCACGTGAGCACTATTCCATATATGTTAAGTATAAGCATTACTGATCTGAGAAATGCGCCAAAGCAATGGAGAAGAACTGTAGCCTACTGTTGTGAGCTGCAAAAACCAAATACCAAGTTGATTATATATGGCTCCATACAGGTACTTGTAAGATATATTTGTATTTGTATGTTTACATTATGTAAAATATGTTTGGACTGATTGACACGTCATGTTCGTTTTCATTGAAGTAGGTAATATGTCTTCACACAGAATAATTACTCATTAACAAGTGTACGTAAACTCCAGTTTTGGAGGAATTAATTGTACTACATATGTATTAAACAACGTGTTTTCCAGAGTATGAATGGATGATGATGAATGTATGAATTTAGGCTCATATCTTAGATTTATTATACCCGACTGCAATGACTGCAGACCTCTTATGTATGTAAAATGCAATGACACGTAGTTTTAAAATGCACCATCTTATTTAGAAATTAAAATAATCCACACGTCTTCATCTTCATTTTCTTCATTTATTTATTTTTAAACAGGGACAATGTACAATATACATTAACCTTAGACAGAAGAGATGCATTTGACCAGGTTTCCAGTGTAGTCCCTGGGCAGGCTGATGTCAACAAATACATTTACTAACACTTTTACCCCAAAACCAACATTAACATGATGGGAGAGCCGGGACAGTTGAAACGCGGGACAGATGAAACATTCCAGTTTTCTCCGAGTGCAGTGATGATAGACAGACTTCCTCAGGTCAACACATAGAGCATGTTAACCTCCTTCTATCAGCCAAATATCTTCCTGTTATTTCCTTTAATCACGGAGTTACAGGCGATAAACCAGTTTTGATGGTCGAAAGTAAACTTCATTAGCGGTTACATTTTTTTCGATTATTAATGAGTGTTTTTCATTTAAAGGTTTGACTACATGCGGGTTATGCGGGTTATGGGCACTGCAGTGCAGTGTCCATAACCCACGTAAAAAACGACATTTTCCACAATAGACATACATAATAAACATATTAATGGGAACACCTACTGTTCTAGCTATAAAAAAATGGCAGAATCATCCACAGTGCATGATATTTCAATAACCGCTTCATACGCGCTTCATGATGACGGCGATGAGTTGTTAACAGACATTCACAAAGACGTAAAGCCCAGCAACAATCTATGAAACATTACGCACGCCCCACTGTTGCTGTAATAACTCCTGAACGGTTTTGTTCAAAGCTGAAGATGCAGCTGTATTTGACAGATGACAGGTGGAGGTTGCTAGTGACAAAATATTATCTTTCAGTGTGATACGATCGCTTTGTAAATTACGTTTAATTAAAAAGTGTTTCAACTGTCCCGGCTCTCCCCTACCCTTCATTCATTTACAGATATGCTCCCACATACACATCAGTTACTATACATTATGTGAACATGTTTGTTTTAAAAGAAGACATTTATTTATTTGTTTCTATTTAGAGGAGTGTAAGAAAAGGTGGAAGAACCTAAGGGACGGGTACATAAAGGAGAGGAGGCAACAGAGAGACAACAAAAGTGGTACAGGGGCAGACCAACAAAGTAGCCTACTTGGAAGTACTTTTCCATACTGTCTTTTCTGGAGCCACACGTCAGGGAGAGACAGTAGAACTGGACTATCGGAATGTTGTTCGTATCCGGGAAATCGTAGAACCGACTCTCGTCAGCAGACTGTCAAATTGCTCCCTGTTGAGCCAAAAGTAGCCCTGGAACCGGTCGAAATGCGACTGCGGTCAAGCCATCCTCCAATTAGAAATAAGCAGTCAAACTAGCCGCCCCTATGTTTCGCGGTGCGCGTATATACTTGCTATTACGGTGAGACCGTCAGAACTGAGAACTGTCTGTCAGAAAGAAAGAAAGATATAATAGACTGATTTTAGCACACCTCACAACTTGTCACTGCATGATATGCTGAATTCCAAAATAAGACCCCCCCCCCCCCCCCCCAAAAAAAAAACCCCTCATAAATAAGCTGTTTTGTCTACACATTCAAAAAATCATGAAAATAAAAGTCCTAGCTTTCACAGGCCAATTTCACCTCAGATGGATAGTACACCTTCTCAAGGTGTCACCTACAATGTTTCAAGACATTCTGATGTTGCTTAACAAAATAAGAGCCCCCCAAAATTCACATATACGCTGTTTTGTCTACACATTCTAAAAATCATAAAAATAGAAGTCCTAGCTTTCACAAGCCAATTTCACCTCAGATGGATAGTACACCTTCTCAAGGTATCACCTACAATGTTTCAGGACATTCTGATGTTGCTTTACAAAATAAGAGCCCCCCAAAACTCACATATACGCTGTTTTGTCTACACATTCAAAAAATCATGAAAATAAAAGTCCTAGCTTTCACAGGCCAATTTCACTTCAGATGGATAGTACACCTTCTCAAGGTGTCACCTACAATGTTTCAAGATATTCTGATGTTGCTTAACAAAATAAGAGCCCCCCAAAATTCACATATACGCTGTTTTGTCCATACATTCAAAAAATCATAAAAATAGAGGTCCTAGCTTTCACAGGTCAATTACACCTCAGATGGATAGTACACCTTCTCAAGGTATCACCTACAATGTTTCAGGACATTCTGATGTTGCTTTACAAAATAAGAGCCCCCCAAAACTCACATATACGCTGTTTTGTCTACACATTCAAAAAATCATGAAAATAAAAGTCCTAGCTTTCACAGGCCAATTTCACTTCAGATGGATAGTACACCTTCTCAGGGTGTCACCTACAATGTTTCAAGACATTCTGATGTTGCTTAACAAAATAAGAGCCCCCCAAAATTCACATATACGCTGTTTTGTCCATACATTCAAAAAATCATAAAAATAGAAGTCCTAGCTTTCACAGGTCAATTTCACCTCAGATGGATAGTACACCTTCTCAAGGTGTCACCTACAATGTTTCAGGACATTCTGATGTTGCTTTACAAAATAAGAGCCCCCCAAAACTCATATATTAGCTGTTTTGTCCATACATTAAAAAAATAATGAAAATAAAAGTCCTAGCTTTCACAGGCTAATTTCACCTCAGATGGATAGTACACCTTCTCAAGGTGTCACCTACAATGTTTCAGGACATTCTGATGTTGCTTTACAAAATAAGAGCCCCCCAAAACTCATATATTAGCTGTTTTGTCCATACATTCAAAAAATCATAAAAATAGAAGTCCTAGATTTCACAAGCCAATTTCACCTCAGATGGATAGGACACCTTCTCAAGGTGTCACCTACAATATTTCAGGACATTCTGATGTTGCTTTACAAAATAAGAGCCCCCCAAAACTCACATATACGCTGTTTTGTCTACACATTCAAAAAATCATGAAAATAAAAGTCCTAGCTTTCACAGGCCAATTCCACTTCAGATGGATAGTACCCATTCTCAAGGTGTCACCTACAATGTTTCAAGACATTCTGATGTTGCTTAACAAAATAAGAGCCCCCCAAAATTCACATATACGCTGTTTTGTCCATACATTCAAAAAATCATAAAAATAGAAGTCCAAGCTTTCACAGGTCAATTTCACCTCAGATGGATAGTACACCTTCTCGAGGTGTCACCTACAATGTTTAGGGACATTCTGATGTTGCTTTACAAAATAAGAGCCCCCCAAAACTCATATATTAGCTGTTTTGTCCATACATTCAAAAAATCATGAAAATAAAAGTCCTAGCTTGCACAGGCCAATTTCACCTCAGATGGATGGAACACCTTCTCAAGGTGTCACCTACAATGTTTCAGGACATTCCGATGTTGCTTTACAAAATAAGAGCCCCCCAAAATTCACATATACGCTGTTTTGTCCATACATTCAAAAAATCATGAAAATAAAAGTCCTAGCTTGCACAGGCCAATTTCACCTCAGATGGATAGGACCCCTTCTCAAGGTGTCACCTACAATATTTCAGGACATTCTGATGTTGCTTTACAAAATGAATGGCCTTTAAAGACTTTTGTTTTCTGTAATCGAGGAGTAATAACATTCATTTTCCTTTTTGTTCTGTTTCAGTCACAACAGTGCCCAAGCCAGTGCAAATGATGTAAATTGCACCGCTGCAGTGTCTTTCATGATCTCAAGTTGGACAATAATATCCTCTCAGTTGTGAACAATGCCTCGACGAGACTTTTATTCAATTTTCCCTTTGTGCTTGTTGAAAATTTTAGTTTACACAAATTTGTCTGTGGCGGACATTAATTTGTGCAATATAAATGTCATTGTGATATGTAACTGACATGTGAATACATTTACATCTCTTTGGAATCCCATAAAATGATGTACTTTAAACAAGTATTGCCCATGTATCCTCAAGGTCTGTTTGTCTGTCGAAGATCGGTGTAACACTGCTTTCAATGTTTCTTCATTATGCAAATGTGTTTCTTTGTGTCCCTATTGGAAGCTTTCTTCTATCGACTTTTACTCACAAAACATCACATAATAAATACATATTGGTATCCATGACCAGGCCTCATAACTTTGAAGCCTCAAAAGTGCTCTACACAAATCAATTATGCTGTCTATTGTGCTGAAGTAGCTACTCAATTTATTTTTTCATGTGTTCGTTATTCTGATTCTTGTGGTTCTCCCCATCTGTTTTGTGATATATATTATTTTCTAAACTACATAATTAAAGCATAAGCTTAATATGCTTAATTAAGGAAACCACTGTTACATGGTTGTATGCATATGCTAAGTTGGACCAGTGGTAGTTGTTGTCCACCAGAGGGGGGCATAATAAATCGTTTCAGGACTGGAAGCTTAATGTCGGTGAAAGTGTTCATTATTTTAACCTATTTTAACCTTATTTTAACCTGTAATAAAAAAAATTAAAAATGAACTAGAAAACTTAACTGCAGCACTAATGCAAAATTAAGTAACTTAGATTACTGTTGCATTACATTTATATCTTGAAAATAAGAAGTATTTTATTACAGTAGGGGAGACCAGGTACAGTTGTAACACAGGGATAGTTGTAACACTACCAATTCCATGAATCTGGGATAAGATAGTAGTCATGTGACAGTTTCAGTTTCCTCAGGCTTCCTTTATAATCGCACATAGAGGTTTTCCAGTGTGTGTAGCTATCTCTCCTGACGCTACAGAAGGAAACCTAATTCTGAGGTAAGAAAGTTAAAAAAAATAAAAAGATAATATTTTGTTTAGTACTTCTACCGTTGTAGATAATTTTGTATGAGTTATATCAGGTCAAACTGTAGTTTCTCTAGTAAAAAAAAAAACATGCTAATACAGCTAGCTAAACAATGTTAAACACATTCAGCTAGCTAAACAATGTTAAACACATTCAGCTAGCTAAACAATGGGTGACAGTGGTAGGCTAGGTTGTAACAGGTTTTATGAAAGTGTCACAACCATCAAGTGTAGGTCAAGTGTGTTTTATTTTGCTTTTGGGGACCTAACCAATTTCATTTATCACCGTTTTGACTGATTAGCAATACATTTAATTATTTTTTTCTTGTCACTATCGTGACTTAAGAATCCATTTCTTAAGTAGAAACCCCCAGTAGTCGGGTAGGTTGTAACAAACCCCACTAACACAAAACGTTTAGAGAACGTTAGATAACGTTAGTTTTTGGTTATCTAAAGGTTAGTTTGAACCAAACCAAAAACTAACGTTGAGGGAACGTTTCCTCAGGGTTATAATGTTCCCTCAACGTTAGGGGAACCAACCAACTGAAACGTACTCCTGTGGTTGCGCTGTAACCTCCACACAACGTTCCCATTTGGTTGTTTTTGGTTGTTCTGAGTGCGGTTTAGAAAATGTTTATTTGAACCAGCTCCATTTAAGTTTTTGAAGTAGCATATACAAGGGAATGTTCTGAGAACGTTCAATGTAACCAAAAGCTAACATTCACAAAACGTTCAGAAAACTTGCAGTGGGGACCACAAACTAACCAAAAACTAACCTTCAGGGAACGTTTCCGCAACCAAAAACGAACGTTCCCATAACGTTTTGGGAACCAAAAATTGTTAGCTGGGAAGGACCACCTTGTATTTGTCATCATCTCACAAAGTCTGTGATATAGTTGAAGAAATTTAAATTGTTGACATTTGTAGTAGACAAATGTGGGTACTTTGCCTAAAAGTTTCATATGTGCAGCAAAAACAAAAAAGGTCATTTTAGGTGGTGAAGAAAAAAGTGTTACAACCATACCCAGTCTCCCCTACTGTCTACTTGAGATTTGACCTCTATGATTGCCGTCATATTTGTAATGAATGATTATTATGTCTAAAGTATGATGTGTTTGTAAAATTACAGTGTACAACGTAGTGCAATGTCAAAAGAGCAAATATCTAATACGTTTTAAACAGGCATCTGCGAGGCCTAAACATGCACCTACACCGACAACAACCCTGCGATGACAGTATTGCTGTGTCTTGGTAAATAACACAAACCGTACCTTGCACCATCTGAGGACTGGAAAGATGCCGAAGAGCAAGAAAGGGTGACTGCATATTTTTATTCAATGTACAATCCCCATTTGCTATACACAGCTGGATTTATTTGCACATTTGAGTAACCTTACTCATCACGGCAATTACATTGTTTGCCACACACCATTAGCCATATGCATGTCAAATCAATTAGGCCTATGTAGCACAATTCAACCATCTATTCTAGGCTAACATGTTATTTCTCTGATGTCTGTCTAATGTCATGGAAATGTTTATTATACAGTTAAATGTCTACTGAATAGTAAAAGAGAAATGTTATACTTAGGCCAGTCTTTGGTTCAATCAATTGTCATAATTATTTTAAATAGAAACTTATGATTGTTGATGCTATCACCGAAAAGTAATTACAGTGATACATTTACAATACGGTTCCATGCCATCATTAATGAAAAACTAGTCAAGTCAAGTCATTTTCATTTATATAGGGCCCTAGCGCTTTTTACAATACGAATTTCAAAGCAGCTTTACAGTGAAAATAGGAAACTCAAAGGACAGATATTGTTTTGGCTTTACAGCAACTCCATAAAAAGTTATTGTCTAGGCAAAGTGAGTTTGATTTTTTTCTACACAGGAGCAAATGAGTAGCGCAAATATTAACAATGTAGTAACTACTGTTTATTAACCAAAAACTTAGAATTAGTAAGTACTAGTCCTTCGTCGGTTTAGTAGTTCACTGTTATCTAATTAGTACCATTTCTTTCCACTCCTCCCTGAGGACTTATAACTGTACCGGTTCAAAATTAATGCGTGTAATGTTTAATGTATAATTTATTCTAAAGTGAAGATCATGGTGTTAACCAAATAATAATGATAATAATATTCCAGAATTACTATTTATTTTGAACATTAATTAATTCTTGTTAGTTATTAGTAGTTAGTTGAATGTCAAAAGTGCGTTATATTCATTTATTAATGACGGAACATAACAGTATTGTACAGTGTTACACCAAATATATATATATATATATATATATATATATATATATATATATATATATATGCTGTCATCCTAATTTCTTCCTCTTTTGATTTTATCCAGAGTGCACTCATTCAAGTTATTTGGGGTGAGTAATTCAATCATTAACTATCAATCTGTGAAATTACACTTAGTTGAATAACTATGTCTAACTATATCATTTATTTGTAATGCATTATTTCCCCAATAGAACAAAACCATACATATAGTAGACCATGACATTGTGGAGACAGTTGAAGTCCTGAAAAAGAAACTCAGGTACTATGATGATAATATAAACAAATAAAGACGGCTTCTGGGGAAAGTGTGCATTGCACTTGCCATTTCAAACACTAAAAGCCATCAACATCGTCTGCGAAACGTATTTAATAAGGTGAACACACACACACAAACAAATATATATTCATATATAAACACATCTTGCTGATGATAGCCAATAATAAAGGTTGTTATATTGACTTTCTCAAAGACAGATAGAGGCATTTCATATTTTAACAAGGTTCTTTTCAAAATGTTTACATTTAAACATCATTGTTATGTTATGTACTTTGTCAAAAAGCACCAGGCAGAATACTCCCCATCTCCTCTGCCATCTATGGCCAGTGAAAGTGTGGATGAAGATGAGGGACTCAAGTCTTCAGAGAAAGTTAGCCTTCTCTCTTTTTCTAATTTGTTTGATACAATGTTGGGTGCTTATATGCCTTGTCTTGTAATTGAAAGGAAAGTAATGATAATAACAATCTGGTGTTCTACATTGACTTCACATCACATTACTCCTAGTTATTGTTGTTATTGAAAAATAAGTATTTGTCCGTGTTCACGTTTGACTGTACTAATAACGCAGAAAGAAAGGTTTTAGAATTACATGTTCCACATTTTCAAAAAACCATTAAAAGTAACATTGTATTTTTTCATTAGGATTCCATGAATAATCCATCCGATGACGATGGATTTATAAAAATCAACTTACCGAAGAACCCATCATTCTTTTTTATTGAAAGGAATGATTGGGAAAAGCTGAAGAAGAACAGACAGAAAAGAAGCTTTAAAGGACTCCAGTGGACAAATATAATTTTGAAAGGTCTGAGGACCATACACCCATACTGTTCCATTGCCTTTAAAAGGCACAAACTGAAGGTTATGGGTTCCATACAAGCGAGCCCTGAATTCTCTTGCCTTGGTTTCTGCAGATTTGAGTTTTGCCCTGTCACAGTAACAGTTACTGTGGACAGTGAAGAAGACCTCAAGGCAATAGTAGAATACCAAGGGGAGAAGAGTATTCATAATTTAACGGAATTAAAAACAAGACCTGTTAGGGCACATGAAAGAAAAACACTGGGCGAAAACTTACAAAGGCAGCTCCCACGAGCTATGTACCTTGACAAAATAACAAAAATACCCGAAGATGTTATGGAGTCTGGCTGTCGGGATGAGGCTCCAAGTCCCAATGTCCTGAAAAATATATCGTGGGAAGCACGTAAGAGAAGCCGGCAGCACAGTAACGAAGTCATAAGTCTTCAAATAATGCTTGACCAGAAAAAGACAGTCCTGATGAGGTCCTCCAGAAAGTAATGTTACACCCAAAAGGGGTTCTTCTTTGGTCACGCAGGGGGATTGAAATATATCAGGAGCGATGCCAGGAGGACATTGTCTATCTGGATGCGACTGACAGCATCATGAGAAAGCAGAAAGGATCTCCTTCTTTCTATGTCTATGAGTTGGTGGTCAGGAATCCCCAGAAAAACTCATCTCCACTACCTGTTGCCACATACCTTACCTGTGATCACACCACGGCCTCAGTTAACTACTTTCTAGAGGCGTTTCAGACTGATGTGGCAAGGTGTTTAGGAGAAAAGGTATGCAGTCACCCATCATGATCCTGTGTGATGGGTCAATGGTGTTGATGCAGGCAATATGCCTGTCATTTGCCAAAAAAAACCTGAAAGACACCATTAACCACTACTATAATATAGCAAGTGGTAAAGGAAAAAAAGATTTTGAGGTGCCAATTCTTCATCGTTGTCTCAGCCACGGAATGAAGAACGCAAAGGAAATGTGCAAAAAGTAGTAAGTAGTAAAAGTTTAAAAAATTACTGTTTGTGACAATCCTCTTTTAGTGTCAGTTGCTAAGTGTCCAATAACGTTATACAGATTATGTAATGAATTACCTTTCATTAATGTGTTAGGCCAAAAAACACAAAAGCAACATTTCTTTTCCTCATACCAAAAAATAATGTTACTGCCAATGTGAACTGAACTATCCAAAAATGTACACATTTTCTGTTAGCAGTGTGGCCTCTGAATTCCCCTGCATCAGCTTTGCCTGTGAAATGCATAGAATAATGGATATAATACACACAAGTTGTACAATTTATCATCTTTCAACATAATCTTGAAGACCATAGTTATATTCTTGAACCTAATTATTTTGTTACATTCCACAGTGCGCCAAACCACTACCATCTGGCCATGCAGGTCTTCGGTTCCCTGACAACTGCAAGCACTTTAACAGAACTAGACAACATGGTTCAAAGTGCTACTGTTGTGTTCTCCAGTCCATCCTGTGGACCCAATGTAGAGAAACATTTCAAAAACCTGCAGTCATGGCTACAGAGAACAGCGACTACATTGGATGAGACAACCAAGTCCAAAAGTGAGAGCTTGAAGGTAAATGTCAAATCCAAGTTTACAATTTAACATTTATGGTTTTAATTTTAAGAAAGATGTGAAGGAATATTGTTGTTATGAAGTACATTTACTATAAAGAAAAGGTAATGAAGTTAAATGCCTTGAGTGAAAATGTAGGCTACTTGGATAAAGGCCATAGAGTGCAGCTAGTTTATAATGAGATTAAAGTAGGTTACAATGATACATATTTGATATATTACTACCATTTAACAGAACAAATTTATGGAACAATTGCATTACATGTAAATACATTACAACAACAGTAGGACACAGAAACAACAAGACCTTTTGTCAGTACAGAAAGTAACTTTGGTGTGTTTTGTAAGTGTGTGTTGTCAGAAAATACTACATTAAAAAAAAATATTTATCTGCCACTCGAACACCACAACACAGCAGAAATGTATAATAAATATAAAGTCCACAGCATCTGCAGCGTGAAACATATGTAACAGTATGACTGTCAATTGGTGGCTGTATTAAAGCGCATGATTTAGGATATCTATTCAAGAAAATTATATATTAGATAACAATCAAAAAAATAAACAGGAGAATCACGGAGGAGAAACCACGGTCATTTGTGACATTAAACAAAGCTGACAACTAACAGACACAGAAAAACAAGGGAGCAAATTAAATAGACACACATGAAATTAGGACACTTATTAATCAGTAACCAATGAGACAAACAGGGGAATGAGATGAAACAAAGAAACACATGGGAAAACTGGGTACACTGAAGATTAACAGACAGTGAACACAGTGAAAAAAATGTATGTATATATATATATATATATATATATATATATATATATATATATAAATGTAGCAGTAATTTTAATATATGTTCATTTTGTGTTATTGATGTGGTTCTTTTATGTGCATTGTGTAAGTGGTCTATATGTGCTGTGTTGTATTGCTCTCCTAAAATTTTAACTACTTATCTAAACATTTGGGACAAAAATACACATCATCAACAACACATGGCACCAAGTACATGTCTGGCAGGACTTGTGTATTACTGAGGTGTATTCCTGCCCAGATATGATCAAAAAGGTCAAGCTGAAACTTGTTAAAGTTTTGTCAGTAATTTTTTTCATTTTCAAACACACCTGTAATAATAACAAATTGTTACATTACATTAAGGACATCGATGGAGTCAACAGATTTGCAACACGTTGCAAAGAAGTCATTTCCAATGCTCCACTAGACAGGTATGGAGAGCCGAATGTTTACTTCTGCAGAGTCCTTATCGAGCACCTCAACAAGTACCTTCTACCTTATTCTGGATTGTGGACCGGGATAATGCTAGGTTTGCCATCATTAATCAATATATCCATTTTGGATACAAATCTTGCTTTGTTTTATTAAAATTAAACACATGGCTTTACTTAGGTGACCTTGGACGACATGGGACGGGACCACAATATGAGCAGTGCTCTAGCAAATACAACATCATCAGAAAGATTCCAAGACAAGTAATTATAATACATAATATACATAATATAATAGTAAATATTACATGACATGACTTTATTACTTGAATGCTTAATGTGTTTAACAGGTAAATTATTTGACAAATTTACCTTTTTTTTTATACCTTTCTGAGAACATAACAGAGGACAACAGAACCCAGGGCATTATGAAAAAGAGCCAGTGGGATTTAAAACACATTCGATTTCCCTCTGGCCGCCTGACTAGGCTTGATGATTTTGTGGCCCGCTATCAAACTAGTCACACTGCTCTCCTGAAGGAGTATGAAGATTCCAAAAGAGTTTTTAGAAGAAAGGTTTGAATACTTTAATTAAGGTCTCATTGAAGGTGGCATGGGTAACAGTTTTTAAGTAAAAGTAAATATAAAGAAAATTACATTTTCTGTCATCACATTATATGTATTGGTATCTAAAGCAGTTCTCCAAAGTTATTGAAATTATAAATGACTTCTTCCATCAATACTTTACTTTATGCAGACATACAGAGTGGACCAAGAAAAGTGGAAAGAACGGCAGCAGAAAAAGAGGGGGAGATACGTTACACCACTCCGGAAGCCGTTTCATTTCAAGACATCGAACAAGAAGGTATACTGTAATTACAGCCAATCCAAATTAGTTTACTTCTCAGATATATAACAACAAAAGCCGTTTTCACTACACACTACACAATCTTTACTTAATCTTAATATTATATGTGGTTTATCATTTTGTGTGTGGTACATACATTTTTTAGAGAAACTATTAATGTAAATTACAACTAGAACTTCTACAAAAAATGTAATTATTGTAAAATATTTTATTTTATATTTGTTTTAAATGTATTTAAAATAGGAAATTAAGAGACAAATGAAAGGAATTTAACATGAGGATCCTTAGTAAGGTGATTGGTTTTTAAATGCATTGTTGATAGGTTGACTCCTCAGTACCTGACGGTGCCACTGGGAAACAAAAGTCTTCACCACAGCCTAGTTCATCTCTACTGGGGGACCATGAAGACACGACATCGATAACCCCACAGCATCAAGTAAGAAGGCTTTTTAGTAACACAAGTTCTTACTAGTAACTTTTAAAGGTTATTATTTGAATGAACATTAAAAAGAAAGGATATAATTGTTTAAAAAAAGAGACAAGTTGAAACACATTCAACTTATGTTTAACAATGTGTCATTTTTTATTTAAATGTATGGCATGCAGCTCACCTCCTGGTGGAAAAGAAAAGACACAGAGGTTGTGGTTTCTGTGATCCCAACCCAGAACATAGGGCAAACAGTTATTGTTCGTCACCATGAGCTCCGTACACTTCAACCGCACCAGTGGTTATATGGCGAGGTATTATGCATTTCATTCTCTTAAGTATTTAGTTATACTAACTGTAGTTAATTTTTAAAATTATAAATCTGTAGTTCTATATTAACACTTCAGCTACCACTATTTGGTCAAATGGAAAGAAGAAAATTCAGGACAAAGATAGTTCCTTAATAGGTAATCAATAAATACAAAATAACATTAGCCTCGTTAAGAAGAACTTTAACAACGAATGATGACAAGTAATGAACAATTACTAAATAATCACCACATTAACTATTCTGAGATGTGACCACTTGTCTTTTTGTACTCTAACAATGGTCATAAAATGCATTGCTATTTACCTATTAACTGTGTATGAACTGCTAGTGATCTGATCCACTATTTTAACTTGAAAAAGATTTTTTTTTCACATTTAAATAAAGGTCCAGATCACTACTTGTTTTTGCATATTGACTACATAACACTGGGTCATTAGAAAACGACCATATTCAGAGTAAAAAATGTAATGTGTTATGTCTCAGACTGTGCAGTTGGTAGTAATTGCTAATAATTGTTCATAGTTACTTAATATTTCATAATGAGGTTGATGTAATTCATTAATTATTGATTACCTATAAATAAACTACATCAGTTCTAAGTTGACCAGTACTTACTGATTAGGTAAACTTGTTTTCACATTAGTTAATAGTAGCAGATAGCTGAAGTGTTTATGTAGTTTTACTCATTTGTCCTGCATTAATTCATGCACAGATACATATTAATGATGGACCATTATTGAGAAGTATAATTATAGACATATGGTTAGTTACATTGTGTTTGTTATGTCATGGTGTAAACATTGAAATATAGAAATGTTTGAATGTAACACCAAAATTACAAATAAAATCAAATTATATGTCCTTATGATTGGAACTGTAATAAGTTTAATGTCTTCTTGAAATTGTATTTTTAGTTTATAATACAACTTCAAATAAATTAAAACATTTCTCCCACATTTCTTATTTAGATAATTGAAGGCCTGTTTCATCTTGCTGTCAATCAGCTGGAGACGGGGAACTCCATATACGTTCTCAATCACTACACAGCATGGGTGATTCTGCATGGGGAAAGCTTACAGCTTGTCCTGCACAGTTTGTCAAAGGTGATCACAGTGATAACATGGACTACAGTGTGGATGTGCAATTTTGTGTGTTTGTGCAGGGACGTTATGTATGAAAAATTATAAATGATCTATTGCAGCACTACATACTGAATGTATAGAATACCGTATGCCAGCTTTCCATATTGCTTTGAAAAACTAAATTTACTAATTATGGTTTACAGTGCAAAGGTCATTTTATCTAAATTCTTCATCAGGTCAACTTTGACAATTACCAGGCAATTATTTCATTTGTGAACATCAACAACGTCCACTGGAAACTTCTGGTGAGTAGCAGAATGATATCTATCTGTCATTATTTATTGTGTCTGGTGTATTATTAAAAGATGTATTGGTTGATTTCCCCCCTTATCATTTTCAGTACATACATGTTGTCAACCACACAGTGTACTTGATCGATCCTTCAAAAAATAGCACAGAGAAAGCTGATTCCATTCATGCTGCCGAAAAAATCAGGTATTCATTTTATAACTCATTAAATTCCTAAACCAAGGAGTGGACGTTGGTGGAGATACATATTTACTGATTATCTAA
>CM042441.1:22712231-22904731 GCA_023631565.1 Gymnocephalus cernua
TTCCACAAGTGTATCGTAGCAATGGTTTCAAATATTTGCATTACTTTGTCGTGTGAAATAGTCAATATTTTCTCTCCTCGATCTGATTAGGATGTGAGGCTGAAAGTTAAGTAGATGAGCCTTTGAAGGTGGTAAGGAGAGTAGCTGTGTCTTCCACAGAGCAGATTATGCAAAGATCAGAGGGGCAAACTTCCCACTGACACCTTCTGTCTGGTAGATACAGTTTGACTTTGTTACCTCAGTTTCACAGCAGAGGGAGATTCCTATTTATTTCTGCCCTGTGGGTGTTAAAAGAAACCGCTCGCTGGAAGAGAAACATTCATATCAAAACGGCCTTTTTACAATAACTCCTCAGACTCTTTGTTGTACTTCCTTCTGTTTTACTTTTTATTTTACTATATCCTGATCTTTTTGCCATTTATTTCTTACAATGTTTTTCCCATATTGTATTATTACTTAATCATTAGTGTTATTAGGCAACACACATATTAGATAATATCTGTAAATGTGTGTGTGAACACCTAAGCTAGTGGCTGTGCGAGTCTGCACAGTGGTGCTTTTAGCGAAATGCTAATGCCTGCATGCTAACTTGCTGATTTTTAGCAGGTATAATGTTTACCATGTTTACCACCTTAACATGCTGCTAATGAGCTCTAAACGTAAAGTACAGCAGAGGCTGATGAGAATGTGATCAGTTTTTAAGGTATTCGGTCATAAATAATCATGGCAGTCTATTCAGTACCAGTCAGTATTTTAGTCTGGACCAAAGTGGTGGTCCAACCAACATTAAGAGCCACGCCGCTAGTGTGGGTAATAAACATTAATGTAAATGCTGGCTTGTAGAGTTATGTCCATAGTTTTCATTGCTTTTATCAGTTTTATATTAATATTGAATCAGTGACGATGTGAAGGTTCAATCGCAGCACTTATGGTTTCCATAACTTCTTGGTAGATATTTTAGATTTCTTTTGCATTTAGGAAACAGGAACAGTAAAAGGTTAATAAGTATTGACACATTTAAGGCCACACATTTTCTAGATAGGTTCAATAAAAGAGAAACCAGTGTCCTTAGTTCCTAACTGATTTTAGAGTAGAGATTTTGTGGTTTGCAGTTCACCTGTCTTTGAACTCTGACACATCATTCGGTGTGCCTCAAGGCTCAGTTTGAGGTCCTTTAATTTTTTATCTTTAAACACTATGATGTCATTTATAGACACATCTGTGCTAATGTTATGCAACTGCATGTTGCCATGCACACAACACTGGGCCTGGTTGTTCCTATTTAACTTTATGTTAGATATAGATGTCCTAGAACATCTTACCACTCTACCAGGACTTACAGTAACTGTACTACATATTGGCTTCACTGACCAAAGATATACTGTCAATTGAGCTACAGACAGTTGATGGTATTTCTACCTTGTTTTAAGAGGCAGAATTATTAGTGTTGGGTTTGACTTGAAGACATTCACAAAGATTGCATTGTATTATTTCCATCCATTCATTTTTTTATCTGTTCAGTACTGAGAAACTCTTACACACTTTTCTTTAATTTGCAATATGCTTCTGTCTGACTTCTTTAAATAGCACTAAATCAGTTGTGGTTATCCCAAATGTTGCTGACAAGGACTGGAGGAAGTGAAACTGTAAATGGTCATTTAATTAGTTTTAAAGTTGTGTGCTCCTAATATATAACATTTATCATTCTTCCAAAGTATCTAGAGTTGACCTTCTTATGATCCCCATAAGGTTAGGACTTTTAATTTATTTTATTAACTTCTTATTAGCTTGCCCTTTAAAATAGCCTTGACATGGAGGTGAGAAAAGCAGTTGATATTGTCAAACACAAGCTCTGACCCAAACTCCTTTTCAGTCCAATCAAAGTTATTATTATTAATTGGGCGCCTGGGTAGCTCACCATATGTAGAGGTTTACTCCTCGACGCAGTGGCCGGGGTTCGACTCCGACCTGCGGCCCTTTGCTGCATGTCACCCCCCCCCCCCCCCTCTCTCTCTCTCTCTCTCCCCTTTCAAGTCTAAGCTGTCCTCTACAAATAAAGGCCTAAAATGCCCAAAAAATAAGTTATTAATTATTCAATTATTATTTTTCAATTTTTCTGCCTTTTCCAGCTCAAAACCTCAAATCACTCAATGTAGTTTATTGTGAAATGTTTATTATATCATATGTAACATACAAAACTGTATTTGCATAACTGACTTACAAACCCAATAAATTAATTTCCCTCTAATTTCACTCATTATTCATTCATTGAGTTACTTTATATTTGTATTACTTTGACATTTGATGTGTCCAAGTTATTAGCTTCAAATTAATTCTATTGGAACAATATGGCTCTGGCATTGCATTTCTCACATTTTACAGGTAGCTGAGTGGCAATTGAAAAAGTGTTTCATGGACCCAGGATGACATCAGATACCCCGACTAATCAATAGGTTTTCTCTCTGCCTACTTGCCCTTCAGGTGTCCATGAATTCAGAGGGAAGGAGGCGGAGTTCATCCGGTATAATAAAAGTAAGCTTGGAGGAAAATGTGACAGATGTGGAGGCCTGTGCCAGCGAGAAAAGCAAGAGTGGGACTGTCAGACATGTCGACTCCGGCGTAGTGATGGATGGAGAGTGAGGTAAGACAGATGACATCGTCTGTCTGAGGCCGTGTTGTCATAGTGGAGGATTGCCGCTTGTCTTAACCTCTCAATATCAGAGAGCAAACTGCAGTTTGTTTACACTGCTCCAGTGGAGTGATTTAGAATGAGGGGCGAGGGAGACGTGGGTGTAGAAGGTATGCTCGCTGGAGGGTCAGATCAGGTTTCTAAACATTCCCTTTGAAATCGAATAGCAACCATCCCAGGCGTTTTAAACTCAACCAGCCCTGTTTGGTTACAATCCTCAAGGTAGAGAGGATTCCAAACACAAATACAAACAGAGAAAATGAAATATCAATATCAGTATTGGCCTTTAAATACCCATATTAGTCAGCATCCAGCCTGGAGTCTTGCCAAAGTAGAAAATAAAAAAACTTTTTTACTATTGCTTCTTTGCGATATGGAGCCTTTATAAAGCAATAAAAGAACAAAATATAACTGTTATGAGAAATCACTGTGTACTTTTCTGAATAATAGACCCTTTTCTGACAATATTTCCGTTATTTTGTACTAGTGTTTTACATAGTGAAGATTGTGAGCCTGCAAAGATAAGTAAAACCTTTTTCTGCAAATGAAAAGGTAGGTAAAATAAGTTCCCATGCGTCCCTACTCATCCCTTTGGTTGCATCCTTTGTATCAATTGCTTACTTACAACAATGCATCATGGAAACAGCATATTTCTGGCTTTTAAACAAAGGCCAGAGTTAAGCAAAGAGCTGATTGATTTACGGCATCTTGTGTTGCTAAAACAATAAGACGTTCTGGGGAAAAAAAAAAAAAAACATCCCCGGAGATGAACTTGCTGAATGCTCTTCAAAACAACATGGTTTGGGGTGTGTGTTATTGCGATGGAAGATGGATTGAGAGGTGGGGGTTTAGGCTCATTTCCAACCCCAGCCAGAAGTCAGTGCTGGGCTGGGTTGTTGGGTATATGTATGTGTTGGGCTTGGGGGGGGGGGGGTGTTGGGATTACACTGTCACACTGTTCATACTGTTTATGCATACCAGGCCACTGTGAGTGCCTCTTTGTCGCGTAAGTGTTTACTTGAATTTATTTTGGGAGAATTCCACATGACTGGGACGGGGATCTCTATAAATTATGGAATCGAGTGCTTTGTGTAATGATAACTTCTGTCAGTTAGTCAGGCTGTGTGACAGTGTTTTTAAGAGTGTGTAAATACAGGGGTGGTGAAAGAGGGAGAGGGGTGTCTGTGTGTTGAAAGGTGCTGCAGACGTTCTTGTTCATTTAGTCTCTTCAGCAGAACAATAACAATGCTGTAAAATGAGCTTCTTACACCACTTTCCCCACATGTATGCTACTGAGAACCAGAATATAGGCCTGCTATACCTACTTCTGTTTACTTAAGTACAATTTTGATATATTTGCACCTTAGTTGAGTATTTCCATATTATGCTACATTTCAGTTGGAAATATTGTACTTGTTATTCCACTACATTTATTCAAGTTATAGTAACTACTTACTTTGCAGATTCAATTTTTACATACAAGAAATTGGCTTATAAAACATGAATAATCGATACCTTTTGGAAACTCCCAGAACCCAAAGGTGTCATCTTCAATTGTAATTTTTTTGTATGGATCCCTAAAGACATTCAGTATATAAATTATATGAGGTATAGAAAAGCTGCAGATTCTCAGATTGGGAAAGCTTTGAATTTATGTCACTTAAAACGGTTAATAGATTGTTAAATTGTCAATTATTTTTCCCTTAATGATTAATCAGCCAATCATTTCTGTACAGAGAACATAGCACTTTTCTGATCTGTTATGATTACAGGTCATGCATACTACACAATAGCCATTTATTACAACAAAATGGCCAGTTCTGGCAGCTGAGGAATGATGGGAAACCGGACAGACAGACTGGCTGTATTGTCCTCTGTCCTGTTAGAAGTCCACTCTGCTGTTACTAAGAGATTATTTGATTTGAAAGACTAAGTGCTAAATCAAAAGCTGAGTTACTCTGCAGTTGCCTCCCTGTCCTCAGTGGAGCTCTGGACTCTAAGTTTGTGGGTTAGAGACACACAAGGTATTGCATAGCCAAGCCACACTCAATACCTACACAGAGCCAAGGCAAATCAAATGGAATGAGCGGCTGAAATTGAATCACTGGCCATACAGTGTAAGTGTTGGCATGTCAGAGGCATGTACAGGTTTACAATGTTATCAAGATCATCAGATGAAGATGTAGTGGAAACTGAGGACATCTACATTTCTCTTGGCAAGCTCTTGAAATGAGAAACTGTGGTCGTAGATAACTTAAAACTCGAGCCATTGTTGAGTACAAATACCTAATGCGGTTTGTATCATTGAATGTCTTTTACTATAGAGGAAATATCATTGAATGCTGGTGTACTATTATTATAGATTTAACGTAAGAGAATCAGAAAAGTGACAGTTTGTTTGCTGCATAATAAGATGCATTGAGTTGAACTGATAACATTAACAGATTATATAATTATGGCTAATTAAGAAACTGAAGCACTCTTGGGTGTCTTTGCCTTCAAGTACAACAGCACCATCTAGTGGTTGTTATAGTAAATGTGTCCATGAGTTGCAGGGGAGACGAGAGATAAAAAGTCTTGACTGAGTTTCTGTTATCTTGTTTCCTCCCTAATAGATGGGATTTATTTAGCAGTGGTGCTAATGAAGACTATACCTACACTGCTTTAGAGAGAATGAAATATCAAATCCAGTGTAACTGATTGGTTAGTCTGTAATATGTCCAATAACTGCAGGAGCCCAGCGTGGTTTTTATTTATTTTATTACATTTATATAGCGCTTTATCATAGACACACAAAGCGCTTCGGGGGGACTGCTCTCTAACACCACTAATGTGTAGCACCCACCTGGGTGATGCACGACAGCCATACAACACCTTACGACGCCAGACGCTCACCACACATCAGCTACTTAGGGAGGGGAACATATTTTTAGTGGTGGGGGAAACCAGAGAAAACCCACGCAGACACGAGGAGAACATGCAAACTCCACACAGAAAGGCCTGGATTCTCCTGAAATCCAAACATATTCATTTTACAGTCGTTTAACTCGGATAAAAGCAGCACATTCTTACATTTTAGAAGCTGGAACCAGCAAATGTTTGGCAAAACAAACAAGTCACACATAAGGTTGTACCATTTATTAGTCAATTTGACAAGTGGCACAATACAAGGATTGATGACACCGTCCTACCCTGAAAGGCTCTTAAATTTGAAATAAATAGATTGTAAAGAAAACATACCATTGAGATGGTTAGTAGATCTAAAATAAAATAAAAAGATCACAACTGGAAACACATACATAATACTTATGCCAAGTTCGTTCTTGTCATTAAGAAAAGCAGATACAATCAATGAAAAAAACATTCTCATAAAAAAAACACCGTGCGCTACCCCATAGCCTATACCATGGTAAATGACATTGTGACCGCGCCGACTAAACTGTACCTACTGCCTGATTCATCTTTTTGACTTTAAAGAAATATATGCTGAAACTATATTGACAAGAAGACAGCAAATGCTGTGCACTACTTTTTTTCACCTATGAGAATTCACATTTTGTTTTCAGCTGGTCCTGAATGGAAACTACTTCAATATCTTTAATCTATTGATTCATTAAGGCATCATATGTCTGTTCCATACATTTGTGATAAGTCTTCCTTTGTTTCTTGTTTCAAAACAATACAGAAAAGAACATGAAAATGGTGCAGTCTCTATGCTATGCTCTACAGGTACTCCTTTATTGAACAACCTGAAATTCTAGCTATCTTTGGGGTAATGCCTTTGTGTTTAATCTTTGAGAGAAAGAAAGGCACAGTCTGCAGAGCAGGATTAGACAGAAGAGTTCAGTTGAAGTGCTTTGTTGCTGAACTCCTCTCAAGGGAGCAGAAAGTAGCGCACATCGTTGTGGTTTCTTTTCCGTTAGATCAGATAAAGACTTTTTTTTTTTTTCTGGGAGGCCGGGCGTGCAGCTCCTGAACCCATGCAGGCAGGTGAAAATGAGACGTCTGCAGCTGCAAGAAAAGAAAAGCAAGAAAACAAAACACATCTGATATTTCAGTCCTTGACATTTTGAAACACCAGCAGCAGTCGACCCGACGACATCTGGTGTTTTTGTGGTCGGCGACAAACAATGCAGCGGTTTATCGTCAAGCTTTGTCCACACACACACAACCGTTTCCCACAGTGGTTTCAAAGCAGTTGCCTAGTCTCAAAGGCTCCAACAGACCAAGGGAGCGGCATCGTCAGGTGTACTGACCGAGATCATCCCGCCATGTCAACACAAGCACCTATTCCCGGGTGTTTGTCCATATTACAAGCCTGAGAAGAGTAGAGTTGCTGGTGAATGAAGTCCAGAAGTGATGCAGAGGCAGAAGAGCAAACCTCAGGCCATAGAGTCTTATCTGAACACTGAGATACTGTATCTGACTCCCCACATGCTTCAGCCCGGTTGGAGAAACTGTGCCAATAAACTGGCTGTACTGTGGAATGAAACTTCTTTTTGAGACGATAATGGTGCGCACAGTTCAACACCGGGTGGAACCCAGAGGCTGTTCTGATGGAGCTTTTCATTACACCAAGAATAAAGCCGCCGTCTGCTGCTGGAGCTGGTCGCTGGTACTGACAAAAGTTTATACAGCATGAGTCACAATACATTTAGAGCTATATGAATAACAATTATATGGACACAATGATGCTATATCCTGGAGGGAAAGGCTTTCCTATCCCCGAGAAATGAATATACATTTGCAGCAAACGTCGAAAAAAACGAGGTAGCTAACTTATGAAATGTTAAAAAAATAAACAATGCTATACGAAAAATAAAAAGGTTTACATTAGCTATTGATTGATATGGATTTACAACACTGACACATTAACTAAATGTATCCTAACCATAAAAGAAGTTACGCCTCCTGCTCATGCCTACCCTTTCATCATGAAGACATTCCTCTTATCTGCTGTGGTGTTATGTTATAAGAAAACATATCTCATCAACAGAGAAAACACAGAAGAGATCAACATGAATGATGCTACCTGCAACCTACACGGGGCATGACACTTGATGAATGAATGAATGAATAAGTTATTTTTCTCCAGGACCCCAGTTACGACGCAAGTTTGGACTCACTGAAACCAAAAAGATTAGTTTCATCAGACTTGCCCAAAACACAGCCTCTTGCACCTCGGTGGGCATTGCCCTTCCTCTGCTGCCATTTCTTGAACAATTTGTAGACATGAGCAAATAAATAATCACAATCAATAACTGGTGTTCTGTCCTTTTTGTTATCTTTTTTTGTTTTAAACCTAAAAACTGGTCTTTTACTAAAAGAAGATGAAGCGCAAATTGACCTCCGGTCGCTGATGCATTCCTCAGGAATTCTCCAGTCAAAGGTTTTATCTAATTCCTTCAGAACCCGAAACCCCCCCCCCCCCCCCCCCCCGTTTGCTTCAAAGCCCATCTGGTTTGCAGTGTCTGGAGTCCTGTCAGTAGTTGCGAATGCTGAAGAAGCCCACACTGGTCGGCGACTCCTTGACTGTGACAGTAACTAGATTAGCAGTGACATCCGTTACAAACACATGTTCTATCAGACTACGCGTGGGCTTCCAGTCCTGGTTCTGGACCGCCACGGAGTGATCCTGTCCAACGTAGGAAGGATCCTGGTCTGAGTCTGAGCTGCTCTCCTCTTCGCCTGTGCTCATATCATTCATTTTGGCTTTCTTGTCTTTGGAGGCAGATCTCTCTTGCTGGCTCTGGACCTCTGTAGAGGATTTCTGCACACTGCTCTTGTCCAGCCTGCCTTGGACTCTGGGGGTCTGGATTTCAGTCGTTTCCCTGGCCTTGTCTGCTCCAGGCTGGCTCTTTCTGGCCTGAAGTCTTCCAGGGGTCGCTGGACTCTTAGGCAAGTTATATTCCTGATTCTGGGAGACGGTGGTTTTCCTTGCTGGGTTTGTCGCATTTCTCAGGCCTGACGTTGGAGTAGTGCCATTTCCAGGAGCATCGTTGCTTTGCACCAGTTTTTTCTGAAGGTTGAGTGGCTGAGGGCCAGAACCTTGATTGGAGGAGGCATTTTTTGATGATAAGGAAGCCACTGCTTTAGTATTGGGTATCCGCTGCATTGTTGACACAGGGGCCTGGGGTTTCTTTTGTCCATTGGGGGAGCTTAGTGTATGCTGAGTGGTTCCTTGAACAAGGTGTTTGGATGCATTCAAATTCAACGCCGCTACCCCTTTTGATTTACTAGTAGCTGCTTTCAAATCCAGACTTGTCCCACTGCTCATACTGGAGATGGACAGTTTACCCTCAGCAACATTCCTGCTCTGGCTGGATTTGTTCAGAGAGAGTGAGGCAGGCTGGACTGACCTGCAAGATCCCACGGAGCTCACAGAGTTTTTAACAGCCCCACCCTGGGTCAGAGGGCTCCTGTTCTGACCACCCACTGTATCCCGAGGCGAGCCCCGAGGGAAACCCATGAAGGTGAAGCTCGCTGGGTGAACAGGCTTCTTGATCGCCCCTGGAAGATCATTATCTTTGGACGACTTCAGGATTTTGCGAGGGCCCTTGTTCTGTGGAAATTCCTTGGCTTCAGTGGACTGAGGTTTCCTGCTTCGCTTCTTTGGGGGCTCCTGTTTTGCGACGACAATCTGTGCCTTCTTCTGAGGGACAGGGTGATGGTCTCGTGTTCTGACACCCGGGGTTGCCTGTTTAGCGTGGTCGTCGTCGTCGTCATCATCATCATCGTCTGACGAGGATGAAGAGGAGGAGCACGAGGAGGAGGAATCGGAGGACGCTGATGACGAGCCAGATGAAGAGCTGCTTGACTTTGGAGCTTCAGGCACATTTTCCTAAACGGAAGAGCATATGTCAGATACGGTGTACTACGCCAACGAAGAATAACATTGTGCTTTAAATTGGACCTACTAGGATTTTCCGTGGTCGTCCCCTCGGCCTTTTCCCTTTCTTGCGCATTAGAAGCTCTTTTTCTTGCTCTCTGTAAAAAAAAAAGCAAGTGTAGTGCAAGTTAAGAATACGTCTATAAATGATGGTAAAATACGCCATTTTTATTGAGATTGCACAAACCACTTAATCACATCACTTAATGTGTGTTTGAGTGTTACAAGGCTAATGTTTAACTCCACTCATTGAAGTGTTAATGTCTCAATAAGGACACTCACTTTTTGTTGAATGCAGCCAACAGTCTTGGGTCAAGGATGTTTTCTTGGGGCTCCCAGCTGTTGTGTCTGAAATAAATTAAGTGTGACACATCGCAGTATTAAGTCAAAATAAAGCAGCAAGGTGGCCAAGCAAGATTTGTTGTACCCTCCAGCCTCAGCAGGGACCACCAAATTTAAAAAAAAAATGACCGTTCAACAGTTTGTTCATTCATTCAGAAACGGAGGACTCTGGTGTTCCAGCAGCCGTGAACTTACTATAGACGACCTGTGTGTTTCCTGAGACAAACTATTTAAGGATTGGCTGAGAAAGACCATGAGGAAGTCAGCTCAAAACAGACAAAGAGCTCAAATCTATTATATTGTGTCCACAGATATGTACACTCTAATTTAACCATCAAACAAGCACAGTGGCAAGCTTGATGTGTAGTGTAAATGATTTGAACCGAGAATCGTGACTTGATTCGTCTAACAGCGTTGAAACCATTTCCAACGGGGATTTCAGAAGGCTGCATCTTGATTAATCTTTTTTTTTTTTAAACTGTCTGAAACATACAATCTGACAATCACACCCATTTTAAGTAGTGGCTGGCCAGCAGTGCAGAGGTGAGAAGGTAGTTTGGTTTTGAATTCCTCTTCTGAAGTGAAATGGTACAAGCTTCGTGATCAATTTACCAAGGCTAAAAAGAGGATGCAGGGGAGAAAAGTCTGTTACAGAAGCTACTACATCAGATTCAGTTTGGAGTTATTTTTCTTCCGACAGTGAGCACAAGTGTGGTGAAAACCAGACTTTCGTTTTATGCAAATTTAAAAAGATACTAAATATAATTTGAGGAAATGTGAAGGAGAATTGCCTAAAACCCCTCCAGGGGCTTGAACAATTGCATTCTCCAGGCAGCATATTACAGTTAGTTATTACAATTTGTATCAATAATTTTACACACACATCAAGAACACTGATTCACAATATGCAAGTATACTCAAACACCATCATTAACAAACTAAGGGCATAGAAAGACAAAGGAGACTATAAACACAGATAGATAATAGGCCTTTAGACTTGTATGACTAGGAAATATTGGTTGGTTATATAGGCAGTCCATATGAAAAATAATTTCAGGGCTAAACTGCTGTGAAGACATATTCAAAACTGACTGTCTCTGGAGAAAAACATCAACACACCAGGAAGGAAGAACATTTTAAGGTCGTAGAAGTGCTTTGAAAGTCATGGGAAGTGATGAAAATAGCCTAACTTTGATACACTGGTGATGGCACTGCATGGAGTGTATTTTAGATAGCAAAAATTTGTTTTTGCTTCTTTGTGGGACCTGCACATTGTGATCCAGTGCTCTTTTTTTTTTTTTTTTAAATAGCTGTACTAGGCCTATGCTTTTTCTAGATATGAAAATCAACGCATCTGTAAGCTCCGTTTCCCGAATTTGAGCATTTAATTATTTGTCCACATTTTGGAGAATAAAAACTTGCTTAACTGCGGAAACAAACTCAAAACAGGCCAGTGTGTGTTGTCTTGAAGTGATCTGAACTACATGCATTTGTAATGACCTCTCTCCTCCTCATTACTTGTTGAATAGCCTTTTCTGATCAGCTGTCACCACTGAAATAATCAACCCCCACCACACACACACACACACACACACACACACACACACAAAGGATGTGGTTCTAACAGAAAGCCATGGAGCTGGCAGGCAACAGTGTGCATTGATGGTGGATTACAGCAACAATGTGGAGTGAACAGAAAGGGCAAGTGACAAGAAATGAAGGCTGAGTGGAGCCTCGCAAGCAGCGACATACATTCTGAATAAAAACGAACTAAAAAAAATTACTGTAGGTTTTATGTAACGAATCTAACACCATAGCTAGATTATTAATCAAAATATCTAAAAAGTCCTCGCAAATTGGACTGATTGGTGTTTGAGTCACACACTAATAACTTGTTTAAAGTCAGGAATTAATAATAAAATTACTAAAACATAACGATTAAATAGAGGTATGAAAAACCAGAAAGATAAAAACCGAAATAGTATAAAAAGTGTTTGCTTTGGCGTTCCGCTAACTTCTCAAATGAGGTGTTATGAACAAAAGAAATCAAATATAAAGGCAGCTTTTGAAGATAATTATGAACAAAGTGTCCACAGAAACTCAATGTGATGATTTCGCTTCGTTGTTGTAGTTCGGACTCGGTGATTTAAGTAAAACAGATTACGGTTTAGCGAGCAGTTTAACTGAAAGCAACAAGCGACACGTTGTTGTTGTTTTCATTGTTTCGGGCTGAGCAGCACCACTTGTACTTACTTGGAAGACCATCCCCTCCACTTCACGAGAAACTCCAACTTTCCCTGAAAGAAAACCAAGAGCGGAAGAGCGTTTGTAAAGCAGCCGGTAGAAAACAACCGCGGATAAACGTTTCAATGTTTCACAGCTCTGACCTTTCTCAGCCGTTTGTTTAAAATGCATTCCGCATCAAAAACCTGCTCTCCCACTGCGCTCAGCTCCTCCATGTCTGCCTTCACAAGAATCCTTTATCAAAAGACTAGCGGTGCGTCCAGCTAGTCGCATTACGCTAGGGCAGGACCGGATGTTCACAGACTTGCCTTCAAAATAAAGCTATTACTAGGTAGAAAGTTACTTGCGTGGAAATTATGATTCTGCTGGTCTGGCTAACTTTTTATTCGAGTGCAGATCTATTTAATAATAATGTTGTAAACAAAATAGATATGCTCAGTGGTCCATAACTTGTTTTGGCCTACTCTAAAATAAGATGTAACCTATTTTCTCATTATCATTTGACTGTTTTTTTCTTTCTGTTGCAATGTTTATTGTGATTGTTATGCACCGACCATACCAAGGTATGTGGAAACCTGTTTTTTTGGCTTTGTCAGCAAGCAAACTAGCCAGTAAGTTAATTAGTTTTGTAATGTAGCATTAGAAAGTAAGTTCATTAAAATCATAATTAAATGTAATAAAACACGCTGTGCATTATATATCAAAATATCTATAACGGAAGTTGAATAAAATGCTTATATAGTGAAAGGGAGTTTTTCAAGATTTATTTGAACAGTTTATTAGATGTAGACTTGCATTCATTGGCCAAAGAATGTGTGCCATAACACATAACCTACCGTTATTTGTCATTTTAACTTTAAAAATACCACCAACACACGCATTAGAAAAAGTGACATTACCTTAAAGATACTTTGCAATTGTAGCATTTGTATTCATGTATGTTTGTTTTTTATTTGATAGAAATAAAACACACATAAATGGGGTGTGAGGGTTGGGGAAAAGTCCCACAAAGTCGCCAAGCATAGTGTTATTTTGAAAGTTATAACCGGAAGTTTTGTGATTTCGAGCTTAACTTGATAACATTACACGAAGAGAGGGAGGCGGGCAACTGAGAATGTTGGTTGGTTAAATATGTCCCTCGGCAGCCACCGTCCTCTGGTCGAAGCACGTCAAGCACGTTCACATTGTATTATTTATTATACACGGTTCACATATTGTAAGTGAAAGTAGAGACATAGACGTGATCAAATAATCACCACTTTCTTATCTTATCTGGCTTATTATTTTTAATTGTTTGGGGTTTAAACAAAATTAAAACATAATCTACATCAGCAATTGAAAGACAAATAGTTGCATTATTTTCATGGCTCTAGGAGGCTCTTATTCAAGGCAAACGGCGTAACCATAAGTAAAGTAAAAATAAAAACCCAGATTTAGCTGATAAGTTATTTTATTAATTTGATTCTAATTCCCCAGTTCAATTGTTATTCACCAGTTTTGAACAAAAAATATAATTTGAGGAAATGGTTATGCACAACTCCTGTTCCTGGGTTCCTCCTGCATTTCCTTACATGAGAGGAAAAAGAATCACCCAGAAAGACTGCCCACACAGGCAGCTGTTTCTCTGCCTGTCAGACTATAGCACGAGTGCTTTTTTGTGTGACGATCAAAGTGAAGTTTGTTTTGTCTTTTCGTTTTTTGGAAGATGCTCTGAATTTTCAGATCTGAAACACAGCAAAGAGAGAGATACATATTATTGTTCATCAGCTTTCTGCAGAATTGTATCAAAATGATATGAACATACTGTGTTATTGTTTTACAGAATTCTGTTGATGATTTAACAATCACATCCTAATTTAAATTAAAAGTCATGTCATATTACATGTGTGGAGAGTTTGGTCTGAATGATTACAGAAGAATCAATTGAAATATTAAAAAGTGAATTTGAATACAATTTCCATATTGTGACATTAATATCAATATTAGTAGTCCTAAAATATTGATATTGTTTTTACCCATATCACCCAATCCAAACAGAAACAACATATATTAATTGACTCTGTACCTTTTATTCTTGCGTTTGTTCTTGAGTATTTTGTGGGACATCATCACTATAAAAACTACAGCAAGAAATCCAGCCACTGCAGCTAGTCCGGTAAAGACATCTGGCAGGAAATTCACATCTTTATCTGAAACAAAACAGAAAATATGGAGAGAATACATTCACTATATGTTGGGGCTGATATTTCCCCCCAACAAATATCTGTTTTTTGCAAACAGCAAAACCTACAGCAACCAGAGCACTGCCTCTACTCAGGCACTATTGCATCAACCAACCACATGATGGCGCTGATAGGTGTAAAACAAGCCCTGGGTATCCTGCTCTGCCTTTGAGAAAATGAAAGCTCAGATGAGCCAATCTGGAACCTTCCCCTTATGATGTCGTAAGGGGAAAGGTTACCTCCCCTTTCTCTGCTTTGCCCACCCAGAGAATTTGGCCCGCCCATGAGAAAGAGAGAGAGAGACATCATGGCTTGCAAACAAGTGAAGCATAGCAATTGGCCCAGGCCACACTCCCACCCTCCACCTTGCCCCCCTCTCTCCTTTGGTTTCGGGCTGAGTTTGACAGACAGGGTAGGAAAGTCAGAAAATATTGAAAGATGAACTAACACATTGTTGGTTTTGGCCTTTTCATTGCATTTGTTGACAATAAAAAAATGGAATATATTCCAGCATTGTCCTTAAATTAACACAAAACACTTGGCATCAGATCTTTAAACCTCCTATCTTAAAATCTTTCCAAAGTTACCATGAGCAATTCCAGATCTACTTTCTGGTTTGAACCTACAGTAGCCCTACAGTACATCTGAGTTGGACATATGTGAAGTCAGAAATGATGGATGAATGGCCTAGTAATGAAGGAGCAGGTGTTGGAGCGACACACTTTCCAGGCCACGGGGAGAGACTCATTAGTCTGATATAAACTCACCCTGAGTAGTGGCGCTAGTAACTAGCATGTGTTTGGTGGCATTCAGGTGGCCATCGTTGACCTCCGGTTGGATGCCCAGGATATGACACATCAAGGGGTAGATGTTCACTGTCTCAAAGGGCCCCACTTCCAGGTTCTTGTGAAATGCTGGACCCACTGCCCTGAAGAAGGGCTTCATGTCCATGTCTTCGTTGTCAAAGCCGTGCTCACCCTTGTTGAACTGGACCGGAAAATACTGCAAGGACACAGAGGGTTAGATAGCATAACATCACCCAGTCTGTTAGATTCAATTAGATTGTAACTTTTAGAAGCCAGTGATTTTTTAGTAACAGGATCTCATCAGCAGCAGAGTTGACACATCTTGGACTGCTCTTATTTAGTCAGTAGAGGGAGGTATTGCCCAAGAGAAAGAGTCGTGCCCATTCTGTAGAATGAAGGAATGTTTTCTCTTTGTGACTTCTATCAACCAATGAAAGTGGCTAAATGAGAATTTTAATCCATCTTTGAAAATTTACATTTTCAGAAAACACCCATAAGACATATATTCCTTTGTTCATTTTGTAGTATATATTCTGTTTATTACCAACAAAATGTGATAGTAATATCAGTAAGCAGAATAACCTTATCTAAGCAGTTATGTAACAGCCTCACTGTGCTTATCCTTCTCTGAGATTAAACTAAAATGAGTTTAAGTGGCCATAAAGGGAGAGAACAAAGAGGCAGATAATGGCCGGTCGTAACCTATAGACTTTAGATAACCCATGTACTCCGTGGAATGATTATTTTCCTCATAATCAGCATTTGATGATTTTATGTTTTCAGTTATTGACTCTTTAAATTAAGTTATGATTTGATGGCTCTCCATACTGACTGACACATTTAGGTGCAAAGTTACAGCCCAGTGGAGTGACTGTGAGTGAGTGTAGAGCCGGATGAAAACGCTAATTTAGAATTTTGAGGCATGAATAGCTTCATGAAGCGTTTGAGAGCAGTGCATGTCACCAGCCAGGCGTGGATTATCCTGAGGACGTGTAAATCCACTTGATTGAAATTGTAATGTACAAAGATTAGTATTTAACTCCTTGTTTCTGTTTGAAAAGAGTCCAGTTTCACCATTTCCTGTGAACAAAGTCTTGAGGATATTTTTTTAGAATAAACTGGATGGTGCGTAGAGGTTGTTTATCTTGCCATTTATCTGTATCGGTATATCAGTGCTTGTCATTTGATTTCCTTGTAATTGGGTCATAAGCATGTAAATTAGTGACGGTTAGGCAATGGTTATGGTTAGGGTTATGGTTAGGGTTAAGGTTAGGATTAGGTGCCTTGAAGTCAACGGTCGCAGCGCTGCCTGGAAGGAAACGTCGGGGGCTAAAAACACCATCGAGCTAACTGTTCACTTTAAAGGGTAAATCAATAGGACTCGCAGTGGTCAGAAAACTGCTGCTCATCTCTCCATGGTTTTTAAACTTTCCAGCAGTTTGCAGTTCTGGTTAAACCCAAGTCAGTGATGTGAGAGAAAACATACTGTTTGATATGTCTGATCATTGCTGCTGCATCTCAGTGATTGGGTAATATTGAACAGTTGTATTTCTGCAGCCTTGCAGGTCTCAAACAGCCTATTCTTTAGCAAGAAAGATATAAAAGAAGACTATCTTTCAACGCACCCCGTTGATTACATAACCAGGGTCGGCAAATAAAATGATGGGGAGGATACGATCATTTTTGGCGAAGTGGAGCCTCTCTGGCATCTCCTCCTTCTTGAACACATGGAGGTGTGGATGGGCCCCCTTCAAAGCATTGTAAACCTTCTCTAGCATGCCCGGCTTCGGCAACAGCATCCCAGAAGGGCCATAATCCACCAGGTGAAAGGACAGGTCCCCAAACGAGAAGCCCGGGATCTTTTTCAGGGTGATCTCTTCCACCAGACCATTTCGGTACACCGTGCTCATTCCGTGGTCTGCTGTGATGATGATGTTCAGGTGGTCGTTCAGCCCGTGCTGTTCAGCTGAGTGTCGAATGTAGCCCACCGTTCGGTCCACTTGCTTGACCATCTCCCGGCGCTCCGGGGAGTCGGGGCCGTGTTTGTGTCCCGTGCCGTCTGGCTCACCAAAGTAAAAGGAGATGAAGTCCAGATCCTGGTCTCTGAACCAGCCCATCACCTTGTCTGTGTTCTCTCGCCAAGCGGTCTCGTTCTTGTAGTTGTATAGCGGTGGCTCCCACTCCCGCACCATAGCAACCTGTCCCTGGTAACTGGAAGATGTGCCAGGAAAGTGAAGAGAGCCAGCTTTTAGGCCCTGCAAGGGTAGGGGAAAGACACATTAACATCACACATATTAATATAACACATGTACTTACACATGCACTTCAAGGGTTGATCTGTTCATACTGTGGGTGAACATGCAAGGAGAGGAAATTAGTAGTTGCAGGATTTTCATTAATCTTCTTAAACCTACAGCTGAACATTTTAGGCTCCCTTACAGCAGCTGCCATTTGCATGCAGTTAACATCTATACCTGCAAAATAATTTGCAATATGACTGCGGTGATATACCTGGAAGGATTCAGCAGGCCTATAAAGGTGTTTTGTCAAGATAAATAGTTTATAGTGCTGTTAACTGCAAAACACTCTCTCACAGTGATAAGATGGAAATTGTGCTGCACAGACCTGTCTCTGCGCTGTGATCCAGATAGGCAGAGTGCCATTGTCCCACCACTCATTTACAAACAGAGTCGGATAGTAAGGCTTCTTCTCAGTGGTGGTTGTGTCGAACCACATGTTGTGGATTACGCCGTGATTCTCAATGTAGCGGCCTACAGAAGAGAATCACTGTCAGTCTGCTTGCACTCATTATTCATAGCGTGACACATTCACATTAAAAATTCTATCAACTTAACGGGCTGAGTGGCATGACGCTTTTGGACAAGGTCTTATGACCAACTTCGGAGATTAGAGGAATTTAATTTCAAGGAAGTTAAATTTCTTTTAGCTGGCACTGATGATTTGAGAGTCAAAATAAGAAAGGGAGCAGAGCGTTCTTCCCTCAGTCATCCAAGCATAATTATCTTACTCAGCTATAAAAGCTGGTGGACCCTGGGACATTCAATTACAACTAATTCCTCTTTCCTGTGGCTTTTTTCAATCCTAGCAAAGTAAACTCAGAGCGGTTCCCTATGCCGTCATGATATGCAGATCCCCTGCCAACTGGAAGCGCTGTTGTAGAAAATGAAACACTTTACCTGTCAAGAGGGTGAAGTGTGTAGGACTGGTGATAGTGAGGTAAGGAGGTGTGACATACAGGGCTTTGACTCCATCCTTGGCCATTTTGTCGAGGTTCGGTGTGTCCACATCACGGTCGTAATCCCACCGGAATCCATCAAAGGAGATCAACAGCACCTTCTGTTTCTGTTTGTTTACCGGAGCTCCGAGGATGGACAAGGCCCAGAGGAGCCAGAGACTTGCAATCCACAGCATGGCGAACACATGCGCTTTACAGATCTTGACTCACTCAGTCCTTCAGCTAACACTCTCATTTACAAGATGGTCCACCTCTTGTCATGAGGTTTCTGTAGCCAACAGCTTCCGAGCAAAGTTTATCCAACGTATCTTATCACGAAGATTGAACAGACTTTATCTCAGCACTTTTTACATGCGGCCTGATGATGTTTATGATCAGTTTTACGACTAGGAGTTGTGTTCATAGTGAATTTCCCAACCTGTTTTGCTCTTGAGGACTGGCAGTAAAGCAGATTAATCTTTCTGGGCATCATTGCTGTTTGTTTCTCTCTAACTCGCTTGTTGATGCTGTCTTTCTGTTTTTCTGCCTATGCTGTCTGTGTGTCGGAGTTTCCTGTGAATCACTGACAATGGGGGAATGACACTTTGATGGGTTTCACCTTGAGTCGGGATGGTGCATGATTGATCTGACACTAGGAAAACGAAGAGGAAAATGAGAGTATATATCTCTTCGTCAGCTAGCAGTGGTCTCTCGGGAAGAAAAGACCCTAATAGACATATTCATTGTAATAACTCTAATGCGTACATTAGCCTAAGGATATTGTTGAAAACCTACATTGATTTTCTTAGCAATTGCCATGACGATGGACAAACTATTACAAAGTGAACTGCAGCCTCCTCAGTGTGTCAGCTCAGATCATACTCGCCGTTCTCATCCAGACATATATATATATATATATATCACTGCGTTGTGATGTAACTGTATCTATCAAATTGCTAGACAAGCTAACTCATTTCGTCTTTATTGTGTGTGTCCTTGACAGAGGTTCAAGGTAATTGTCCAATCTTTATGGAGATAAGGGATAACATTCATCAGCTTTCATTTACCTCATTCATATTCATTAGCGTTCTCATATTAACTCTATCCACTCGTCTACACTGTCAGCAAGTTTTGGAGCAGTGTTTTGGACTGCCGAGACTGGCTCAGATCTTTGCTATAAGAACTTTATCAAATACACACACTCTGAATTTGAGCGGCAAGCAAACTTTATCTGACCCTCTCAATCCTGCAGAGAATTATCCACAGGGATTCTCACATTTACTTGAAGAAGAAAAGTGAAGTGTTTGCCCTTTAGCACTCCCTGCTGCCCATATTCAACCACTGCAGTACACCTTCCCCAGATGAAGGGCCAAAACAAATTCATCAGTTTGAGCCAGAGTACATTACTCATACATTACATTAAGAACATGTATTTCCCCAGACTGAAAATACAGTATTTCATATTCTAGAAAAGCTTCTGTTTATAATCTAGACTTCTGTTTAACTTTATAATATATTTGGATAATCTATATTAGATTTTACATCCTTTGAACATCAGATAATAAAAAGTTAGAGTTAACTCATGTCTTCTTCAAATTCATTTTGGAATTTTGTTGTTGTTAAACAGTGACAAACTCCCATACACTGCCTCGCTTACTGCTGATTTATTTATTTTATAGGATGTTCAGTCCAAACAACCTTCACTATGTACATTTTAAGAACAACTATCACAACACGTCCTTATACTGTACATACTGTATAGATGCAGGGTAAATCATTCAATCAGAGGAAGGAACAGACAGCATTTTTTATTTAAAAAATCCATTAACATCACACTTTGAAAAGCTTTGAAAAATAGATAACTATGTCATTAGTAGGCATAAAGGGCATTTTAACAACATTCATATAACAACCACACGTACCAAAGTACAGGAATTAGACAATGGCAACATCAGGTATATTATAAAGCACCGATACGCAAGTTATTGGACCCATGTATTGACCATCCTTGTAGTATGTAATCCTTGTAGTATGTAATGAGCAGTAATCTTTTTGTTGTGCAGTCCTCAGGTGCAGAGATATTTTTCAGTTATTTGATGGCACATTGTCGACTCCTTAAAGATAGATAAACACCTGAGATCTGGATAACAACACAAACACCAAATTGTTTTCATGATGCTGTTAGCCTATATACTTTTCATGAAGTTCCTCTGAATAGACATGTAGAGTAAACCTGCCCAGTTTCAGCCAAAGACAATGTAAATAGGTGTTTAGCGCTGTATGCCTGGATGAAAAGGATTTATTCTAATCTTTCATGCGATAGACCAAAATGTCTAGTTGTATAAAGTGATGTGTTTCTTTGAACATCCCTAATGCAGTATTTGATTTAAATATTTGGCGTCAGGAATGTTTTGATAAATCAAAGCATTTCAAATGTAGTATTCTTGAAGGTTGTCAGGTTAAAAAAAACATTACATGTCACGAACAAGGAAACTTTAAATTTACATAATGCCCAAAACATTTTTACTCCTAATAAATGAATAAATACATCCACGACCATCCTTTAAGTTCTTCACAGCATCTGTATTCTGCTCACTTTGCAGTTTGAATGGCAAGCTGTTTCTTTCCCTGCTGTGACTGGAAGTAGACCATCAAGTTCATGCCAGCATGCTGAGATCGATGTGTTTTGAATTGTGAGCAAACAAACTTTTAATGCATGAATGGCTTATTATCAGGTTACATGCAAGTAAGTCCAAGCGTATAACTTCAAACCACAGGAAAACTCCACTGGAGGTGCACTGTGTTCTCATATGTAGTTCTCACTAAATAACAGCTACAAAGGGTTTTCTTTGATACCACAACTTTTTAAAATGTCCAACAGTTAATTGTCTTATCAGTTTTGGTTGCAAGCAATGACAGAGCTTAAACAAGGCTGAGCGTCAAATATTGATCATAAAATTGATCAAACTGTGTAAACTGAAAACACATATTTCCTTTGTTATCAATTACTGCCAAAATATTACTGGGTGTGTAGACCTTTACATACAATTGGAAGCAGCTGAATTATAGTCATCATATTACCATTTTTCTTTAGCCACTGAAATGTTTGGAGGAAACATCATGTAAGGTTTTTAAAGGTTAATAAACATTTTTCCAAAATGTTCACTCTTTATGTATCAAGACTTCTTAAATCCAATTTCAAAGATGTCATTTTTTCCACTTTAGTATGTCTACATTTTTGCCGATCTCTCTTATTGTCTTTTTTTGTTATTGATGAACTGATTGTTAAGGCATCAATAATTTAACACTGGCTCTTAGTACTTTATTGTTCATAACTTTAGTACATTTCACCATTGATATTTGTTCCCTTCTACTTCCCTAATTAGTGTTAATGGCTGCTTTTACTCAAAGCGTCTAGAATAATAACAATGTATTAAATGGCAATGTAAAGGACTTCCCTTGCAGTGATAAACCTATATCTGCAAATTATCACCTGAATCTGCAGCTCTCCTTGGCTTTATGGAGCTTTATAGTGGGTTTTAGCTCGTTGTTAAGCTATCTGGCCACAACTTTATCTTTTTTGTTCTCTCTCACCACTCTTTGCATTGTTTTCAGCCACAGCAGCCAGCTGTTTTTTAGATAAAGAGCTCTAAAAAGCCACTGTGCACTACCCGCTTTGCAGCAAACAGCAGTCAGACACAGTTAGATGTAAGCTGGTGAACATAGTGGAGCGTTTAGCAGCAAAAGAGACAGAGAGTTCCTTGAGGAATGTTGGTAGAGACCAAAAACAGAGATAACAGAGGGTGAATATTGGATTTACATTCATCGGATGGACACAAACACGACTGCAAATTAATTTTTCTCCCTAACTGCTGGATGTGTAAATAAGCAATTGGTTGCTTCCAAGTTTGCTATATCAATCTAAAAGGCGGCGCAAAAAAAAACAAATCAGGTTTAAGTATTTAGCTGCACTGATATGCTCCATTAGACTTACTGTTCTGACACTCTGAAAGTAGTGAAAGGCTCCGTTATAGATCTAAGCACCTCTTCAGTGCCAACTTCCAGCACTGGTACTGAACGTTGCCATTAAACAGAAGTGGCTGATCTGTGATGGTAGCATATGAACATCAATAATAGCTCTTTCTTCCCCCACTCCTCAGTATTTGGCATGTTATGATGCATGCTGATCCATTATGAATCAGGCTAATAGTCTCCAACAGACCCCCTTATGGAGTCATATCAGGGAAACAGAAGGACTGGACTGCAGCTCCCGGTGCAGCAGAATAATGGCTGCAGAGCTGCAAAGAGAGGATTCCTTCACACCTGTCAAACAACCATGCTGAAAGTGAAGAAGGCTGAGGAGAGTTGTTGCTAGCTAGGGCTAGCATTAACTATCTAATGTTCATGTCAAAGCCTACATGTGAATACTGTTCCTGCTATGTGTGTTGACATTTTTTTGATAACAATGAGATTAACATTTAGAGAGGGTGGCAGTCAGTTCCACCTGAATGACACAGTGTACGTAACATACTGTACTGTATTAAAATTGAGCAGCAGGAATATGACAGCAGATATTGATATAATGAAATACCTCTTCCTCCAGCAGGCCGCTAGCAAGAAATAATTTTCTCTTACAGTTGCTAACCTACAGTATCAGATTCATTACTTTTTTGCGCTCTCTTGAATAGCCTATACAGTAGATATGACTCTTTGTCATTTCTTGTTTGCAGAGGTTGTGTGACCAGCAGTTATTTAGTGGTAAATGAAATAGGAAATCTAGTTAATGATCAGCTAAAGGCAACACCATAAAAGATGCCATAAATATAGATTACCCTGTACTTCAACTTAGCATGTTAATAGCAAATTAGCAGGTATAATATGGGTTACAGAAATGCCAATATTTTAAAAGAAAAGCCAGCATTTTGTGGTTAAGTTCAATACCTTGACTTCATCAAAATGTAGTCTAATAAGTCTGTTTCAGCTTCTTAAAGTCCACCTGCTTAATTGATTCTACTAACAAGTAGTGTGTGTGTATCACAGCCTGCTATATCTTCTTCCTCTGTGCCATAGAGCTCCATTGTTTTTAACCCTTATGTTGTCCTCGGGTCAAATTTGACCCGTTTTCAAAGATTTTTAAATATGATAAAATATAATAAAGCGGCACAAAAAAAAAACAACGGTCAAAACTGCAAAAAAGAAGCATAAAAAACACTAAAATGTAAAATACAAAACTTTGAAAAAAGTCCCTGAAACATTGAGATAGGTTGACGGGAAGACAACACAAGGGTTAAAAACGTATCAATGAGCCACACTGTTGCCCTGGCTGACATGTTCCTTCATCACCATGAACACACACTGTAGTTTATTTTGACTCAATCCCACATAACACTGTCCTGCCACCACAAATACTCACTAGAGCACCACATGTAGAATAATCCACTGCTAAAAATAGTCCCAACAAATGCACTACTTCCTCTTGTTTGAGTAATGTTTGCTGAAATCTACAATGCAGCTGTTTTAAGAAATTACTGAGACTTTAAAAAATAATCTATATATTTGTAAGCAGCGTGTGTGTGTGTGTGTGTGTGTGTGTGTGTGTGTGTGTGTGTGTGTGTGTGTGTGTGTGTGTGTGTGTGTGTGTGTGTGCTTTTTTAAGATGATTGAGAGATGGAAAAACACAGAATTTTTCCTTTTCATTGGGACAGGAGTCCAAACTCCCTAGGCTGCAGTCATCATTACACACCACAAAATGAAACAGAGCAAACGACACAGTGACTTTTCTGCTCAGAGTACTACCAGTAGCAGGGCTTAAGATGTACCATTTGTCCTGAGGGTGCCATTAGAGTGTCCAAAACGTTCATTCTGTGGAGCATAAATGTTTTTAGTGAATTCCATGCCAATCTTTTACTTTAGATTTTGACATTTCTTATGAATGTTTGTGTGGAAATTGAGGCCCAATTGTGGTGAGCAGTCTCTTAAATCAGCTTACTCCAACGACATACACAGATAAATGAAAGAAAAGCAAAGAAAATATATTTGTATCGCATTGCAATTGTGGCCTTAACAGATATCTGTTGCCAGTAAGATACGCTTTTCATATAAGCGGAGGATGAGCCAGCATGCAATATGCAGGATGTAGTAAATGGCCATTATTACCCTGAAATATCTCTAACCCTAGCGTGTGGACCATATGTGTGTGTGAGAGAGAGAGAATTAAGGTGAGAGAATGAGTAAGAGCTGGGAGCAGAGTGGAGGAGGCTCAGGCTTGTGGAGGCAGCTAGGCTGATTTGCGGCTTCATTCCAGCGCGTGGGCCCTTTCAGGCTCTGTTGCCTGTAACAGGTTGACGTGATAAACTCTGTAGCCGAGCCAGTCAGATGTGGCACAGTGGAGGTGCCCTCCTCCTCGCTCCTCTCCCCTTGGCCTGGTGTCTCATTGTGGCGCTGCGGGGCTCCAGTGTGCTGGCATTACACTTTCACACGGCAGTAATTGATTTCTTTAATTTGCTTCAAGAGAAACTGTTGTCAGCCAACCAGGCAGCCATTTTTCAGGCCACTTTAATTAAATGCCAGGTCTTTAGGTGTGATATGAAATTCGTTTGGCTCCTCTGATCTTCTAGTCCTCAGACAATTCATTAACATTTTCGTTTCTGCCTTTATGCTTTACACAAAGCTTCAAAAAGGAGCTCATCAGTGATATTTCGGTTCCTGCGCTATACATTCAATCATTTATATAAGTGCATTTAAAGTAGAGATTAAGTGCAGTGTGGCTGTTTCACATGAGATAATACAGAGTCTGTAGAGCCTCAGTCAGCTGTGGAATTCAAGAGAATAAAAAAGCAGGGTGCCTTTTATTGAAGTTTCTGTTATATATTGTTACTGTTTCAGGTTCTTAAACTGTGCCTGAAGACAAGGAGATAATATAATTAACTGCAGTGAATGTCAAACAAAGATTCAGGTTTATATTCTTCACTTTTCTAAATCTTCCTCAATCTAGCAGCTGCATTTATCCACGTCTGTGGTGAACAGGTTTCATCCTGATGGCCTTTATCTCTTTCACGACACTCAAAGTGTCATTAGCCCTATAATCTGATGGGAATTATAGGTTTTAATAGTATCATATCTCTTTCACGTCTCACATGTAATACCTGATGAAAAAACACAGGGCAGGTGTATCTCCGGTCTAAAGCATTTATTTCAGTCATAATAGCAGGGCAGCAGGCACACCTCCCTAATAATATCCTGATGCCTCCCCACTCGCTCTGACTCAGAGATCTTCTGAAAGGCCCCTCTCCACTCATCCTCTCGGAGTAGCCTTCCTCTCATGGAGATGAACAGCAGCTGCCTCTTCCTGCCTCCCACCATACGTCAACACATCAGCACCACACTGCCTGCCTTCAAACACCCAAAAATATGAGGCTCGCTAAATCCGAAAGAATAGCCTGATGCAGTTCATATTACAATGGTTGATATGTATTGACAAAAATATTTTTTTGCTGATGGATACCTCAGTTACAGCTAGGCTGAGCTTGCGGAGCAGGATTCTGTGTAATAGCTGTGGAATTGAGTGGAAAATCTAGGGAATGTCTGAAAGCATGGGGCAGAAAGGAGGTGGACTGTTATTTTTTTCTTTTTGCAGAGATGAGGGTCGTATAAAGTTTTAGTCACGGTAGTGGCATGGCCTTTGGGCAGTGCACCATTTTTTTCAGACTGAAATATCGATACAACTTTTGGAAGAATTGCCATTAGATTTTGCACAGATATGCATGGTCTCCAGAGATGAAGCCTACTGACTTTAGTGATCGCTCTGTCTTTTACTGTAGCACTAAACAACTACTGGATGGATTGACATGAAACTTGATACAGACTCATGGTTCCCAGAGGATGAATCAGAATGGCTTTGATCCCAAACTTTTCATCTAGTGCCAACAACTAGTCTCAGTTATCTTTCATTTGTCCAGTGAAAAGTGACATCTATTAGGCAAGGCAAGGTAATTTATATAGCACATTTCAGCAACAAGGCAATTCAAAGCCCTTTACAAAAGACATTAAAGAGCAATTAAAATGATTAAAAACAGTAATTAAAGAGAATAAAAACATAAAAACAAGCTAAAATACAAAAGGAATTTACAGTGCAGTGTAATACATTTAACATGATTTGATTTAATAGAAGGCAGCATGAAACAGAAAACTCTTCAGTCTTTTAAAATGTATTTATTTTATTTCAAAAGAAGAGTGGCAGCGGACCTGCAGGGAGTTTGTTGCAGATATGTGGTGCATAAAAACTGAATGCTGCTTCTCCATGTTTAGTCCTGACTCTGGGGACAGAAAGCCAGTGACCTGAGAAGTCTGGATGGTTCATAATGCAGCAGAATATGTGAAATGTATTTTGGCCCTAAACCATTCAGTGCTTTATAAACCAACAGAAGTATTTTGAAATCAATTCTTTGACAGACTGGATTAGTAAATGGACTAGAATTCTTTTGATACAAACATTCCTGGTTCCCAGATGATGAATTTTACTGACTTTGAAGATCTCCTGACCTTTCCGTTAGCACACCATAAGGCTCACGTTGTTGTTGTTGTTTTGAGTGAATTATCTCGACAACTATTGGATGGATTGCCATGAAAATGCTCATTTTGTCCAATACTTTGGTTCATGAAACTAATCAGCCTCATATGTACTTTGTGTTTAGCGTTAATTAGCAAATCTTAGCATACCAACACTCTAAACTAAGGCTACATCCACACTAATACATTTTCATTTTAATACGCACTTCTTTCGCGATGTTTACGCCTAGCATCACACTATCCTGGCGTTTCCAAACCCCTAAAACAGACACATTTGGAAACGCTGCGGACCCCATTTTGGTTTGAAAATTCTGGGGTTGCTTTTTAGTCTGGATGGGCAGGAGCTCAGATCTTTGGAAACGATGACACAGGCACCCACTTTCGCTTCCTGATTGGTTCTTATCAGTCCCAACGTGCAACCCTTTTCAGGACTGGTCCAGAACCCAGCAAGGACCTCAGGCGCAAGAATTGCCTCACTTCCACCACTAGGTGGCGGTATAGCAGAAAAAGTGCGTTTGACCCTATAACTTCCAAACCGTACATCGCACATTAAAAATACACATATCCTCACATTCCCTGGATCCAACTGAATCTCCTGATATATGCCACGCCCATTTCCGCTTAGACTTTTATGCGTGAAAAATCGCAATTTATCAAAAACCTACTTTTTCAAACTCCTAGACCGTGCAACCGATTTGCACGAAACTTGACGGGTAGCAACTCCAGACCGACCTGACAAAAAGTTGTTCATCATCCCACTATGATGCTCTGTACCAAATTTGGCCAAGATCGACAATTAGCGGGCGCTATAATAAACGTTTAAGTTTTTTGGCAAATAACTCAATGTATTTAAATGGGATATTTTCAATTGCAGTATCTTGGCCACAGTACAAGCCATCAAGGCGAAACTTGGGCATGCGGCTCTGAGGCTCTGTACCAAATTTGGTAAAGATCGGGGCGCTAAAGGCAACGTAGACGTGTTTTGACCCTTTTGCTCTTTCGATGTTGATAGGATATTTGCATCGCCAACATACAGCAGACCTTGCGGCTCACACCTCTCGATATTTACCGACGTTTGCCTCCCCGCCGTCGGGCTTTAGGTTCCGCTTTTGCACGCTCTCCAGGGCGTCGGGGGCGACTTGCATCGGTGGCTTGGACCCCGTCATAACTGCTTGCAGTTCTAGTTTAGTTTGTTGTTGACAAAGAGCAGCTATCCATAGACTGAGCCTAACCCTGGATGCCCAGTGGATGTGGCTGCGTCACAGCACACTTGACACGTTTCAGACTCAGGGGCGTCTTCGAGCAGTCTGTATTTTGTGTTATACAAGAATATTGAACCCACGTTGGCAGCTCATTCATGATTGATGTTCTAACAGACACTTTGTGGCTGGGCTACTCATTTTAATCACAGCAAGCCATATCATTTTTATTGTGTACCTGCATTTCCTGAAAAGAGTACTGTCTATATAAGCAGAAAGAAAACTCTAAAATTCATTCTTCTGTTTCCCAGACCTCAGAGAAGTCACATAAACAAAGAACAAAAACTAGTGTGCTGTGTGGGTGTAGAGACAAAGTCAATAACTATGAAACACATTATTAAATATTAATGTCATAATAAATAACGGCATTTATATACATTGACTAGTGAATTTCACACTACGGAGATGCAGGCTGCAAAAATAGACCCAAGCATTGGGGGTAAAAAACTAAAGAAATTTCCTGGACTATTAAAAAAGTTGTCCACAAAAACATGTTGGTTTTCGAGAAACTGCAGACTCACAGTGCATGCTATGTCAGGACTTCATCCCAAATGCATTTAAAGAAAAGGTTTTCATCTGGAAATAGAGCGGGAAGAATTATAAATGGGACATTAAAAGGAATCCAACATCAATTTCCCATACCAAATGCTGCATAACAGGAGTCATTTTGACAAAGTAGCCGTGTGATTATTTTTTATTTCCATTTTAAAGCAATTAGCTGAAAGGTCCTTCCCTTGAGTTCTGTGGCAGAATGTGTGGAATGACTCAGTATAATTGCTGTGAAATGAACAGAGTGCCAAGTTGAGAGAAGCATGAAAACCGCAAGGGTTCCCTCTCCATGGAAACGCCCTCTGCCTTTGTCAGTGCACCAGGAAATAAGGCAGCAAGTGATAACGGGGCTTGAATGAGTAACAAATGCAGGGGGGCGAGTGATATTTACTCCATTTCAAGCCATTACAGAAATTGAGTGTTTCCCCACGTCTCACGCTGTGCCTACTGAGTGCTGGATACAGGCGGAGGAGGGTCATTAAACATGGCAGCCGCCAGCGACGTGCCGGTGGATGCCGGTTGAGCAGCACAGCGTTCGCACCACCGATGGGCAAGACAGATATAATGAAGCCCAGCGCTGTCAGTGTATGGCACCAACTGATGATCCTGATGCCTAAAAGGAGGACAAGGTGTTAGGCGAAAGACAAGGCTGAGACAGTGTTTGCAGCTCATCTCATGCTTTTGCCAGAAGCTGCCGCCTCAGCATCTGCCCTAATTGCTGCCTTGCTTGGAGGCGGCTCTCCCTTGGTATGGCTTTCATGCCTCGCTTAATTACGTCAGCCGGAAAAGGAACGTGATTGTTATTGTCATTACTCTTGTTAGTAATTAAGCAGCTATTGACTCATTTCCCTACATTCAGTCTATTTGATTAGGCCTGAGGTCTGGAGATATGGATTAGGCTCTCACAGCGTTGCAGCCGTACAACGCTACCGTCTTTTGTTGGCCAGGAGCCATGCGGCCATACAGATACAGACTGAGGAAGAGGAGGGTGGAGAAGAGGAAGAACCTAACTGCTGTTTACTTTTTCTGTCAGTTAGGCAGACATCCTTCATAGTAGGGATCGACCGATACTGTTTTTTCAAGGCCGATAACGATTATTAGTAGTTAATGAAACCGATAAGCGTTATTTGGAAACACTATGCATTTACAGTGAAAATGAAAATCTTTAAGTAAAAGATTTTGGAATGTTACAAACTCCAACACAAAACTTTGTTTAAAGCAATTATTTATTAAATGAGAAACTTAAAAATAAATTAATCATGTTTTGTGTGTTATCATGCTTCTTGATAAAAAAAGTTAGCTTGAAATAAGGCAGTGATAGCCAGCATGGTGAACAGACAAGAAAAATACTTGAAACTTCTGGAATGCAATGTGTGAAAGTTCATTCTTGACCTCAGAAACCGTGGTTCAACAAATATTTTCTCAAGGTTCACTTATGGCTTTTGCGGTTGCAAGATTTGTAAGAAGCTAATAAGTGGACCTTGAGTTTAAATTTCTTTTTCAAACTCGTGCAGCAGTACTGTTTCCATAGAGCCTTTTATTCGACCGTTGAATACATACTCAGTCAGAAAGCCTCAGCAGAAAATTATTCCTAAAAATGGTTTAATTTTGAAAGAAATGTAATTCCATTCTTCCCAGTCCATTCACAGTATTTGTCATGGAAACGGTCATTCTAAGTACTTTGTTTTCATCACATCTACTCAGTATTTTTTGTGTTTGTTTGTGTACATGCCATTTGTAATTTGGGACAGATTCATTGTTGAAGTGACATTCTTTCAACTACAGGAGAAATAGCACAATCTTCAGTAGAAGACTCAGTAATCTATATCAATAATAGTACAAAGTAGAGGTCTTCACAGATCCACGTTCTTGTAACCTGGCACAGGACCCGAGTTGTTTCAGGTCCAAATTGTATTCAGGCTTACTGGGTCAGGGTGGAGGCCCACTGTATTGCACTGGGTCTCTGGTCGGTGTGTCAATACAGTATGTTTTGTACGGTTGTCAACCAGGGCAAACACGCCACAACGGCCCAAAACACTTCCATTAGGAGAAACATGCTGCAAATACAGAAGTGATGCAAAGGACTTGATTTTCATTCTCGCCTTTGTAAAACAGAAAATAAAATAGTTAACTATTAAATGTATGAACAATAGCAATAAAGGAATATGAAAGTGTAGGTCATCAGGTGGGGTTACAGCTCTATTGATAGCTCTGTGGCAGTTTTTGTATTTTTAAACACTATTATTTTGAAAGTATTTCTTCTGTTACAGAAACCACTGAGAGTGAATGTTTTGGATGTTATTATCACACTGTCAGTGATGTGTCAGTAGTTTGTTCAAGTGCTGTGCGCACATCTTACTAGTGACATTCATGTAATCTCACGTCGCAACGTCTGCTGTATTAGTTCGTTGTGTATGTGCTTGGCGCCTCTACTCTTTGTCAGGGTGGCTCCGAGGTAGAGTGGTCGCACCTCAACCACAAGATTGGCGGTTCAATCCCAGGCTCCTCCGGCCACGTGTCAAAGTGTCCCAGAGCAAGACACTGAACCCCAAGATGCTCCCCGGATGCTGTATGTATGTGTGTCCACTGCTCCTAATACTAATGCAGTAATTGAATTTACAACCCCAAATCAGAAAAAGTTGGGACAGTATGAAAAACACAAATAAAAAAAGAAAGTAGTGATTTCTAAATGTACTTTGACTTGTATTTCATTGCAGACAATGTGAACACAAAATATTTCATGTTTTGTCTGGTCAACTTAATTTCATTTGTAAATATACATCCTTTCCTGTCATTCAGACCTGCAACACATTCCAAAAAAGGTTGGGACAGGAGCAATTAAGGGCTAGTAATCAGGTAAACTGGTTAAATAATGATATGATTTGAAACAGGTGATTGTAATTATGTTTTGGTACAAAAGCAGCATCCAAGAAAGGTCTAGTCCTTTAGGAGCAAAGATGGGCCGAGGATCGCCAGTTTGCCAACAAATACGTGAGAAAATTATTGAAATGTTTAAAAATAATGTTCCTCAAAGAAAGATAGGAAGACATTTGCTTATTTCACCTTCAACAGTGCATAACATAATTAAAAGATTCAAGGAATGTGGAGGAATTTCAGTGCGTAAAGGACAAGGGCGCAAGCCTAAGCTGAACAACCGTGATCTCTGATCCCACTGCATCAAGAATCGTCATTCATCTATAAGCGATATCACCACATGGGCTCAGGACTACTTTGGCAAACCTTTGTCAAGTACCAGAATACGTAGTTACAGCCACAAATGCCAGTTAAAACTGTACTTTGCCAAAAGGAAGCCCTATGTTAACAGTGTCCAGAAGTGCCGTCGACTTCTCTGGGCTCGGAGGCATCTGGGATGGACCATCACACAGTGGAAACGTGTACTGTGGTCAGATGAATCAGTATTTCAGGTATTTTTTGGGAGAAATGGACGCCATGTGCTCCAGACCAAAGAAGAAAAGGATCATCCAGACTGTTACCAGCAACAAGTTCAAAAGCCAGGGTCTGTCATGGTATGGGGTTGTGTCAGTGCACTTGGCAAATGTAATTTGCACTTCTGTGATGGCACCATTAATGCTGAAAAGTACATAGAGATTTTGGAACTTTTTCTGATTTAGGGTTGTACTACATTGTACTGCCATTTGTATGTGACAAATTAAGAATAACGTTTGTGTTGGACGGCTCTAACATTAGACCCATATGGTCAGCCGATAGATGGCTGTCTGAATTTAAGTAGGCATACCTTGGTCTATGGCTAGATAGCAAATAAACATGGAATGTACATATCAAACACTTGAAATGCAAAAAAGTCATAAATCTATAACAAACTGTGACCGGATGCGACTGGGTGGCAGACAAACATGCATCAATTGACACTCCTAGGGCATTATGAGGTCAACAATAGATTATGGTTGTATACTATATGCAGCAGCAGTCAAGGCATCACTGCAAAAAGCGGATGGACTACAGCATAGAGCATTACGTTTATGTGTAGGAGCTTTAAAGTCAACCACTATTAATGCAGTAGTCTAATAAAAGCAGGAGAGACACTGCTGGAGTTAAGAAGCGAGAAACTTGCATTTGCATACTGTGTTTTTTTTTTATTACTTTGCATCGTTTCTGTATTTGCAGCCGGTTTCTCCCAATGGAAGTGCTTTAGGCCATTGTAGCGTGTTTTCCCTGGTTGGCCACTGTAGTATCTCTATCGTCTTCACAGGTAAGACTGAGAATATGAAGTGTGAAGTGAGGGAGAATTGCTACTTAGTTTGACCATGGCTGCTCAATTATCAATTAGTGGAGCGCCATGGTTCTGCCAGTGTTTCTCTGTATGTTCTCTGTTCTTTGGTGCATTCAGGTTTACCACATTTTGAATCTGGTTGAATTATCTTTGGTTATATTTCATACACGTCTGTTTTTGGTTTTGGTGGAGTGCTGAATTCATGAAATAATCATATGCTCACATACATAAAAACTCTAAGCATTTAAATTTGAAACGCTTCACACAGATTGTCATTTCATTGGCTTTTCACCAAAGTTTCACCAAAAATGAAAGAAACTCAGATCCTGTGGGTTGCCATTTTAAAACCCCAGGGATTCCCTCCTCGTGGGAAAGTGGCAGAGAAGGATGAGAATACTAGTCTGAGTATAGAAGAGGAAGTGCAATAATCGTGCAGGAGTGACAAGGACCCAAAAGCAATTCCTGACTGAGCACTAATCCCCACTTTTTTTGTGGGACGCACAGAGAGTGAGATAAGCCTGGAGGTTAATGCAGAGGCGTCTCTCCTCTGTCCTCGGCGGTGACAGCCCCTGACAGGCAGACCCCAGTAGCACGCCTTGTTTATGTTAATGTAGGTGGCATGGGCCAGCTCCCACACTGAGCTGCACAGATAGAGACGTCAGAGGCTCGTCAGAGTGGCACTCACAGCCTCTTGCTGGGCCGCCCGGGATCTCTGCGTTCGCATGTATGGGGTTGGCTGTGGAGAAGTCCCCAGGGTGGGGGAGATGGGTGAGGTGAGGCAGGGCCTGCTGGGACTCCCTCCCACTTCATCATCTGTGGATGGTTCATCTACTTCTCCACACTTTGTTTGAACCGCAAATGACATCTTGGAGAGAAAGGGAGAAGGAAAAGATTCTGCTTTTAATGTATGCGCCTTTGAAAATGTGCATTTTTTTTACCACTCTATTCTGTTTTATTTTGATAGGGTTCAGACCCTGACAGTTACAATCAAAACTAGCTACGCACTGCCAGTTAGGCCTTTATTTTGTATGCACATGTTGTATTATTCATAAAAAAAATGGCATAAGGAAACTGATACTTTAAGTGAGTGAGGAATAAAAGCACTATTCTCTTGAATGGTAGAAATAAAAACACATTTTGGGCTTTTACCATCATGCAACTATAACTATTTGGATTAAATAAAATAAAAATGAATCATGACTACTACTAGAAGTCACTTTTTACCCAAATAATACAATCATTGTTATCAATCCAGCCTCCAATATGTCTTTCATGTGGATTCTACCAAAGGAAACCCTGTACCTCCTGGTGCAGCTGCCCCATACGTATTCAGCTCTGCAACAAGCATACTTTTCAGTTTGTGTTGTCCTCTTGTTTATGTGCTTGCTACTCTGAGGGTATCATTCTCATCATATGCCTTGTCTCTCACTGATAAATGTTTGTGCCTCAGTGACCTCCCCCCCCCCCCCGTTTGTGTCACTGTGATGTAGGGCTGACCCGTGGAGTTGGGAGCAAGGTTGGGGACATTGAGACAGATGAAGGGTCAGAACTGTGTGCTGAGAAGCTTCTCCTTTGGGTCTCCTTCACCCCCGTGTGCTCGACCCGCGCCAGCCTTTCATTCTAATCTGATGATAATGATATTTGCTCAGGACGACCTCTGCTTGCACAGTGTAATTACCCCCCCAGCTTTCTATGATCTCAGCTATTGGAAATCGATGGGCCATAAGAGGGCCCCATCAGAGCTTATTATTTTCACTGCTCGCTTTTCGTTACGCCGCGATCAGCTTTAATATGTTGTTGAGTTTTTTACCGCATGTTTTTCCCGCATGTTTTTCCCGTTAACTACTGTCAGTGTTGGGCTATTCTTTGAATTCTTTCAAAAAAAATGTCGGTGCTTCATACTACACATTGAGTATATTTAAGATTGGTTTCTGTTTTTATCCAGCAAAGATACAGTAGAATCAATCAAAGGTTTAATATCCTACTTTGAAATAACGAAAAATCACAAAACATGAATTTTTAAGTACAGTATGTTTTTTTTCTCCCCCTTTTTGTCACGCTCCCTAAACTATCTGCTCAGTGCACACCAAAACAGCCTTTGTGGATATTGTTGAGTGTTATTTCGTCCCCTTAATAGCACCTTTGGCTTAGTAGCACTCAGCAGTTCCACGCATCTCCATGCATTTGTGAGTAGATGCCTATTTAAATCGGTTAGGTGAAACTGCTCTAGATAACTCTCTTCATTAGCTACTCATCCAGGGTTAAGTACCCCCTGGAACAGACGGCACTCGCCTTCAGGTGACCCTGCCTCCGCATTGCCTTTATTGTGACACTTCAGTCAAGGCCTTGCCGACGTGACCTTCCGAAAGCCTCATGCAAATAGACCTTTCTTGCACTGCCAAGTGTATGCGTGTGGTCCACTGATATTGTAAGGTGAGGTGCATTGTAGCTCAGAGGATAGTAAGATGGTGCTTCCTCAGAACTGATCTCGACATTGTTGCCACTATTTCAGCCTTATGAATCCCAAAGTTGTTATTTCAAGAGTAAAGCAGTGTCTTTGCCTTGACATTCGCGCTTGTTATTGTCAGTCTTGTCAAACAGATAAGAGGATCACAGGTGAGATTGATCAATGAGGGTAAACAAGGGCAGAGTTAAGACACACTTTTTGGGCACAAGACTGAGTCTGGCTATACAATTAAACACTGACGGTAGACTTTCCCTGTCATTCCAAAGGCGATGGGCCTTGAAGGCCATCGTCTTTGTCTTTGATCGCCTGTGTTCACGTCATAGTTTGAGATGTAGGTCTTAAGTCATACTCCCACAGCTCATTTGAGCAGCAATTTCCTTTTATTGATCCTTGGAAAGTCCCTGGCTCTGTAAACATCTAGGGTCTGTCATGTTTTTATGAGCTAAAGGAACCTAATAACACAGCAATCAGCATTTATTTGAAGGCGGTACATTTGTGGGTTTTCACAAAGAAATCTGATGCGAAACACGTCTTCAAATGCACAGGAGATCCTCTGACCGCAGAATAACAGCAATAGTATCTTAAGGTCACAGTGTCTTGAGGAGGTTGCAAGATGGATTTTGATGAAACAGACATTCGAGACAGAAATATGACAAGGATTAAAGCTGAAGTAGACGGGTCAAAAGATGAAGGAGAGAGAGGATTGGAGGTGGTCGTCGGCGACACGGATTGGTTGTGAAAGTGTATTTTTAGCCCAGGACAGAAAAGGTGACAATGGAGGAGAGGTGGAAGTGATCGATATGTTTGTGCAAAAGGCAGAGGACTGCCGAGACACAACAGTGGAAGTCATGAGTGAAGCAGTCCCTCAAGGGGACGGCAAGCTCGGCCAATGTGGAGACACAGCAAATGAGGAAATGGTAACAGAGAAATGAGCCGGGGGTGTGCTGGGAGTGCGGGGGTGCTGCTAAGTGACAGGAAATATTTGTTATGAACAAACTGTAGGCCATTTGAACACAAGTCTAGGCTTCCAGTTACCAGACTGAGAAAAGAGAAAATGCAAATGAAAATGTTGGCATGGGCAAGTTGAGAAGGAGTGAACATGGATGCTTCCTTCAGGCTTTAGTTATTTGAGAAAGTCATATTTAAATCTAAAATTATTGCACTTTCAGATTGATCCAATAGTTGTGCACTGCTATTGCTTATTTTCTAAAAGACCTGACCCTTTATCTACGTTTAGCTCTGATAACTGAATTCCCTCTCTGAACAGAATGTGCTGGGTAATAGGGCAGGGATCTGAGATGCACCAAAAAAGTTAATGTAGATGGATGCCAAACTTCCTTTTGGCAACACTAGTACTTTAACTAAACTTATTTTTACACTGGTGGAAACAAAATATACGTGGTTGAATGTTCAAGCTTGCAGGCTACTACTTTATTTTCTTCTTCTTCACTACTAAAGATTAAAATGATGTATCTACTATGATGACATTTTGGTCAGTAGCTTCTAAAGAGCATAGATACACAATCGCAATATATATGTAACATACTGGTTTTTATTTAAGACTTGACATCTTCCCACTATTGCAAAATAAATGCATATCCTGCAAATCCAATTTGATCCAATTTTTGCCAAATCTATACACAACATTTAGACACACTTCCTATATTATTCTCAGAGTTTTTAAAATCCACACCACTTGGCCATTAAGCTATGTCCATCTAGACTGGGTAAACCCCGCCCGAGCTGCAGGGCGAAATGAAATCGCCCTGCAGCTCAGGCTGGAAACCTGTAGGTTTATCTTTCCTGCTTCCGTCACAAATTTGCGGGAACCAATCACTAAGTGTCTTATCCACCTGGCGCGGTATTGGCGGGTTTAACACGATGACGATAGAGAAGTGACCTAGCAGCTTCTTGTTTACATTCAACAAGCCGGTCATCGAAGCGCAGCACTCCATGGCAGCAACCTGTTGATGCCGCTGTCGCTGCTACGTCACCCGGATCGTTGGTCTGATTGGTTGAAGGACTATCCAATCGCGTCATTTGAACTATGCCCGTTGATCACACCTCTTGTGCAGAGAAAATACAGAGCAGACTCCCCAGACTAATGTTCAATCTTAAAAGATTGAGCTTGGTCTGGTGATAGCCAGACTAATGTACATCCTCACTCCATTAGGTTGTCAATATCCTTGTTGAATGTAAGAGAGTCTCCATGACAACTGAGCCAACTCCATCTGCTGATGAACATTTTGGGATGTGGTCAAAAGCAATTTTAAGTGGAGCTAAGATTATTTAGTCAAATATCCCTGTACTAATTTCTTTACAATAACATCTTACACCACAAACGTCTGTTTGTATGTAATCAAAAGCCTGAAAGATTTTCAAATAGATATTTCTGTCATTTCATTTCATTTCAGTCAACAAAATTAAACCAATTCTAAAACGTATATATACTTTAAAATGTGTAATACAAAACCACATAAGGTCATTGCCAATCTCCAAGCCTCTGTAGTAAATCATGGCTTTGACATTGTACTGTACTGTAGAGACGCTTAGACCACCTAACGTGATTTACAGTGACAAAAATGTTATGCTTATAAACAAACAGAATTTCAACAACTGATTTCTCAACATACTTCCCACTTTCAAAGCACGGTTAATGTCTACCAGCAGCCTTTGGTCTGTGTGCATGCATGCACGCATTTCTCTCAGCTGTGACTGGTTAAATGATTTCTTGAAGGGCTATAGAGCGACCATTTCATTTTTGGCACCTAATAACAGTCAGGTCACACTGTGCCCCGGCTGATCCTCTTTGATATGGTCTGTGCACTTGCCCAAGCCCTCTTTCACAGGTGCCAATCATTATAATCAAGCCCCCACCTCCAGCCCCAACACCATCTCCATCCAACCCCTGAGGGCACGTAGTGGCTTCACAGCAGTTGTGTTGAGGAAGAGGAGAGTTTAATCTGCCCCGTTCTGGTAGACAGGCCATATTCTTTGACCTTTGCTAACACCAGTCGGCAGTCTTATTCCCCATCTAAGCTTTCTTCAAAATACATTTCTGAACAAAAGATTCTATGACCCTATCATTGAAGATTTCTTTTGCAAATCTAAGCATTGTTACTTGAAATATTTCTTCAGAGAACTATGCATGCATGTTCTTACACTAAATCAGTTGGCTTTGCAAGGGAATCATGACAGTAGGAACTATTGCTTTCCCAGCTCATGTACCCCAAACATTTCTCAGCAGGGTTGGGGATTCAAACAGGTCAGCCAGCAAAGGTTGCCCATTTCAAAAAGGCTAAAGATCAAAGGTGAACCTGCCACCCAGATCCCATGAATCGCTGGCGGCACATTATATTTAGCGATTGGCTGGGTTTGACACTGCCCTTTTCTGAGATGAATTACTAACTTCATTGCTCTCCTCAACCGACTGGTCAGTGTTAAACCAATGACAGCAAGACAGAAATCAAATTGAACTCGAGATCAAATCAGGGCAACAGACGCCAAAGGCAGCCTCACCTTTAATGAAAAATTGTAGAACAGCTGATTGCTGTTTTTTTATGTTTTGATGCTGTTACATTTGTGGTGAAATGACCAAATTTAGCTTTTTGGTAAAGTCATAACATCGCACATGTTTTCTTGTCAGCTTGTCACTGTATCTTGTAATTGTGTTGTTAGTATGTTTGTCCATAGATCCATCAGTGGTCTTTGATTTATAGTATGCTGATTATCCTGCCTGACCTGCCACACTATCTCCTATTTACTACACCCATGTACCACTAACTTGCAACAGAAAAGTTGTTTTGAAAGAAATGTCCCGTAGTAGATTCTTGTGTTTTTGGTCTAGGGTTTGTGCAAGCTAGGGTCACTTATACTTATGGTTGTGGTGAACTAATTCTGAAACCAGTGTAGGGTTAAGAGAGCTTACTCTAAATCAGTTGAGGATGTTTAGAAATCACACCTCTTCCTGGATCTGTAACTGTGTATCCTCTTGCTCATATGAACTCCAGACAATAACCAGGGAATCAGGTGTGGACATTGTCCGGAGATTTCCCTTTCACACATGTAGCAAACAACAGGAGATTGTCTGTGTCAAATGTGTTCTCCCCTACTGGAAATACTCTGTGTGGTTTAGGTAAAGGGTGGCGCCTGGGTTGAGTGTGCATTTGGCAGGAAATGATGCAGATTACACGGCGGCCACTTAGACGTTTTTTTTATTTGGTCATAAAAAAATGGGAAACAACTGTTGCCGTTCCTTTGTCTGACAATTCATGCGTCAACCGTTACAGACAGAGGTTCCTGACAGCTCCTCCAGGTAATGTCTAGATAAGTTCAGGGTTACAGTGCATGTGTGAAAGGGGCTTTTGTTTGTTGAGCTGTTAGTGGAAGGAAGTTTCTATTGCAAGGCTGGTGATGGCCCTAGCAAGGTCATTGTACTGCTAATTAACAGGAGGGATGGTTAGATATACATACCACTTGAAACCAAATTTCATGCATTCTTTGTAAATCACTTTTCATAAAAGCGCCATGTCAATAATGTAATGTAACTTTAAGCACAATATTTCAATGTTCATTATATTACCAAAACCATGATCTTTCCCAACGTGTTTGTTGCCTAAACATATCCATTCACTGGACTTGGAACACAAACTCCAGTCCACCATCACTACTGGCAATTTATCAAGTTAAATAATAAAACACTTTGGGTTACTCTAAGAAACCAGTGCATTGTTCTAAGAAGATCCATTGCTATTGTCATTTTTCAAATCTTTAATCTCTCCCACAAATTAACGAAAAACGGTGTCTCTGTCTTACACCTACAGATTCTGTGCAAACAGCCCAGGTATTTAGTTGTTGAGTCAAAAAACAGAATGTCCAATATATCACATCACCAGAGGACTGCTTATTTATTTATGTATCCATTCTTGCCCAAGGCCGACCATCACATTGTTTACGCTTATACTCTCCATGTAACGTGGGAAGAAGAATCTATAGTTTATAGTTTTTTTAACGGCAAATGTGAAAATGGTTCAGTTAACCAACCATATAAAAATATGTATTCTTTCTCATGTCAGGGTTTGGTTGGCATAATCCTAAAAGTTTTGGTTCACGCAGTATAGTGGCATTGCAATGTGTTTTATGTCATAGTTACATTTAGTTTTATATTCATATCGTCAAATCCATTGTGATAAATTTGTTTAATTACTGGAAATCACCTCTATCTCACACTGCAAGTCTTTCCCCTAACATTGACTTACCCACAAACCACACTGTTCCCCGTCACATACAGGACTGTTCTCTTTGCCCACCCTCCATTGGAACACATTCCTTCTACCATCTGCTATTATCAGAAACTCCATAAGCTTTAGTTGTTTTTCTGCCAGAGAAACAGCACCCTTTTCCCTTTTTTATGCTGTAAAGCAGAATCCCTTTTGCCTAAAAACGATCCAGCAACTTTCTAGCCAAATGTTCAGCCTGGTGCCACACAATGTTTTCTAAAGGCCAGTGGAGGCTTCCATTTCATATATATTTTACATTTATATTCACTAAATGAGCAGAACCACTGAATGTATACCTTACAAATCTGTAGTTTGTCATATAATGATGATCAAGGTGGAATGTATGCCTGTACTAAGTCACTTTATTGAGTAAATTAACAAAATTTGATCCCTGAGAGATGAAAGTGAAGCCCTAGATTTTGCTTATGCTCCGCAGTGTTATTTTTTGTTGATAATAAGAATATTTGAAATAACTCAATAAAAGGTTAATTTAAGCAGCCTGTCACCTAACTTTCCAAATGAAGGGGAGGGCATTCCGAGATTTAAAGAAGTTAGTGGGCTTAGGGCTGTGTATAGATTATGGAATAGGAGCTAAACCATTTGTCTGCTGGTGTATGGCTGGTTTTGGTTGATGGTCTGTAGTGGATACAAAAGTATGTATGTGAGAGTGAGAGTGAATCTGGGGCTGACTTTCATCCGCTGGGGAGGAGGGGCCAACTTTGAATGTTGACCGCAACCAACAAATTCTGCTCATTCATAAAACTCAATTTATAAAGAAGACCTACAAGTTCTCTTTTTCCGTGGCGTAAATAATTAAATAACCTTAAAAAGGTCCGACTGCAGGTTTTTTGATTGCCATCTTGGTTCTACATGTTATGAGTGATGAGTCATTGATAAAGATTGTGAGAACAAGCAGTTTCTTAAATGTAGCACATTTTTAGTTTATTTAACTTCACCTTATTTCACCAGCTAACATTCAATGACATTTTAAATTTATAGTGTAAAATCACCATTAAACATGGTCTCAGTGCACTTCACAATTAAAAGAACACATAAATAACACACAGCAACAAAACAATTGAACAGCATTAAAACAGTAATAATGAAAAAAATATAAAACCAGCAACAATCTAGATTTAAAAATGTCAACTGAGTGAGCTTCTTTTACATGTAGTGGAAGGCCATTCCAAAGATGAGGGCCACGAGGATTTTTCGTCTACTATGGGAATGACCAGGTGACCAGCATCAAGGGAGCGGAGAGGGTGTCCTGGTGTATATGGTGCAATAAGCTCAGATAAATAAGGAGGTGCGAGTCCGTGCAGGGCCTTATATGTTAAAAGAGGAACCTCAAAATCAGCTCTAGATTGCTCTGGGAGCCGTTGAGGAGAAGCCAGGACAGGTGTTATGGGATCATATTTATTAGTTTTTCTCAGGATTCTGGCTGCAGTGTTCTGAGCAATTTGAAGGTCTCTAGTGGTACAATTTGGGAGACCAGAAAACATGACATTACAGTAATCAAGTCTGGAAGACACAAATGCATGGATTACAGTTCCTGCATCACAAAATGATAAAATAGGTTGAATCTTTGCAATGAAACAGTAGACTTTATTCCTGTGTTATCTCTGGTCCTCCTCACACTGCCATATATTCTAGTCGAGGCTGGAGCGGCTGAAGATGTGGTAGCAGCATGGCCTAAACCTGTGTTTTAGCCCTAATCTGTAATTGCATCCAGCGAAGGAAGACCAGCCTCTCTGACGTGACCGGCCATGGAGCACGAGGCCGGAGCCGCCGCGCAAAGCCACAGAGAGATGGAGAGATTGAGCAGGAACAGCAAACACAGATAAAAATGAATACAAAAAAAGAGAAAAGCCAACGGATTGACTTTGGTAAGAGGTCACTTTTGAAACTCCTCCCAAGTGATTGTTCCAAAGTACCATTTTTTCAGTTCAGGACACCCCAGAGATGTGAAGTGTAAGGTTATAGTATGGCCCAGTGCTCTATATTAATGGTGACTTTGGCTCACCTAATACGGATTCTCAGGGTTATAGCCCCCGGGTGCCTGCTGAGCAGAATGTGAATGCAAAGAGAGCCAATCCCTCTCCCCTTCCCCTCCCTGGTCACCAGGGCCCCACCAGCCCTCGCTCAAGGTTACAGCCCATACAGCCTGGCAGCGATGAAGCCATCAGCGCTGATTTTAAATGATACCCTGGACTAGCCACCACTTAATGTGTTCCCTCTCCGTTTTACTTTTCCTTTAAACTCTTGATTATCCCCCTTTTCAAGTTGATATTGAAATGCATGATCAGAGGAGAGGCTGAATGGGAAAGACGCATTTTTTTCTCCTTGTCAGTCGCCAGAGTTCCTGCCAGTAAAAAAGAAGAAGGAGAGGTTATGATCAAGGGCTTGCCTCTTAAGCCATGAGCTATGCGCAGGATGTTTTTGGATTTCAGTGTGTTTCAGTGTGAACCCAGTCGGGGTATAAATAATTTGATATGCTAAACTCCTGCACAACAAGCCTCTGGAGGTCTTACACATCATGTGTACTGTACATTTTACAGGGAAGCTACACGGCTTATAATTCCCATTCTGTAATTACACTGTTAAGTTATCCCCCTGCAAGAAAAAAAAAGCTCTCTGCCACGGCAGTCAAACGATACCTCCAACGGACACTGACACTTTTTTAGTGTTACTCCCTTCTCATTGCTCATGTAGATTCCGCTAATGCTTACTTGACGAGTAAAAATGTTATTCTAATGATGGTCGAGGGAGCAGGGTTTTTGCAGGTAGTTGTTATGGAAACTGCAGCTGCAGCTTAACTGTACGATAAGCCTCCTCTCCCCCCCCCCCCATCTTCTCTTCCTTTTCGATCTAGTGAACACAGCATGTTGGAGTCATTACCAGTGTACAAATGGTTAAGGACAGAGCCGAGACATGGGGGACAACATTCAGTCAGATGCCCAGAGTAGTGTGCAAACTGGCCATTGTTGCTATCTATAAGCCACAATCTAGCCTACACTCAGGAGGATTGTGATGTGTTGTGCTGTTCTATTTTAGTTTATTCATTCCTTAACATTATTTTCATATATTCTGTATTAATCAACACAGCATAGTTGTAGCATGAACTCCATATTGTGTTTTATATTATTGTAATACTGTTATATTCCATCTATATGTGGGACTCCGCTAAAATGGCTCATTTACCATTTTCTCTGGTGATGAGAAATGATCCGAGTTGTCAGGTTGCACTCGTCTGATATGCAAAGCCAAATGTGGAAAATTTGTTTTTTTCTCACTTTAGTGCTTAGTGCACAAATAGCTCATTATAATCTTGATTTATAGGCGGTGTTGTGCAGTCTGTTTTGCAGTTGGACACTAATGCACACATTGACAAATTGTATATTTGTAGTAAATCATGGTTTATGTGCTGTTAATGATAGTTTACATTGGTCTTTTTTTGTTTTTTTTATAAAATAGTACACATTACAATTGCACAAACACTTTCAAAAGTAGCAGATTACATACACTGTGTTATCTCTTGCTAGAAGACAAAGCAGTTTAAAGTAAACTAGCTCCTTCTAGATGAGCACAGCTCAGAAAATGCTTTTTTTTTAAAGAAAAGGTCAAGAGAAAATGGGGAGTAAAGACAAATGCGATCGTGTCCAGTACCAGGGCCCCTCAAAGTAATTACAACAGACAATAAATAGGCAAAATGATACTTGGAATACAGGATGTCTCCCGTGTCAAATGGTTAGGTCACACTTTGTTGACCCAGCCATTTACACTGATGTCCTTCCTATTTTGTTTGGCAGAGCTATGCCATACGACTTTGGCTTTTGCTACTGAGCGGCATCTGTCATAATTTGCATGGCCACAAGAGGTCCTTGTCAGGTAAATATAAATATAGGTCATTTCAGGCATTTGAACAAAGAACTGATTCTGTCATTTTGTGGGTCCATCGTTTTTTAGAGTGTTCCTTTTTAGTAACAGGTAATATGGAACTGAATGCTTGTATATTTAGCTTGAGCTAATGGTAGAGGTCTCTATTCTCATCCAGACGTTCAAAGATCTATATGACATGCAGAGCAATTCATCCAACCCTCATTCTTGTTGTGTTTGATACAATAGCAGACCATTGTCTGTTCTCCAGTTTGCACATTTCAGTTGTTACACTGAAGTCTAAATTAAGGCTTTGAATGAAGGTTTTTTTTTAGGGTGTAATTCGAAGCATAATACTGGGTTTGCTCATTGAGGCTCAGTGTTTCCCTTTCCATTATGTTATTGATTAAATAGACATGTTTTACTTGATGGACGCATGATCATAGGGTTCTCGAATGATGCTGAACCCCCCACTGTGATTGTAAGAAGCCGCAGCAGGAATTTAGACATCTTAGTCACAACACAAGCAGTTCAATTAGCCAGTGATGGGAACCTTTTATTAAAGAGTACTTTCAGATATGTTCTGTGAACCAGACCTCTCACATTCTCGACACAGCTTGTCGTTCACCGACACACACATTTTCAATTCCGAAAATAATTTAGATTGGAGATAAAGAATTTCTCAGAAGATTGAAGGCCAAACTAAATGTAATTACTGTAAATATGGCCTTTTTATGATTTCAACATGACTTATACTAGGATTGAACTGTTTGCACTAACTAATGAGCTCCATGTGAGATCACTCAAGGTTATAGCCGGCAGCATCACAGCTTAATGCGACTCGGTGTGTGACAAGTTCCCTCAGTTTCCATCAAGGCTCTGTTTTACTGAACTTCCACAAACTTCAGCTGTGGTGATGTCAGTAATGATCTCCAAGTAAACCCAGCTAAAATAGCACAGTGACCTCATTATTGTTTCCATAGTTACAGAATGGCAGGGTTACAATTCCTATCTATAGCGGTATTCACTTCACACAAAATACTGCATTTTCAGGGATGATAGTGGTTACCAGATAAATTGCAGAAACAGCTCATGATTATCTGATTTATAGGCGGGGTTGTATAAGTGCTGCTCATGTTGCAGCTGGATACTAATGCACTCAGTAGTGTAAAGCTCAAATTCCCAAAATGTGATCAAATTCTCCAACAATTGTTTTCACAAATTGATTATTGGTGGTAGATGATGGCATAGTGCTGTTGATGATAGTTTACATCAGTGATTTTTGTCTTGCTTATTAAATATTATCATCATTTAAATTGCACAAACAGTGATATCAATTCCAGACCCTAAAACTGCTTCACTGCCACCCACCCACCTATTTCACTTTCTGTGCCAGAGAAAACATCACACACTTAATTGAACCAGCTGGCTTTGTCAGGCAGGGATCCAGAACATGGATCTATATTTACTAGGTTATATCACTGTAAATGAGTCAACTAAAATAGAATGTAACACATGTAATGATAGAAGACATCAGTGTCTCTCAGGCCTATAACATGCAGACACGTTTGCAGGCCGCTCTGTTTTACATTTGGTTAGAAGGTAAAACTATATTCTTGTGCGATGTCCTGAATTACAGCTCAGCTTTCACCAGTGAGGTGGCTTTATTTTGGGTTGTTTTTGTTTTACAGGCACATTATTGCCTGTTCCCGTTTGGTATTTTGGTGACTCATTGTAGACTTGACTGCGCCAAAGGTGGAGGAGAGGCACAGCAGGGTGCGTGTCAGCAGAACTAGGACAGACAAAAATAACAAAGATTTTGGCTTTCTTGTCTGCTTGGCCAATTGTTTATACCACGAGTTGCTAACATGTTCTGTAATTATACAACATCTCAATCCATAACCAACCAATGGTTATTGATATGCTATTTAGAGCAGTTTCCACTCTTTTGTGTCGATTTTCCCCCAGATTTTGGAACCTACCTGCAGGGACTTGCTCCCATTCAGCCACAAGAGCATTAGTGAGGTCAAACACTGATGTTGGGGGATCAGGTCTGGCTCGCAGTCGCCGTTCCAGTTCATCCCAAATTTGTTGGATGGGGTGTGCAGGCCAGTCGAGGTCTTCCACACTAAATTGGCAAAAATAATTTCTTTACTAACCTTCCTTTGTGCACGGGGGCCTTCAACAAACCTTTGCCCCATAGACACATACTTTTGTCTAAAATATAATTCTGTGCTAAGGCTTTAGGATTTCCCTTCATTGGAACAAAGTGGACCAAACTGTTAAAAACAGCCCCAGACTAAAAGGGTGTCCACTTACTTCATTCATTTACTTAACACATATTGTGTGTTTTTGTGTCTTTTACAATAGGTAGGTATAGATATAATTCAAGAATGAAAAATAAAAATAATGAGTTTAATTGTTTGACTCCAGTCTAGAGAAAACCAAACCAAACAGACAACATTAAAAACAAAGATTAAAAAGAGTATAAGCTATTGCATGTGCAGGTGCACTTTAAAAGGTGACCATTGTTTACACAAGCTAATAATCAAAATGTTAAAAACAGACTTGATTTGTAAAAAGAATTACAAAAAACAAAATACAGCAACACAATGACTTAATATCCACTTTTTAAATTAGTAAATCAACCTGACTTAAAAAGTATGTTCCGTTGAGCCCACCAGTGTGCAACCAAACACGTACTGGTGATTTCTCCTTTCATAGAGTGTAGCAGAACTCCATCTTAGAGACTCTAATCGTACGCTCCAAAACTACACGCATTGTTGAACCGTGGGTTCAGCTGCAGACAGGTGCTCTTGAATATTCATTGGCAGTGAGCCCTCACAGATTCTAATCACTGTCAAAATGTGTGCACTTTGCAACTGTCAACAACTCAGAAAACAGAATATGCCCCCTGCTTCAAGTGCTTATGAAAATGTATGATGCAGGTAGGAAAATAGAGTTTCCAATATGTTTAACTGAGATTTACACTCAGCCTGAACTGAATTGTTTTCATATTATGTTGAGTTATGGGAAGGTTGAAGATGGGGCTTAACGTATATTGCTAATCTGTTCAAATGTGTCCTTCTCATGCAATCCTTGTTTCCATTAAATACACAAATCCAATATGACTAATGGACTTGTATAGTACAGTATCTAATGTATAGATAAAGAGATAGAGGCAAGACAACTTGTCTTTTGATGGTCAAAAGTAGCCTCAGGTCAGCTTTCTTTCCTTCAAATCTGTTTCCACTTTGCTTCTGCAACAATGTTTTGGGCACCTTTATTTGAAACTTCTCTCCAGGATCTATCTAAGGGGCTTCAAGATGCCATCTTCTTGATGCCACAGAACACAGCTACTCAAACTCCACCCACTCCTTGTTATAGTGACATCCACACATTCCTGTCCTGTTTGTTCCACTAGCTGTTTATTTGAAAAGGTTAGTGTCCAGAACATTTTCACAATGCTGTGCAGACATTTGTTATAAACAACTTTCTGACAACATTCTGAGCCATACAGTGAGGTACATTTGACAGGGTTCTGATACACTTTCCATCTAGATGATACAGCTGAGGATCTGACTTTACATAACAGCTGCGGTGATGGATGTGTCTTAAACTTGCAATAAAACCTGCCTTCTCAGCAAGAGCTCCTCACTCACTTATTAACGTGCATACCATATTTCAATGTGAAGCATGTCCTAACTGGATCTTGAAATAGAGTTAATGAAAAAATGGTAATATGTATGTAACCTAGGCGTCTAAAACTTTACATCCAAATTTAGTTCTGCACAATTGCAATTATACTCGCAAGTTGGTTTTGCCTTTGTCAAAACAAAGTTGATGCTCTAAATGAGCTATGGAAACTCCTTGCCTGACAACATTTAACTCACATAAGTGATTAGCTGTTGCCGCATCTTCCCCGATATTCAAGCATAAACAGCATAAAACATAGCCAATACTCGCTAACATGAAAGAACACTTACAACTTGCCCAACTGAACCAAATTCCTGGAGAACTCTCTATTTTTCCCTCGTAGATGTGTTAGATGGCCAGGGCCACTCGTTTTGTTTCCAGTTAGGAGCCTCTCCTTCTTCTACTCTGTTTACTGGCGGATAACGGTCATCCATAGACTATAGCGCTAACTTCGGACCGAACTACACTGAAGCCTAGTTTATCCGCTCCAAAGCAGTTTATGGAAACACACCTAATTTGGATTTCTTTTTTGCGACATTTCAAAAGTTTGCTCAACATTTGCTTTGCGATTGAATGGAAACACAGCTTGTGACATGGGAGACTTCTGTTCCCATCCCATTTCCTATTACCAGTCATTCTTGGCTTATTGGAACCCAAACCATGATCTTTCCCCAACCCTAACCTAAAAGTAGTTTTTGTGCCTAAACCCAAATAAACCTTTACCATAGTAGTGGCAGATCAGAAAATATGTGAACCACTAAATGTAATGGCAGAACAACATTGTTTGTCAGTGCTTTTCAAAACCATTACTCTTAACTCTTATTTGTGTCGATCCAGAAGGCAATGGTAAACAACATATTGTGCTAATTTATTTGGAAGACTCATTGACAGCTAGATGTCTTTTGACATAGAAACCACTGAATCCGTGCTTACTTAGCAGTATATCCTAATGTGTGTGGTCTGGAGAGGCCTTGCAGTTGGAATGTAACCATCAAAATCAGAGCAGAAAAACACCAGCATTGATTGTTTGTTTAAACACGTGAAATGACCCACAAAACCTTTTGGAGAGGAGGTCTGGGTTGGTTGAGTCAACAAAGTCGGTGACTTTGACACAGGAGACAGATGTTCCCATCCCATTTTCGATCCGCAGGCAAGGATGGATTCTTTTAACCATAAGCTCAGTCATTTTTGAAACAGTCATGTTTTATTGAAGTCACTGAGAAACATTGTTGTCCTGCCCATCGGGGGACCAATTTTGTCCTTTAGTTCGGAGAACTTGTTGACATCTATCCCTTGTATGTGAAACACTGTCAGAGTCTGGGGAGGCCTTTGTGTTGGAGGGTTTACAGCTTTTTAGCTTTTGTTGAAATCAGCAGGTTCAAACAGTGTCCTACAACCAGCTGGCACAGTTCTGAACCTCAGGACTCCACTGAACTGGGATGAGGAATGCGAGGTCAGAGCCAATGCCATTGCCAGGGCTGACTGAGTCATTTTACACTCTGTCATCACTCTTATCACAATTTTACCCCCTCTTTCACTCTATCTTGATTGGTCACTCCTCTCTGGAACACCTCTGCACCCTGGAGGCTTTATCTGTGATTCCTTATCATCCCCAGCTCTGTCTATCTCTCACAGCTCCCCCTCCCTCCCCCTTTTGCTTCTCTTTTTCTTACTGCACGACTCTCACTCTCCCTTTCCATTTGTCTGTTGTCTGTCGTATTTGTCCTCTATCTCCTGTAATAGAGTTGGAATTATATGTTGAAAGTAAATAGTGTTGAGGTAAAATAGATGTAGGTTTCAGTCAGGCCCCTCCAGGAGCAAACATCTATAGCTCCTGACTTAATTATATTATTCTTTTTTGGGTACATTTCCTGGTTTTACCCTGTAATCACAGGGATGAACTTATCTCTGCAGTACATCAGTGAAGATAGCTGGACTTTACACTTTACACAATGTCAGCAAGGCAAGACACTAATTATGTTAAGTCACCCAGATTCACAGCAGAAGCACATTTATGCAGGGTCCATTTTAAATTCTTAATTGTGCCTTACTGTTAAAAGTAGAGTCTGAGTATTTGGTGTATAGCCGTAGGAGCTGTTTGCCCTTGGCGATTCTTTCATCTTCAGATTTAATAGCACAAGTCAAACAGTGTTTGGTAAATATGACTGGGGTACATCAAGTAGTTGGAGTTCCTTGTGCTAATATTGACCTGAAGGAGTGGGTGAAAAGGAACGTGTGGGACATGAAGATCCCTATGAGATGGAACAGGGACAGAATGCTGTGAACGTTGTTAGAGGACGAGTGTGTTTGATATGTGTCCTTTGTCTTTCTTGCCTTGAAAGTCACTCATATCTGAGACTTTTATTTGGTAACTGATTTTCATAATGAAGGTGATGGTAGCTACTTTAAGGTCTTTCGACACCGCTTTGAGGTTTTTACATGAACCTGTTACAGAGTTCAGTTGACACTTCCTTCCAGAGCAGTTACTCCGTATACCTCACAGTGCATTTTATTGCTGATTAGAGAGGCACAGATATGAAACTTTAGGGGCCGATAACAATAACCATGAACTATTTCTTAGCTGTGTCCAGTAAGATAAGATAAAATAAGGAAAAACTTTATTGTCTGTTTACACGGAAACTTTCCTTGCATCTCAACGTGCTCGACAGAATAAAACAAAAAGCAACATAAAAACATCTTTAAGGTCACCCTCAAGCAACCACCAAAAATACATGATACAATATAAACAACAATTGACACACCTGTCCCCCATCATGCACACACACACATACACATACATACATTCCACATCCAAACGTATCATATAATTTATGATTGTTATGATCACAGTCCCTTTCTGGGTAGTTGTATAGTCCGTGTGTGTGTGTGTGTGTGTGTGTGTGTGTGTCGGGGGGGGGGGGGTCTTTCTGCAACATTGCACTCTAAAGCGCCTCCAAGAGGACAGAAGATTGTACTCCTCATGTAGGACATGAGAAGGGTCCATGGCGATTCTCTCAGCCAGTCTGGGTATGCTTAGTGCAGCTGTTGAGGAAGGAGTTTTCCACACAGTGACCCACCACCTTGAAGAAGATCCCCAGGAGCCATAATATCCTGGAATTCAGTTGGACTGAGAGGCCACTGAACCAGACTGAGCAGGACACTTTGAATGGTGGAGCAAAAGAATAGATCCAAATGTCCTGAGTCTCCTTAGAAAGTAAATCCTCTGTTGTACCTTGTTGCAGATGAAGTCCACATGGTAGGTCCAGGACTATGTCTACAGTATGTGCAACCACCAGGTATTTGAAAGCTGATGTTTGCTTTATGGGTTGTTTGTGAACTGTGATCGGATCAAAATGGGTGTCTTGTGTGGCTCCGAAGATGATCTCCTCGGTTTTGAGAGGATTGGTTATGAGTGCATTGTGATCACACCAATAAATCACTTTGTTGACACTGTCCAGGTACAAGTCTGACTCCTCCCCCTCCATCATCAGTGCTACCAGTACCATATCATCAGATAGTTGTAACCAGGGGCGAGTAGGTGTTATTGACTCGAACTAGCTGTTGCCTGTTGATGAGGAAGAAGCAGTACCAATGGAAGAGATATGGGTTAATCTCCATTGATGCATTTAGGAGAGCACTATGTCCGGCTGTATATGGTTTTATTTTATAAGGTGCATGACTGTAGCCAAAAACATCATCAGTGCTGCGCTCTCGATTGTACGCAAACTAGTATGGGTCCAATAATATTTTGTATAGACTGACAGAGCACGTGAGAGATGGATCGCTCCAAGCTCTTCATTAATACAGAAGTTAGGGCCACAGGTCTAAAGTCATTGCACTCCTTGTAGCATGGTTTCTTAGGAAGTGGGGTGATGTGTGAACTTTTCCAGGCTGTGGGGGGCAGTGTGTGTGTGTCTAGTGAATGCTGGAAAATGGGCTGCCACACCAGGGTAGTTCCTCGCTCTATGTTTTCAAAATAGAGGGTATGATGTTGTCAGGGCTGGTGGACTTCCGTGCATTGTGGTTTTGAAAGACGTTGGCCACCTGATCCACTGATATTTCCACTCACATCTTCAGTCCCCACAGTTACTGACTCTATCTCCTCTTTCAAACTTGGTAAAAAAAGGTGTCAATTTGCAGATGCCAACTCACTGTTAGTCACCAATGATGTATGGTGTTTACGTGGCAAACCTGTCATGTCTGTCTGTCATGTCTCCCACGGTACCAACCTCCACAAGGGGGCTCTTGTGTGCATTCTTTGCCTTCTTGAGTTTGCCTACAGTTTCTTTGTCTTTCTTCTTTCAGACATGATTTTCACTGAGATGGATTACACAACCTTCAGCAAGTTTCAGCAAACCATAAAGAAACGAATGGCTGCTTGAAATGTAGGAACAATTTAAAAGTGACCAGTGTTACTAGTGTTTGCGCTTCATTTGCACTGCAGGTTTCTTCAGTTGATGCGTCCTGATTCTGTGCTAATAAAAGCCCTTTAAGTATCCAGTTCTTATAATACATCCATTTGGTATATGCTGGACTATTTCTTGTCTGGAAGCAATTGCCAGGCAACCAGCGGAGACACCAGGTAGCCCAGTTACTGCTCCCAAGAAATAGTGCGGCACCTAATCCCTTGTACAAATATGGCAAATGTTTTTTAAACTTGGTTTTGTACAGATGAAACTAATGAGATTGAACGTGTTAATGAGATTTAGAGGTACAGGACACCCTGGATAGAGCCAGGCTAGCTGTTTCCTCCTGTTTCCAGCCTTTGTGCTAAGCTAAGCTAACCAGCTGTTTGTGGGAGTCTTATACTGTATTTAAGAGCCAGATAAAGGATTGTCGATCTTCTCACCTAACTAGCAATCTTAAACCAGCCACCATCAGAATAGAATGATGATGGATCTGAAGTATATTAACCATCCCAGACGTATTTGGTTCAGACACTTGAACTTTTTACTGTATAATGAATTGCTGCTGAAACTAATGTGTCCAAATGCTCTTTGGATATTGCAGACACATCAGCTAAGTGAGGTTAGAAACATTAACGAGTTTCTATTCATGCTTTAATTTACCACACAATTTGTGTTGGTTTTGTTGAGGATGATCATCAGTCTTACTAGATTAGTTTGAATTGGTATTGTTTCAGTCCAGTTTTGGATGTGACATTTCTATGACTGCAACTGTGACATGAATGTAAGGTATTGACTGCCGTAGCACTGAACATGTTCATTATTTTAAATTGAACACATTTTTAAATCAGTGTTTCTTAATTATCAGTGCAATTGCTTTGTGTTGATTCAGTCTTTTGTCCCTGAATGTGTGCACTTCACTTTTAATAGGACATTAGTATGTGTGTGTGACTCCCTCTAACACCTGGCTTTTTTTCTCCACTTCAGTTCATTCAGCAACACATTTTGCTGGCACTGAACTTACTTTTGATGATTATTTTGGCAGAAAACATATTTTTTACTCTTTGAAGGGAAAATATTGTAGAGACAGCTTGAAGTCCTCGCTCTCTAAATTTAGTGACGCCGTGGTTATCGTGGGTTACAGATCTGAAGACTTCCCTCATTCCCCTGTTTATCAGTTAATTCTGGCCAAAATGACTTATTGTTATTCCCGCTACTTGTCTAATGGAACAGCATTATCAAGGCTCTGTTTTTATGAGATAATGCTTGGGAAGACACTGTTCAAGGTCTGACACGGTCTACCAGATGTCAGATTACCACAAGAAAAGGCACTGTAAATAAAAGCACAGGCTGTCTTGCTGTTGCACACCACTGTATAACAACATTGTGAGATATCAAAATGATCAGCCTATTACAGTCTTGACTGTGTTAAAACCCAATACATGGCCTTCTTGTGTGCAGTAAAAATCACCATCACATGATCCATAAATAAAGTGAAGGCATTGTACAAAAAAAAGAGACTGGTCCAGTCTCCAGCAAGTTCCATTCCATTTTTTTCCAGAGTCGAGTCACAGTCTACATTGTCTTATGTTTGCTCCATGTTGTCATTCTCAGCACATTTCATAATGGATGAACATATTTCCTTCGTATACAGGAAAGCGCTGATAATGAGAGTTCTCGTTCTTTAGAATTTGCACCACTGATGATAATGGACTTCATTATGTCCCTCTTCCAGTAAGCTGTCACCCTGAACAAATTTAAATTAGCCAGCCCAGAACAGATCTTACACCAAGATTATTTTCATTCATGGCACCATTTGGAGCTGGTTTTGATTCCCTTTAATACAGGACTTTTCACTCCAGCAAGCAGCAGCCCTGTTTATTTGACTGTCACAACATTATAAATTACTGGCAGCTTTCTAAGCAATGATAAGAGGGGAGAAAAGTCACCTAGAACCAGCCTCGACTAAGAGAACGGGCTGATGTGAAGGATGCTGGCTCACTGGCTCCGAACAGGGCAAGGTGGGGTCTTGGGCGAGGGACCCTGAGGGAACCATGTGGTGGAAACCATACTGTGACTCATTCAATAAAGTTAATTAATGATATTTTACACATAATGAGGGTCGGTCTCCCATGTGGTCCTCTCTCAGGTTGAGTTCATAGAGAGTCAACAGTTTTGCTGCGGCTGCAGGGACCACTCTGGAAACAAAACAAGGGGTTGTAACACGTCGAGTTGTATTAAGGTCATTTTGTCATGACTTTGTATTTGAAACTCAAATTCTCCTTGACATAAGCCTCTAATAATGATTGGGTAATGGATAAACTTGTCATATAAAAGCAATTCTTCATATTAACTCAAAATATTCATATTTCATTAGCTTATTCACTTTTCAATATTAACATTAACATGTTTTTTTTTAGTAATTATTACATGGAAGGCACTGCACCTGCATTACAAACATGCAGGTTGGTTTGAAACCATCATGTTGCCACATAAATAATGATACACAATAGGCCAAATGCAGGTTATTGGAAGCATAAGGAACAGCTAGAAATAACATTACTGACACAACACAAAAAGCAACATATACCTTAATTTGTACACAAAGCAAGACAGTGTTTTTAAAGCAAGATTCAAAACCAAATACTAGTGTAAAAGACAATTTTGACAAAACAGAAAAAAAGACAGACACGTGTGCAGGGTTCACATTAATCTTAAATACAAAATAAGACATGTTTGCATTATGAATACAACGTTTTTATTGCCATATAACACCTATCTTTCTCGGTTAGCTCAGTACCAGTCTCGCTTTGCCAGACCTTCGTCCACAGCGCTGCGGAGGAGGGTCTGGCTAGTCCACACAGCATTCCGGGATGGGAGAGAAACGTGCTCTGTTTATTGGCATTTCTTTAAACCAATCACAATCGTCATGGGCGACGATAAGCGCCGGATGGAGCAATGGTACTGCTGCAAAATAGCCTCGGGAAGGAACTTGTTTTGGTGGAACATGTACCTTCAAAAGTTGTTTTAGTCGTGTAATAGAAACCTTAGATTCAACAGATAGTCTAGCTAGCTGCAGAGATCTGAGGAGCAGTCCTCATAAATCGACCAGAGTTTAAAATGTGATGGACATCCGGCCTCAAAGAGGGACTTTTGACGGAATTTCAGGCCCCACTGGAGTAATCCTGGAACCAACTTCACATTAGATGAATTATTGGACACACAAACCTGCATGGTTCTCTCAATATTTCCAGTAAATATGCCAAGGTAACTTAATTTAACAAGAATAATGCAGATGTTTAAAAATGCTACATGAAGCATCCGTATAAGGATATGAGCTGTGCAGTCATTCACAGCTCATGTTACAGCTCATGGTATGGGGTTGCAGGTTAGAGCGTGACAGAAGAGTGGACATGCTCAGAGAGAGTTGAACTAGATTTGTGACATGGCCAATTAGAGAGAAAGAGAACAAAACTTACACATTGAGCTTGCATCCTTTTCAACGGTAAAAATGTTTTTCACAGTATGATGTGTACACACTAAAATTAAAATAAACACAGCCAAGCTTTTCCACTTTTCGTGTTTATCCATTTCTGGGCCTGGGAGTCAGATTTGCTGCCAGTTTGTGGTTCTGATTAGCATGTTTTCAGCTGTATTGACTCATGGTGAAACTCTGGGCTGGCTTCCCTCGAAAGGTGTAATAAACAGAACCTGGGAGGCTGCAGCATCTGCATTAACACCTTGCCGGGGATGTCTCCTAGGGCCCAGGAGCCGAGGACAGTGCCTTCCCTTCACACCTCGTTACTCCCGTTCCCTCTTGTGACCTTTCCTTGCAGGCAAAAACGCACCCCATGAGACAGCAAGCCAATCAGTGCCCCTCTTCCATCCGGCCCCACCCCTCACAACCCTTCCTCCTCTGCCCAAATACACTGTCGCTGCAACTGTCATGACTCTTTGGCTGAGTGGTGTCGTTGGCGCCCGCCCCCATTATTTACCTCCACTCTATCAGTCAGCGCTGTTTACGTTTAGGTGATTTTTGCTTTGAATCACTCCAGCGGAAACTGATGCAACCTTGAAGAGAATGTCTGTTGTTGAACGTCTTTTAGATCCCAAGAGGAAGGAGAACGCTCTTTGAAAGTCTTGTCTTTCATGTCACTAATAGACAGGAAGCTGTCTGAATGACTTTTTTTTTTTACCACTCTTTTTGACCAGTCCAAGGCTTGAATGCATCAAGCCTTGGAGAGAGAAAATGGAGTTCTCCGGGTGAAAGGAAAACGGGCCCTCTGGCAAGGTTGCATGGTTCGTCTTTGATGCTCCTGGCTTGACACGGGGAGCTCACCTTGACTGGGTCATTTATTCAGACACACACTAAGTCGCTTGGCAATGGGAGGCTGCCAATTGCATTTAGCCTTCATGGAGCAATGATGCCAGGGCACCAGAAAACATTTTGAACTTTCAATGGCCTGTCACAGTTTAAGTGGTAATCCAAAATGAATAAACAATCAGTTTTTTTGTCGTGGATATAGTAGTAAGCAAATGGCGCTGCTACGAACTCTTATCAATGCCCAGGTAATGTTCTTTGTTTCACGTGTTACAGTCAACCATGTGTCCCAAAAAAAGTTTAAAAAAAAGTGAAAAGAGGCGTGAGAAACATGTAAATGGCACAGAAGCACTGGCTAGATGGTACTGCCCTTATCCCTTCTACCTTCTGAACAAACCATCCCAACCTGACCTAGGACGTCTGCAAGTCTCACACCGTAGATGAGTTGCCAACTGCAGTGTGGCGAGTCAGAGCACAGAAAAACCCTGTTAATTGGTCCAGTCTGGCTGGCCCCTGTCAGGCGAAGCCTTTCATGGCCTTTTCATGGGTTTCTCTTGGGAGAACTGAGGAGGCTGCCTGTAATGAGGCACCGTACCTGGTTGCAGAGGGGGGAATCAGGAGGGTCACTCGTGGGCAATTAGGGAGAAATAATGAGAGCTTTCTCTCTGTCTCTGTTTCTACCCCCCCCTCCTCCTCCTGTTTCCTGTGAGGATGGTGGCTCATCAGGTAACTTTTTTTTTCGGAGGGGGGGGGGGGGGGTCCCGTGAGAGGCAGCTCAAAGCCAAAAGTAGCACTGCAAGTGCAAGAAGAGAGCCAGAGCACTGTAGAGCTCCCACAAATATGCACAAAATAGTGTTCCCCACACATGCTGTGGCTCTGTTGAGCAACAGTGGCAGCAGGCGAGATTGCAAACTTGAAAAGATGACATTGAAATATGTGCACGCGACACTTGTCCTTAGATATCTTAAAGTGATACTTGACACGTTTTCAAATGAGCTTAATCTGCATGCAAACTGCTATTGTAAGTGATATTTGTTGTGAGCACCGAAGGGATGAGATGCTATAGCTTAGCTTGTATGCAGTTCATCATACAGAACTAGTTTTCCCGTCACTCCTGGGATTCAAGTTTTCATGCAGCTGGTGTTAGCTTCTTCCTGGCGCCTGCTCCTGTGTGGAGACAGATTTTCACTTCTTTGACAGAGATTGATGTGCTGCCTGTCCCCTGTTGTAATAGCACTCAATATCCACTGCACTTAATATCCAAATGGCACCAAATCAAAATCATGCTAGCCTGACATTGGGGTGAAACACCCCAGTTAAGTGCAGCACCTTATTTACATGCATAGAACTGATTCATTTTTTTTTTTAGGGTTCGAAGGTTGATCAATAATTTACATGATGGCATGTGACATATATGTGTGAAATTGGCCACACGCCTCTAAGACAAATGGAGAAGCATGAAATTGATGTACAGATGGTTACAGCTGCTATTAGCCATACAAATTGATTAAAAATCTAATTGAAATTGTATAGGGCAGGGAGTCCTTTTGCTGTGCATTTGCAGCTAAAATGAACCTTATTAAATTTAGAAAATATATTGTTAAAATGATTAGTTTTGCCTTTTTAGGTGTGAAAAAAGCCAGAGGATACTAAGGATACTACTACCAAAAAAAAGTGTCCTTTTCTGCAGCCTTAAAGGAGAACTCCGGCCAATTTTTACGTAAATCTTGCTAAATATAACTATGCGAGACCTGTCTATAGCAAAAACAGTTAGCACAAAAGCAGCTACCTACACGGAGCTGCTGCAGCTGATGCCCACCGCTCCCACTTAGCTAAACGGAAGTTATGGGTGCATAAATGAAATAGTGCCTTTGTGTATCTTAACAGACACAAAATGCAATTAAAATGTCTGTGTAACATGAACAGGGCCCTTACATGACAACAAGATGCATTTTCAACATTCACCTACCCTGTTAGCTGCTAGCTAGCTAGCAGTCGTCTGGGACGAGAGAGTGTTCAGTCAGGCTTCAGTAATAATCATCATGCACCAGTCCCGTGTGTATTTTTAGCATATATATGGATATATATGATATATATCCATTTTGTGTGCGATCCATCTGGCGTTGGAGAGTAGTATTCTATGCTATAGACCGGTCTCACATAGTTATATTTAGCAAGATTAACGTAAATATTGGCCGGAGTTCTCCTTTAAGGTTCAGCTTTACAACAAAATAAAATCACTGTGAAGCTGGTCCTCCCACTTCCTTCTCCTTTAACGATAAACACAGTTTTCCTCTTTACAGGCTGCCCTGGTCTTGCTTTTTTCTTGCTTTAGCCTTCAATTTTGCTTTTACTGCTTTAGCACAATGTTAAAAAAAAACCTTTTAAATGCATTTGTTGTTGGAAGAATACTAAGCCACAGTGGGTTGAAATGTAGCTGCTGCCCTTTCTGTGGACAGATCGGAAGTCGAAGGAGAAGAATACTGTGGGTGTAGACTGGTACTGAAGGCTGCGTTTTGCATTCAGTTTTTTTGTTTTGAAGTAGTACGACAACACTGATGGCATGACAGATTTGGGTTAGGTATCCAGACCTGGTTTTGGAGCTTGCTGTGTTTTGTCTCGGAGAAAGGGCCATAAATGTTATAGCAGTCATGGAAATCCCTCCCTGGTTAAAGCTCCATCTGTGCACACGAGTAGCAGAATGTGCACGAGGCAGTAAAAAATGAATGTGAGGATTGTGAGATGGCCCGGGGAGTCTGTTACGCTGATAGAAAATGTAAAGTGCTATAGTCATGGATGTAATGTAGAATGATTGTCTGTCTCCCCTGTTTATTTGCCAGTGTAAGGGCTGTAATGGAGACAAATGCTCGTCTGAGCCTGTGAACCTGCTGCTTTGGCAATCTAACTCCTGGCTATATGTAGCTGTGCAGACAGCCTGCACTGTGAGAACTATGTGAAGGCAGGTGAGAGGTCCTCAGGTGACTAACCTGGGTTTTATGCCTTAATGACTCCTTGTTACTCTCATAGCTATTTCCCAATTGCCACCAGCAATTCCACCCTCTGTGTCCATTAGATGCAGGGAACATGGATCAATACGTGATGCAATTTCCCTGGGGAATGAGTGAGGCTTCTTTAGGGTGGCTGGCCCACTTTCTCCCCCTCTTGTTCAACCTATTATTCTTATTCTCTCTCCTGCATCCTCCTCCTCCTCTTTTTCCATGCTATGCTGAGTAAACCTCGGGTAGGTGTTGCAAAGACAAAAGGAGATTTTGCTCAATCATTTATCTAAGTAAGGTAAAATTCGCAGACGACAGGAAACACTTTGTTAAAGCAGCTAAAACAGAAACCTGTCACCCAGGTCTCTCTAAAACAGATGAAGAATGAGTCATCACCAGTCCAACACCCACCCAATAGCGAGGCTGGCACTCAGCATGCCAGCAACATCATCTGCCTTACAAGGAATGTTGCCCAGCCATTATCTTTGAACAATGAGACACGGTTTGCTAGTATTCGATTTCGCAAAGGTCAACATCATTTTGCCACTGGAGTAAAGTGTTGTTTTCATAATGAATATGCCCTAGATCATGGACAGACACAACATAGCCTATACAGCCTCAGTGCATTAAAGCTCAGAGAGCAAAAGCACATTATAAAGCAATTGCATACCTTTGTTAACAGAACCATTGTTTTGTGTGTGTGTGTGTGTGTGTGTGTGTGTGTGTGTGTGTGTGTGTGTGTGTGTGTGTGTGTGTGTGTGTGTGTGTGTGTGTGAAATGTCACTGCACACTGTGTTGGTCCTTGTTGCACTATAAAACCCATTAATGAATAAAGTAATGCTGCATTGCAAGATGCTTTTTTTTTATGTACCTGGACCTCTTCACTCACTTCACTGTGATATGTATTTGATTATATTTATTTCTGGGGACCTGATTTCGACCATGATGAACATCAAAGTAATTAAATGAAAATGCTAGTGTTATTGAGCTCTCTCTCATTTCATATCTATTATTGTCTGTACTACTTGAGACCAATATATAATGGTAATCCTCAACATCCTTAATGAAACCCAGAAGAAGCCCTCAGCTCTTCTGGAATTAGTTTTCTCATAATTGTTGTTCTGTTTTGAATACCTAAAAATAGCACCCTCAACTGTTCAGACAAGTATGAAGAACTGCTCGGACCCCGCAGCAGCCCCGCACCCTGTATGTAGGAGGATGTACGCTGTCAACTGAAAACATGCTCAGTGGTATTCAGACACCGGTCATCAAATGAATTTGTGTATTCCTTACACATATTTATTTACACATACTGTAGTTCCGGTAAATTTTTGTCTTGTGCCTTTTCACACATGCAATGCTGGAATAGATGGGGCGAGAGACAATTTAGCAGATGCCGGTAATGCTTATGGATGCCAATTGCCATTAATCTCAACAGAAGAAGAAGAAGATGATGGGGCAAGGCCAGATGTAAGTGTACGCGGCAGGATACATCTCTTATTATTTTCAGGGACATGGTGGGCGAGGAGATGTTTTTGTTGGTTGCCAATGTTCTTGTAATGTATTTAATATTAATACCATGCATCAGTGCATCAGTGGAGTCTTGTGATTGGATCGCTCGCTCGTTCCACGTGAAAGCATCCTTCGTCAGACGGACGTAACCGTTTCATGCTTGTCTCTGCAATGTTACTGCTTTCATTCACAACACAGCCGTACTGGCATGTTTCCTGAAATGTAACCAGGTCTTGAGGTAGGCAATTGGCCGTGACAGAGTCCCCCGTATATCGATCCCTGCTCCCATTCACACATGACCCCATGCAGGAAATTTTCCTGAACATTTCAGAAATAGACTGGGTGTGTAAAAGGGGGCTTTACTGTGTGATGTATACAAGGTAACTCTACTGTTCACTTCGCAATTGAGGATAAATCAACTGACGTTGTAATGGCTTTCATTTAAGAGTTGTAAAATCCTGTGTTTTTCGGCAATTATACGATGAAGGCTTATCAATTGCCGAAAAACACAGGATTTTATACATGATATACAACCAGATCAATCTAGCCTTCCTGGGTTTTATGTCGTCATCTGACTGGTACCTTAAGCAACATGCCTACAGCTACGCAGCCCTTTGCGTTTCTTTAATGCAGTGCTGTTTTGTAAAAAACAACAAATGTGTCTACATAGTTTTCTCTTTAAGGTTTGCAGTTTTGCACAATAACTTCTGATCGATTCCTTCAGTTTGTTTGGTAGAGGCCTTGTATTGATGGAGGATATGGAGTGCTGCATTTGAATGTTCCCTTGCTGTGGTAGTGTGCAGCTTTTCTCAAGGTTAAGTATTTCATGACAACTGATTGTAAATGCAAAATGCAATGTTTACAAGGCAATGGACAACTCTCTTTTTTTTCCTTTTTTTTTCCCCCCCACCAGTCATCACTGTCATGGGTCAGTGATTTTCTGTGGGCTGTAGGTTTTGGGGTTAGCACACTGTAGCAGTTGAAAGATGTGCATGGTGCGGTGGGTGATCACAAAGTCTGAAATTGGCCCAGAGAGAGCACCGCTGTCAGAAAAAGACCACAGCACTGAAGAAAAGAAATGGAAAATGCCATCCCCTGCTGAGTGAATGAATACATGAGTTTTCTCTGTGAACTTTTGGTCGTACTGCTTGGATCACAGGCATCAGCAAAAAGCACTCTTAACATTCTACAGGTTTCTAAAGGGTATAATAAAACAGGAAGGGTTATTTATCTCACAATGCATAGGTTAGGGTGAGGTAGTAGCGATAGGGGGGTATTCAGTGTGAAAGCAAAAGGAACCGACAGTTAACATCTTGTCCCATTGTTATATTTGTCTGCAGGGGGATATTTCTGCCAGCTCTTCTATGCTGTTTCCAATTGATGGTGTAGGTGTCTCCCTCCATCTCTTTAATCAACACACAATGTTATCTTCCAACAGCCCTGGCCATGCATTTGTTTCTGTGACTGTTTTTTACAGCTGTGTTGTGGCTACTGAATGGCAGCCTTTAAGAGATGAAAGAGCAGTGGACGGCAGAAAAGACGAGACGGACAAAGAGGGAAAATGAAACGCAGCAGACAAAAAAGAAGTCTCTGTTTCAGGATCTGAATAAGAGACATCAGTATGTGTGGGCAGTGTTAAATAATGTACTCCTCCTTGATCAGACCCTGTTTAATTAGCCCTTGTTTCGCTGATTTAATCAGGCCCTCTTGGTTGGGGTGTTGGGCTAGGAACTGTGAGGGGCAAAGGATCATCATATGCTTGCCTGCTGCGTGATCACAGCGGGGCCTCAGGTAGAGGACACAGGGACACATCCTGCCGGCTGACTACAGTTATTGCTAACAACACTAACAGGGCAGAGCAGCAAACCCTGTTGACTCCTACAGACCTGCTAACAGGCTGCCGTCTAACACCTTTCATGGCTTCACTTAACAAGTCTAATTACACTCCTAAAACTTTTATACAATTATCTTTGTATGTGATTGTGCACAGATGTGTTGATGAGGGTGCAACCAGAACCTCCCCCCCCCCCCTCCCCCCCCTACTGTTTTAGGATTAGTGGCAGCATCTTTAGAACTGGGATCTTTCTGGAAATGATAGCAGAGAAGTAGGGGTGCATCTAAGAATTGTGTTGCCCAAGGCTAGTTTAGAGGAACTGCAAGCTGCCAGAGGATCCAATTTCAGGCCATTTCTCCCTTAAAAAAGCTGTCTGAAGTGGAAAATCACACCTGATGGCCCACCAGCATGGCTTTCAAGCCACTAGATGGTAGTATGAAAGTCTTTGTACAAATCAATTTTCTGAGAAAAAAGGGGTAATACGATACAAAAGAAAAGGTTGGACAAATAAGTGTACTTTGGTAAAAGACTGTGTTCTCGTTTCTTCCTGCATAGTGAAGATATGGACACTAGTTAGGCAGTTTTTCTCTCACACTGTAGAATAGATGTGAATCGGCCAGTGGACACTGAATTAGTTTCAAGATTTACTCCCATGACGTGCAGCCGGTGCAGAGGTACACACTTTGATTTGTGAAATGCAGAGAACGGGGAAGAGAGAAGACAGAATGGAAGAGGAAGAAGAAGCAAGGTGAACAGAAGTGTAGTGTCCCGCTGAGGTAATTTGCCTTAGGTCTTTCAGAGCTTACTCGCACTGCTGGCAGAGTCATATGAAGGCTGATACGGGAAAAGAAGAAGATGTGGGAACAGCATGAGCTGCCCGCAGAATCACAAGTGTTGTAGCTTTACCTTGTAGCTTCAGCGGAAATAAGAAAGAGTGAGAGAGAGAAAGCTGGGAGTGGAGTAGGGCTTAACTAATACTCAAACAAAGGTAACTGCATCAGCATGTGTGCACGGGCACATGCGCACACCGTCATCATCCATCCAGTGTGTCTGGGAAAGCTAAGGCCAATTTTCATGGGAGCGTAGCAGTTTTGAGCACACATAAGCACCTGTGACACCTTTGGCAGTGCCAAGAGCCCACACATCAGCCAGCATTGACAGCATGGCTGGCACATGCCTGAGGGGCCGGGAAACTTCATCTCTATAATTGCATCCCATGTCAACCTGTGACAAGTCAGGCTCAACCAGCACTAATCATCAGCCAGGCGACCTCCACCTCCTTTACCCCCTCGTTTCCTCCCTAGCCCAACTTTCACCCCACTCAGCACACTCCAATTCTATCTGCTGCGCATCTTTGATTTTGAATATGTAGGGGTAGCACCTCTGAGCGAGCTATTACATCTTTATCTCAGCTTATGAGCTCTGTCTCATCCTCTTCTCTTCTTTAAAAACCTGTTAATGTCGCCATTTTCCATTGATTCCATCTGTTATTCTCACTGGCACGCTCCAGCTGACACATTTAACTCATTTAATGTTAATTACACAATATGTGTTTAATATGAGTGCCGTGGATGAATATGATAATAGACTACTCTGCTACTACTACTCTACTCTTACAGGACTGCTAGCTGCAGATTCATGAGCTTTTCCACACCTCCCGTGAAATGTCTTGAGTGTGACTATGATACAGTCAGTTACCAGACGCGTTAAAGCAATGTACTTTTGTGATATAACACGAGGAGGCGATTCGTAACAACTCTATGTGCGTGACGGCATGTTTGTAAAAGTTGGTACAGCGGAAAGTCCTTGTGATCTTTCATAAGAGATATCAGTGCGTGTGTGTGTGTGTGTGTGTGCGCATGCGTGCGTGTGTGTGTGTGTGTGACTACATCTTTGATCTTTGGTGAGTGATATGTCTGTGTGTGTGTGTGTGTGTGTGTGTGTGTGTGTGTGTGTGTGTGTGTGTGAGAAAAAGAGCGACATGGTGCTAGTGCCTCCTGCCTCCTACAGATTGAGGTGAGAGCAGCCAGGTGGGGCCTGGTCGTGTCTGTATGCCACAGTAACTGGATGTGATGGGTGGCCTCTGGGGATCTCTGCCTTAGAAGTGCTAAACGAGCGAAGCAGAGCAATCACACTGTTCCTGTGTGCCTATGCGTGTGTGTGCATTGCGAACCCACACACACACTATATATATATATATATATATATATATATATATATATATATATATATATATATATATATATATATATATATATGATAGTCAGTTTGCTTTCCTGTTGCCACTGGCTCTGTGGAGCTGTGCGTGTCTGCTATAATATATATATATATGACACTGCATTTATCCCCGGACTAAATATAAACACCACGGGATGGATGATACGATTAAAAAAACCTTCAATGTATTAAATGTTGCCAGGTAACACGCCTTTTAAATAACAAATAACCCAAACATGGCTGCTGCTGCTTCAGGTCAGTATAGTGATGATAACATGCGGTTGAGCTGTAGTGCCACTCTGCTAGCATGACTCCAGTCACAAAGGTGGTGACAAGACACTGGTTTCAGTCTAGAGATTGTGACCCCCCCACCCTCCTCTAACCAGGTCCACTCCCCTGAAGCCCCTGAAAGGGCAAACTACCCCCCCCCCCCCCCCACCCGCGCGCACACACACACACACACACACACATACACCCCACCCCTTCATTAACCAAATGGAATTAACTTAATTCAATTAAGGAGTAAACGATTTCCTCCCATCAGAGTGTTTGTGTACATTGTTGCCTTTTGCAGCGCAGCTGTGACTGCGTGTGTGTTTCCTTGCATGCTTGCACATATATTACACGTGCAACCTGCAAACTGTGCTCTCATACATATGAGAACAAAACGGTTGTGTGTCACATGTTGTGTTCTTGCCGCGGGCCAACGATGCCCCAGCGGTGACACTACAGTATAGAAGCCTCCGGTAGCGCCGGGGCCCCACGGCTCCGTCCACGTCCTTGTGCGCCGCTCGAGCCGAGGTGAATGCCAAGGAGTCTCCGAGCCACTCCATCAAGCAGCCCCCCACCCCACCCCAGGGGAACACCAGCCAATGAATTACAGATTAGATCATTGTTACAGGATCATAACAGTGCTCTAATTGCCAATTTCTCTTTTTAATTGAATTTGGTGGAGTGAAGAGGCAAAGATAGGATACATGGGACTTTGTGTGGAGCCGATTGAAGTCGGGCCGCTGTTGACCGGACACGACAGTTAATGAGGGAAAAAATATGACTGCACACTGGGCGTTGACTGCAAAAAACGTCAGGCCCAATATCCTTGACAGTGCTTCTTGTTTGGACTGAATCTTGTTTTTTGGAACGTTTAGGGTGTTGGCTCACTGAAATTAGTCAAATTGTATTGACAGCATTATGAATCACAGTTAAATCAATGTAACTGGGTTGCACATGGTTGCTTGTTGATAGTCTACAATTGTCTTTTTTGAATTTCTTTCCTTCCTTTTCTTTTCCTTTTTCTTTTCTAGGAAAATAGGGCTTATCACGGTCTCCCCTAGCTGAAGATAGGTGGGCCAACACATTTTTTGTCTCAGTGCATGCATTGTTTTAGTCTGGTGCAACAGCGGCAGCGCCGCCGCTAGTTAGCTTAGCGTAGTGAATGGAATCCTATGTTGCCGGTTAGCATGCTGTGAGTAAAAGTGAGCCAACAAAAAAATAACCACAACCTAATTACTTCTTGTGGCCTGCGTATTCACAACGAGTACAAATAACAATGCAGATTAAGACTAGACAATTTCCTAGGCAGATATTGACTTGGGACTACATTGGGTGGAAGTAGCCTACAGCCAAAGCACTGCTACATGGCGCCAGTCAATATCTGCCTAGGAAATCATCTAGTCTTAATCTGCGTTGCTATTTGTACTTGTTGTGAATACAATGCATGCTCTGAGACAAAAAATGCGTTGGCCCACCTATCTACAGCTAGGGGAGACCGTGATAAGCCCTGATTCAACAAACGGTGGCGTGTTCCTTTAAGCTGCTGCTCTCTGACCTGGTATCAGCTAATTGCAGTTTGTCTGTGTCTGGTTTAATGTCCACCCCCCCCCCCCCCCCCCCGCTCCCGTATCCTCAACCTCACACCCCGCCACCTCCAAAATCCTACATCCAGTCCGACCAAAAATGAGCTCCACAGTGTTGTCTGATTATAGCTTGGTTAAATTAGATGAGATAAGTTAGCCCACATCTACTCCACCGCCTTGCTTGAGAGCTGACAAGCCCAATACATCTGCCGCGGGCATGGTAATTGAGATGGGGAGGGGAGGAGGGGGTGGGGGGTGGTTGATAGTTGAATGTGGAGGAGTGATTTGTGTGTGTACATGAATGTGTGTGTGTGTGTGGGGGGGGCTCTCCCTCCGTCTCTTGTTCCTCAGTACCTGTCATTGATGAGGAGCCAAGGAGAAGCTTCAGCTTGAAGCTGTCATCGGCCCTCTGAATCTGTCTGCCTCACTCTATCATCCCTCCCTCCTCCTTCCTCAATCTCTCTCTCTCTCTCTCTCTTTCTCTCTCTCTGTGTGTGATGTGGATGCAGAGTGTGTAAGTCGTGAGCCAGCCAGCGAGCGTGTGCACCGTAGGAATCAGCGCGACCAGCTCTTGAGGCGTTTTTAAATCGGAGACGCCACAGACGGACTGGGTGCAGGCAGCCCGCCACCCTGACACCGCCGAGACTGACGCTCCCTCTCCCGGTCTGACAGGCCAATCGCAGGCCACCGCTCGCCCTCCTTCCATACACAGCGCTCTCTCTCTCTCTCTCTCTCTCTCTCTTTCCCTCTCACACACACTCACTCACTCACACTCCCTCCTCCTCTTCTTTCTCTCTCTCTCTCTTTCTCTCTCACTCTGGTTTTCATTCCTTTGCGTTCAATCTGTGCATCCCCTCCTCCTCCACCTCCTTCTCCTCCTCCTCACACCTTTTGGTCAGAAGAGGAAGAGGAAGCCCAGCCCAGGGAGAGACGCTGAGAGGATGAAACTCTGACACGCCGACAGACCACAGGGAAACAAGAGCACAACTGTGAGTACAGCAGTCCTTTCACCTCTCACTCAGGCTTAACACTGTCACACACACCTCGCCTCTCTCACACACACAAACACACACACACACACACACACACACACACTGTCCGGCATACACTTCAAGCACACACAGTGACTTGACTCTACACACAGATCCAAAACGGTTCTCACCATCCATCCACTGCTCAAGTGTCTTTGTCTTTTTTAGGCAGTCACAATAACAGTCAAAGAATTGCAGGATTGTGTTTTTTTAACATGTGCGGTATGTTCCTTTCCTTTATGTCTGCTGTTTGGATTAAGCTTTGTCCTGTATTTAGTGCAAATACAAAGACTGCAAACAAAAACAATCCAGCAAAAAAGTGTGTGTGTGTGTGTTTCATACTGTACAATATCACAGTTTGTGGCATTTCCCCCTACTTTAATGGATTCACTTTTATGCTTTTTGCCAAAAGTCAACAGTGGATTTTTATGTTTCTTTGTTTGGCTCAGATAAAGAAATCACCCCAGCAGTATGCAAGGTCAACTGAATAATGTTTCACATACACCGCCTCATGTTGTGAGCTTCTTTTGTCTGTGCAGTTTGGCTGTTTTTTATTGCCAATATAGGCATGCTGGATCACAACATGAGGGAAACGTCCCTGTTCTTATCTCCCATCTTAAACGCATAAGCTGCTATAAGCCAATAGATGCCCGCGGGGTGAAAAAAGGGGGCGTACTTTCCACTCAATGGCACAAGAATTCTAAGCAATCCCCACTGCTTATTGTTTAGCGCTCAGCCAGGGGAGGTCTGCGTGTAGGCGCAAGCGGTGCCGATCACCGCTTGCGCCACACTATTTTTTGATTATGTTCCTGGTTCATCTCTGGCTGAGGCGATTTCCTATTTCCTTCTCCCATTTCGAGAGCGGGGAGTATAATATGATAGCGGCTCACATGCGGGGAAGTGCAGACAGTGGATCTGTGCAGAGGACACAGATTGCATTTCCCCTGGAGAATGCTCTCGCTGTATTAAAGGCACTGGAGGGCTGCCCGGCACTTGTCATCAGCTCCGCTAGTAATGCTGGCGAGGGGAGAAAGTAGACGTGGTGTTTACGGCCACTCTCTCATTTAAAGAGCTCCCATTGGCCCTAATGCCACAGCTGCATCACACCGGCCCGTTGCAATCCAGGTTATATTACATTTGTGAGGCTCAGGATATTGTGCGGCGCCTCACTTTGCTTTGACAATCTGATGAGCAAATGTTGAAAATGAAAAGCTATATATGTTAAACACCCAACAGTATATTAGATTTGTTGTTGGACTATAAACTCCTGGAGTGAGAACTAGGGTATTTGCATTTTTATGATGTGGTTGAACATGGATCACATGCACCACAGAGCCTGTTTCTGTTTAAAATGTTATATATATTACTCCTCATTTTAGTTGTTTGTAGTTCTGTTTCTTGTCATCTCTTTGTTGTTGATTTTCTGGCATGTTCAGCTGCTATTTTTTTATGCTTTCCACGTGGCTGAATCTAAATGAGGGATTGATCTTGACTGTTAGAAATGTGAAGTGACACATCAATGGCTCTCGAGGCCCAACAAGCCTCTGGTTGCCGATGTGTCAGCAAAAGTGAATGAAAAGCTTGAGACGTACTTCCTCCTCTGTCTGGCCTTGGCGAATTTACTGAACCCTTGTGGTTTAACGCACACACGCACACACACACACGCACACACACACACACGCACACACACACACACACACACACACACACACACACACACACACACACACACACACACACACACACACACACACACACACACACACACACACAAAAGCACAATGGCAATTCAAGGTAAACAAGACAATTATCTATCCTTTCCTCCCTTGTAGTGTTGCCTTCTTTTTCCCATGCAAGGATCACTGGAAAAGGCTGATTAGTTTGAGTTAAAAGGGAAAATGATTTCCTGTCCTACACAAGAAAGTATGACTCCACTGACCATGCTGCCTCACCTATAACCACCATCAAAGCTATCATATTCCCTGGCACCGTAAGATTACAAAAGCTACATCACAAAAAGTAATTTAAACTCTCTAAATGAATGCAACTTTCATTTTGGATTTGCCTGTGGCTTTCACAGAATATTCCTGTAATTTAAATGCAGAAAGCCTGTCTGCTTCTGACTTGGTCTCTGACTGCCGATTTAAATCTATCTTCTCCACGTTGTATGTTTCATTGTTGAGAAATATATTCAAAGGAAGTTAATAGCTTTTTATGCTAGGAAATCTATTTAATTACAAATATCTCTCACTGCAAAGCTTTTACCCCAGAGGTGCTATTAATGTAAGTCTGTGATCTTTCCAGTTATTAAACCGCTTGTGAAGGCAAGATAAGTTACTGTCACCCCATATTTATTACTATCTGCTCGCGTATCTGCACTTATTGATTACATGGTTGGTAACCAGTCCTGATCATCAATAGAGATCCTTACAAGGCGAGGGCCAGATAGTCTTTCCACTCTCCCTGAAGGCTCAATTACACAGCATGCACAAGGAAATGTGTGGGGTGGGGGGGAAAGATCAGCTTCTGACAAGGTCAAATTATATATGTCAGCTTGTTGAGGTAGTCAGCCACATCTGAATGTATAAAACATTCGGAGAATCAATAAATGTTGTATGCTAGAGCTCTTAAAATATTCAGATTGCTTGCTGATTAAATTATGTCTACTGGAAGAGATGGTTTGAGCTCCTCCTGGGTGTTTTTGCTTATTTTCAGAAAAGCTCCACCTGACTTTGGAGTATTAGCTGCCAGTAATTGCACATCTTGAATAAATGAGTGACGGAATTGACTAATTTGCCAACTTGTTAACCATTTAAACGATGTTGATTACAATTACAAGCCCATCGTATGTTTTCCAGTCTTGACTCAAATGCAGTGCTACTTTTGTTTCAGAGTAGAAAAGTTGATGCTGTAATTGGTGCTTTGTGGAGCTGTTTGCCCTTGGTGTTGTTCTCAGACAATACACAGCCTATTCAAAACCCATGAATACCACAATTCAATGATGAAGGACATGTGTAGCAAATATTGAAGATTTTCACTTGGTGGAAAGCCAAAAAGCAGAATTGATTTGTTGAGTGAGCCTGGGAAGGATAGCCTCTCCTAGAAAAAACCTTTGTGAGAAAGATGGTAATTGCAGGGCAAAGTGCTGCTGACAAAATACAGGAGGATTACCACATGACACCAGTTGAAAGGTTTTGAAAGATAGACATATCAACAAATACATTAGTTTGACCTCACAAAGTAGCTTTTACACTGGCAAAATGTTTTATGGGTCAGTTCACCACACATTTTCTCATTTACCTGGAGCGCTATCTGTCCATGCAGATAGTTTGGGTTGCATTCGTCTAGATTTGGAGATATCTGTCTTTAAGATTTCTGCCACCCGCCCAATACGGTGGAGGTAAATGGAATTTGGTTTGTGGTGCTCAAAACATTGAAAAATGACACTTAAGAACAACAACGATAATGTCTCTTAAAAGACGTTCTAGTTTTGTTCTTGTTACTTTCATCATCAATTCATTTACTGAACATTTCTACGATCAGTCAATTCATCATTTGGTCTTTAACGTGTAATCAGATAGGATACAAATACAAATCAAAAATTCCCAGAACCCATGCTACTTTCTTAAAACCACCAACACCCCAAAGCTGTCATAGAAGACCAAGACAACCAGAAAATATCCACATTTGAGAAGCTGGAGCCAGTGAATGTGTCCTTTAAAAAAAAACTACTTAAACGATCACTTTGATAATTAAAATAGTTGCAGATTAATTTTCCTGTGAATCGATTCAGCTGCAATGGAAAGTGTCACCAGTAATGGCTGTTTATTATCCAGACAAGCCAAGACATTTCTTTGTGGAACGACACGCTGCTGTTGAGTCAAATGGCCTTTTTCAATGCTATGATTGCCACACTTGAAATTCCTTTCACCTCCATGGTTTTAGGGCAGCGGCAGTAAGACAGATATCGCCAAGCCTGGGCAAATAAACCCAAAACTACTTACATGGTTAGATATCACTAGGGGTAAGTAGAAAAAATGTGTTTGTGTGAATCACCTTGTTAAAGTTGCCCTGTACAGAAACGGTGCTGTGACCAGGATGTTTATTTAGTCCATTTTATTAGAAAGTTTACCGCAGCCCTGGGTGGGCTTTTGCCACTCAGTCGCTATTTAATCATTTGGTACCCCGAGCGTTAACCTTCATTACCTCTCTGTGTCATTCTCTGCAGGGTCATACAAAGTATCATCAAATATTTATGATATTAATAACTGCCTTTAGGAAGGAAAAAAGAACATAAATAAATCTGCTCTGCAAAGCACATGATTAAGAAGTCCATTCCATTTAATAAATGGGTGAAGGGGAAATTAAAGGGCAATCCTGGAGCAGAAAGAGGGCGAGACGTTACAAAACCAGTGACTAAAGATGGAGATGCCTCAAAGTAGGAGCAGCAGACAGCTTTTGTGGTACAGTGGGATGTTTCTTCTGTACATTTGTGCATTTTCTGGTGTGCAATTGTTCTTCTGAGGGCTTATGCGAGCCTGAGAGAAATCGTTGTTGTGGATGGCTTGAGCATCCGCGGTCCCCAGGGGGCCTCCTACATCGACAGACTCCAAATAGACAACCATGCAGACACCCACACACATGCGCACACATATGTACACAGAGCCTGTTTAGCATAGAAGCCGATTGAGGCCGGGCCCAACATTAATTATCTGTTTTTCAGCCGAGGTCTGGTGACAGTGATTAGAGTGAGGGTTTTTTTGGAGAGTGGCGCACACACGCTCTAATGAGGAAAACTGGCCTCTCTATACAGCTCTCCAGGCACACTTGATCTGCTCCATGGCTCTGCAAGTGTGTGTGTGTGTGTGTGTGTGTGTGTGTGTGTGTGTGTGTGTGTGTGTGTGTGTGTGTGTGTGTGTGTGTGTGTGTGTGTGTGTGTGTGTGTGTGTGTGTGTGGGTGTGACTGTTGCTCCTCCAGGCTCACTGCTGGGAGAGACACTCTCTGAATCTGAGGTTCAGAAGCCGTTGTAAGAGTTGAGACACTCCCAATGCAAAAAGGTCTTTTACATAATTGCTGTTTAATTGTGACTTATTGTGATGATTAACGTTTGGGTTTCTGGTTGTTTTGGCTTTGGTGCTCGCTAAAGCTTGAGCTGCTTTAAAATAATGTGATTTTGCAAGCAGACCACATGACAGCATGGACCAGTCTGTATCCCATGGAGTCTGTTTGGAAAAAAAAGAAGCAAGCTGCTTTCAATGCAAGAGAATTATAAATGGCTGTGTCCAAACTTTGGCAGCACGAAGCCAAAAATACCCTGCACAGTAGTGTGGAACAGCAGTGAATCTTGTGTTCATCTCAAAACAAAGGGATGATTTTGTACTGCCGGCTGAGAAAGAGATGACTTGAATAAGGTTAGAGATTTAAAATTCAGAGTGAAATGCTCGCAAGGTTCAGGTTACTTTCACCTAAATAAGCTGTGATACGCTTCAGGGTTTTCCCATGTAAAACATTGTTCTATCTGAACATGACAGAGTTTAAACTGAACCAAATGCACAGACATTTTCAGCAGCAGATTGCATGGCTTGAAATAGTAGTTTTCTTTCACCAGAAGCACTGGTCCAGCACATCAACTCTCCAGTATTGTCGACTAAATCACATTTGTGAAAATGCCAATGTTGGTGTGCACCTGACTGATAGATTTCTGCCCGCACCAGGTTGGCTTTAGGCAAGGGCCTACACGTCATTTTCCACACCATTTTGTCCCAAAGTCGATTACTTTGCCTCTGCAGCTATGGCCGCCTCTGAATTGAACTACACATTTAGCTCTGGAGCTGCCAATAAAAGTCAGAGAGCCCGGCTTCCATCAGCGTAATGATATTTCAGCCTCAGTATTAGTTCAGCACTGTTCTCCACAGCAGTTTCTGCTCAATTAAAGATGGTCCATATTTAAATAAGTATAAAATCAGAACGCCGGCCCGGCCCGTGTGCATTCAGATATGCTGTCGAACGGTTAAATGATGAAGTTTGAAATGGACTTTTCAAGCAGCCAAACGCTCCACACCTTTCGAGTTTGCATAAGGGGAACTGTTCATTTGTAGCTGCGGAATTTCCCTTTAACATTATTGATATAGATTAACTTTTAAAAAGGCAAGTAAGTGAAATGTGAAATAATTCATCAAGAGTCAGCCATGTAAGAAATGTGATTTTCTCTGGCTGAAAAAAACCCGTAGACCATTACCCCAAACAGAGGAAGTAGATTAAGGATGTGGCTCTCTGTCTCTCTCTCTCTGTCTGTCTCTCTCTCTCTCTCTGTCTCTCTCTCTCCTTCTCTCTCTCGGTCTCTCTGTCACTCTGTCACTCTCCAGGCCTAAAAGTATGAATAGCACATTTCCAACTAAATTGCCAGGCAGAGCAGAAGAAAATAAATTTCAGCTAGTGTCAGCCCTGTGCGCTCATGGTTTGGAACTTCCGTTGTCTTCCCTTCCCTGGCCACTTCGGCTTTATTTAGCGGGAGCTGTCATTTCCCATAAATCCCTAGGAGGAGGCGTCCGTCAGAGCTGCCAGCTCCCCTGTGTGGAGCACCTGTAAGAGGGGAGCGAAGTGACAGTTGTGCTGGGACGGTCCCATCAAACGTACAGACACACAGAAACACACAGAGGATCGCTTGCTCTGAGACCTTTGCATTTTTCTAAACAGAGTAGCAGCTTCCACAGTTATTGAAAAGTCAATACATTACAGGAATTGTAATATATTTCTGGTCTACGAGTTAGCTTGAAGAAGCTCCAAGCTGCTTCCATAATAGATAGAGATACTTTATTTATCCCGAATACAAGATAAAGTAAGCACCCTTCAAATAAACATTGACCTGGTAAATAAACATTAGACTTCTTTTGTGCCTCAATCTCAGTGTTTTGTATTGATGCCTGTGCCTGTCAGCCTTGACACTTTAATAAATGACCGTAGTGAATAAATGTACAGTGAACACAAGGTCAAACTATCTGTCAATTGTCATTTGCCACAGACTAATTGTTTTATTATTATATTTATAAATGTCGCTCATACATGCTCGCGAGGTGGAAAAAGAGAAGTCTTTCTTTTCTCTTTTTTTTGTTTATCAGATTCAGCTGTCAGCGCACATGCTCTATCATCTGCGCTCCAGGAAATTAGAAAGGAGAAACGTTTGACAGCACAATTTCACAAAACACCGCCACGCCATCATTTCATTTTCTCGGAACCCTTTTTTTTTCATTTATTTATTTCATTGTCTTCTAAAAAACAAACAAAGCGATTACAGCGGTTCCTTTTCCAGTTAATTTATCCCTGTTGCCGTGTTACGCTTTACTCTCACCTTGCAAAGGTTTAGCCCCAGCTAATTAGCCAGCACGCAGGTGGGATGTCACCTAATCAAAAGAAGAGGGTTCAAATGATGTAGGAGATGACTAACACAAATAAAGGGCGGTTTGGTTTAACAGCTGTTGGCTTGATGCCATTTTGATGAGTAGGATCTTGGTGGAGGGGTTGATTGGTTGGTTGGTTCTGGCTCTGCCCTTGGCGTGCTGGCCCGGGTTGCCTTTGTGAGTCTTGACCAAGAAAGCATGAAGTCTTCAGTCGCCGCGCAGCCATGGCGGTTATACATCACTGATGTCAGTAGCTGATGGTCTGCTTATCTCTCAGGTATTGATTGGAGGACTGTGCAGAGGGGAGCAAAGCGGCGCGGCCAATCAATGGGGGCATTTCATTCCCCTTGAACGTCTGCTTTTTGATCCTCAACACTGATTGGTCGGGCTCACTCCTATACTGTGGGGATTTTTTTTATTTTCTGTTCTGTGTTATAAGAAGGAGTGGGTGGAGAGTGATGAACACTTTGGTGTTGGCAGCCTGCTGAGCTTCTCACGGATGTGCGTGGCATATGTACGAGAATCCTGTTGTGTTCCCCCTTCACTGCCAATAACCCACAAATCTCGCTTAGAGTATGATTCGAATTTGCACTCTAATTTCGGTATACACAATTCCATCACAAAGATATGGAGACCAAAGCGTCTCCTCTCACAAAGTTTCCCTGGATTACCTCCAGTGTCTGTGCAGCTGAAGTACATGTGTAATCTGTGCAAAAACTGTGAGACATCTTTGTATTCCACATGGTTGTTGGAAGATTTCACAGAATTACTGAGCTTTGCTCTGTACAGCTGACGCTTGAAGCCAATTGTACACATAATTTGTCTATTTTCAGCATTTTGAGATTTGCAGTTTTTTTTGTATAGCGGGCACCCATATATAGAGGTTTACTCCTCAACGCCGCAGGCCCAGGTTCGACTCCGACCTGCGACCCTTTGCTGCATGTCATTCTCCCCTCTCTCCCCTTTCATGTCTTCAGCTGTCCTGTCAAAAATAAAGGCTGAAAATGCCCCAAAAATTATTTTTAATAAGAAAAGGGATGGAAAGATGATTAGAGTGCTACACAAAGTTGTGTTCATTATTTCAGACTTTTGTCATATATTTTCTTCTGAAATACATCCATACATATTCATTTTTGGACTTAAAATCCTTAAAATGAGACAATCTGAGAAGTGCTCACTGACATATACGTAGATTATAAAGGAACACAGATAAAGTCTGGAACCTGGGGCTGTATAACAGAAACATCTTAACTTGCAGATCTTAATTGTTTGGTAATGATGGTAATTACGGTTAGGACCTGATTTAAGAATAAAAGCCATTGCAGATGAACAGTTCCTAAGTCAATGTTCTTATCCTAATTTAAGATAGGTACCACACAAGCATCCTAACTTCCCAAAATCTTAAATAAACTCCGTGGAACTGTTTGCTAACTTGTTTAATCCGTATGGCTGCTTTTACACAACCAACAAAATGTCAGTTGGCGGAACTATTCACTGAGAGTCTTATGGTAGACCTGAACAATGTGTTTGATGTCAAAACGCTCAATACTGTAGTAGATATAGGCTTCCCCGGGTCATGATGCTGCAGTTAGCCAAGCAACTGTGACCAGCTCGGGAGAGGCCGACCCGGCGACATAGGGCTCTTCGGTAGTGATTTATTATTATTATTTATTTTCTGAACTCACTAGATGGCGCTCTCTGTTCAAAGAAAAAGGTTAAAGGAATGGCAATTCAGTGTGTTGAACAGAGAGCGCCATCTAGTGAGCTCAAAAAATAAAGACAGTGGTTTGCGAAGCTTCATTTGACCATCACAACTCTTTGGCTCTTCTGGTTGTGGTGCAACTTACAAATGACCGTTGTTGTTTTTGCTCTGTTTTTTGCATGTTTCATTAAGAGAAACAACGGTTACAAAGTTGTTTCTCGATGACAAAATAAGCATCAGTTGCTAGGTAACTAGGTGCAGAGGAAGGTCTGGCTAGTCCACACTGCATTCCCGGATGGGAGAAAAACGTGCTCTGGTTTATTGGCATTTCTTTAAACCAATCACAATTGTCTTGGGCAGACACAGCAATGGCGCCTCTGCAAAACAGCCTCGGGAAGAAACTTGTTTTGGTGGAACATGTGTACGTTCAAAGGTTGTTTTAGTCGTGCAACAGAAAACTCAGATTGGACAGATAGTCTAGCTAGCTGTCTGGATTTACCCTGCAGAGATCTGAGGAGCAGTTAACCATAGTCCTCAGAAGTCGACCAGAGTTAAGAATGCCAACACATAGAAAGCTGAAGGTAACAGACATCTGGCCGAAAATTAGGTACATCCGGTGGAATTAAACGTTGCCAATATAGACTACTAGGTAAAAGACATAAAAGTCCAAACCAATGTCGGATTGAGTATTCAGGATTTCCTAACCTGAAATAAGATAGGATAAAGTAAGATAAGATAGGATTCCTTAAGTTAGTTAAGGTTTGCTTCTGTCATGCCAAATGAGGGCAAAGTCTTACCTTAGACTCTATATCTTAACTTAAGACTTGAGATTGGAAGTTTCTGTAATACGGCCCCAGGGCTCTAACTGGCATTCTACTGTATAAGCAATATGGACAGAATTTTTTCTGTCTTACTCAAATCTGTGACATTTTCTCTAAACCTCTTCTGTCCCCTTGAGGCAACAGTGGCCCATAATGGAGAGAAAATAATTAAGCCACATTTCCCATAACTGAGAGGAGTAAGCAAGCCAAACAGAGCTGGTGTCCGCCAGAAAAAGAAAGAAAGTGTTTGTTTGGCTCAGACCTTGTCTACTCTGTGGCCTTCTTTATGGTACCACGTTTGTTAATCAGTTGAAGTTTCTGGACAGTAAGCTAAGTGTTGAATGAGAATTTGCAGCAGGTGAAAAATCTGTGGATGTTTTTAACTGTTGGATGGTGGATAGTGTTTCTCTGTTGTGGCTTCACTAGGGATCAGGGGATGAAAGGTTGGTAGACTTTTGGAGTGATTTCTGTTGTTACCCTGAGCAGGATTTAATGATCATCATCATCTTCACAGTGTATATGATTTATAGTCTTAAAATGTGTTAATTAATACTCTGACATTTACAAGACAGTAAATCTCAGATGGAGGACATTATTCGTCCTCCTCTGTGTTTGTACAAATAACCCAGCAGCCAAGGTTCTTTAAGTGTGAGAAGTTCGGATGTGCTTCCTCTGAGTAAGCAGATCATTTATTTGTAGCTATTGCCACCATTTTTGTGCCTCATCGTTGCCATCCAGATGAAATCTTGAGGTCCATTTGCTCCCTGCATTTAAAAATCTATACAAAAATCTAAATTTCACCAAAAAATGCCTGTTCTTTGTAAGACAATACAAGTTCATGACATTTGATATTTGATATGTATTTCAGTTGTTGTTTTTTTATTCACAAAGTACTCCGCTTTAAAGTGTATAGATGGCTCATATTGAATTCATAAGCCAGCCATGCAGGGAAATGGAGCACATTCCTGTGATTTACTTTCAGATGGAAAATGAACAAAGACGGTTATACCACTCTATTTGTGGTTCTGCTGGATCCAGAAAGATCACTGTTTGTATAATAGCTTCCTTATAGGTGTCCTTAACCTTTACGGAAGGCTTATTGACTCTCACTAACCTTGCAGGGAGCTGCTGGAGGACAGTAGATGATGAGCGTGCTCAGTGTATGGAAAAAGGCCTATGTGGAGGTTTTTTTCCCGCCCCCACCCTGCCCTTGCCGAGCGACACCTCTACCAACGCTTTGCGTGACCTTTGCCTTCTAATCTCTGTTACCATAGTGAAGCCCACAATGTTGTGTAAAAAATAAAACGCACACAATAGACATATGATACCATAGCACAGTCTTCCTTTGATGTACTTCCAGCACATGCCGTTTAAGATAGAGTTTAAAAGAATCGCAAATGTTAGATGATCCTTGCAAATTGTCAATTTTGTGTAAACTGTAGGTTTGTTGGTCAAATTTTCACGGTCCCTAATCATGGCATGCAATAATGCCTCCACAACCTTTAGCATTACCGGCCTCCGACCACTAGGGGCACGTTTGCTCTTAAATAGTTGCCTATACCACTCAAGGGGGTAAGCGAGCATCCGAAAAGCGTACCTACTACGCTACATAGGCTAACAAGCCATCACCTGCCGCTAGCATTCCATTGACTCCCATTCATTTTAACTTTACATCTGAAGCGTTTAAAGACTCTGTTTGTACATTGTTTATTTCTAAGGAAACATGACAATATATAAAAGGGGGGTGGAGGCATACAGTCAAACTGACAAAATAATTAATCAGAATACTTACCAAAAGTTGCTCCTGCTCCTACGCTTATGGACAGCTCCCACTCACGCTCTCCATCTCTGCAAGATTGAATGATTGAGATTTCTCTTGGCACAGCTACCAGAAGACTTACAACTTTCAGACAGGTTGCTCACGTCACATCTACCTCATCTAGCTTAATTTGAGGCTGCGCAGCAACGCTCAGCCGTCACCGGAAAAGTGCTTCTAATTGACTTCACTGGTCTCCATGGAAGTATAGGCCGTCGCTTTGTCCATTTCTTTAACTGTCTATGATACCGCTCCAATCCTAAGATTTCTGTAAAAGTAAAGAAGTACTGGTAGTTTAACATCACACCAAATACATCACTGCCAGTTGTAGCAGTTAAGTCATCTGCAGCAGGGTGTAGGATCACAATACAAAATCTGCCTAAGAGAATAAAAACTACTACCCTACAACTCAATGAGAAAAACGTACACGTGATATTCAGCAACAAAACTGCAAATGATCGCCAGATGAATCTTATATCTGCTGGTGAAGGGATTTTCCACTCATTTCCGACTCTTAAAATGTCATTTATTATTAAATGACATCTTGTACCACCAGATGTATATTTTTAAATCTTACCAAATTGCATAATATAGCTGAATCCACACATTGATTGTACCAGAACAATTCCTATTGCTGCTCATGCATGTCCTTAATAGTGTTCAATAAAAGGCATATAACCTTTGCTACGCTTCAGAGAGCATGGTTGCACACAGGTTGACCGTTCCATTTGGCTTCATATTCTCAGAGGGCCTGTCTGACACCTTTCTTTTGTGATTGATGATGATGTTTAAAGTAAAAATTATAATCCGCCAAAGATCAGGACATGGTTCACCCTTAGTGGAGAAAAAGCTTGCTCAAAAAGTTTTCTTTTTCAAACAGAGTTTTGGTAAAGAATTTGCCAATGATACATTTATTACACCACATACATCGTCCCTTCAATACATCTAAACAGGATTTTAGTTTAGTTGTAAGGTGCATTTAGATTTTTGGTTAAAGTGAGCAGTGAGCAATTATAACTGTGTTTATGGAAATCATTTCATTCAAGTCTGTGTAACTGCGCTTAAAGCTTCAAGTCTATTATTATTATTTTTTATTTTTTACTGTTGAATCCAATGAGAAACATGCACAGACCAAGACAAAACAACAACAACGCTCTAGATATTGAAGGGACCTTGTGAATGCATCCTAGGCAAGAAAGGTAAAAAAAGAAGGAGCGAAATGTTGGGGGGAAAAACAAATTATTTTCAGTGAATGTGAAAGGTTTGTAGGGTTAAATTCTTTTTTTCAAATATCAAATTTGTGTTTCAGCACAAGAAAAAACACTAACAGTATTAAAAAAACAAGGAGCTGAGAGTAATATCCTGTTATGCTCCACTGTGGCTGAGGTAGAGTCAACCATGAGTCTGCCACCAGGTAGGTTGGTAACACATGAAACAGAACCTATTGTATCACTACTGCAGGTGCAACATTATCTTCCTCTGACTGGATGCTGAATCCAGAGAATGGGGTCTTGATGGTGGTGGTGTTAACTTGGAGGAGACTGGGGAGGGGTCAAAACAAGACAGAGCTGTCGAAACGCTGAGAGCCATCCTTCACGTCTGACTGTAGTGGTTTATGGGCAGCCAGGCTCTTAAAGATACCATTAGCATTTAGATTTGAGACCCCCCCCCCAACAGAGCAGCGGGGAGTGGTTGCGTCACAACTAAGACTTTTCTTTGCCTTGAGTGGGCCCAAGTGGCAGCTCTGTTGCCCTGATCAATCTCTCAATATGCCTAAATTGCTTTAGATGACCTCCTTGTGAAGAGACAGGATTGGCCGTACGGATGCTACTCCAATCAATAGCAGATGCTATCATGGCTCATCAACAATGAAGTGTTTTTAATGGAGGTCAGGCCACGGAAGATCTAATTCATTTTAATTTGTAAATTGTGGCATGACAAAATTCTAATCAGGGCACTTTGCTATCACATATGCAGACTTCTAAGTCCCTCGCTCTGTGTCTTGCTCTAGCTCCTTCTTTTCGGCCTCATTTGGATTCATGTCCGTCTGTGAACCCACACAGGACTGGGAAGCATGAATGTATACATGGCATATATTAAATATCACTCAACATTGAGTATCTCTCAGTTTTTAATGTTGAGCATTTCAATTTATTTTTTTGCAAGGTGGTGTCATCTTTAGCCAGGACAACTTTTGCTCAGAAACACACCCCTTGCACGTGTTCCACCTCATTAAGTAAAGATTGAAAAGATTACAAATATGACATGTGCAATTCATTATCTTAATTAATTCACTGTCTTCTGTCAGAGACAGGCAGGGCGGCTCTGTCATTTAGAAAACCATTTTTCGGTTGGTGATGTTCAGAGGAAGCCGGGCGCTGTGTTGTTTGCCCAGATTAGTGTAAGAGGTGAGCCTTTTTCCATCTCTCCTTCCATTTCAGCTAAATTTGCCTCAGCCACAGTAATATGCACCACAGGATCTCTCCCCCCCGTGAGAGGAAATGCAATTGGAATGGGATGCGGCCGTCCGTTGGGATTGTGTGCAGATGAACCTGTCTGCCCTTGCACCCTTTGCATGAGTGAGGCCATGCAATGGCCCTCGTCTGTTAAAGCTTTCACTGCAGCAGAGAAGAGGGTAGGTCCGGGGGGTCACTGTCTTCACACAAGGCAGCACGCTTGCTGAGCTGTGACCAATGCAATCGGTAGAGAAAATCGCCATACCATTTCAAATGGATTATGCATCCTTTCAACTTAGAGGGAAATCGGCAAAAGCCTCCTTTCATTGTTGGAATAAACAAGGAATAGGCCGCTGTCTTTACAGAAATATTCAAGTCAAGGATACTGCCAGTAAAAAAACTAAAAAGCTGTGCTTTGGGCACTATGAAAGTGAAAAATGTGAGGAAGTTAGAAGGGTTTGGGCTGAAACGTTCTGTTCAAGGTTCTGTTGTACCTCCTCCTTTGGTTGTAGCACATAAACCTCTGAGTGAATTATGGAAAATAATTATTGACGAGAGGCAACGGTATAGTGCTTTACGGGAAAAAAGGAAGCTTCAGAAGCAAGCAGCGTCAACCCCCCCATTGATTTATCAGGACTCTATTTTTAGTTGCACATAGAACAGTAATGGATTCATGGGAATTAACAATGACTCACGTGAAGCTAATATCAGAGATTTCAGAGGCTCGATTAATGCAAATTAAATTATCTGCATAAACACAGACCCTTGTATCTTGTTAAAGGAGCAGGTGTGTTTGTACTGTAAGAACATCTAATGGGTTGCAATTAATATCATTAACGTTTTCCATTCATGGTCCAGCTGATAATGTTTTTGGATCTGTTATCTGTTATCAAAACAACAACACCTTACCCCTGCTGGTATCCAGCCATGCAGATGATTTGGGTTTTTCTTTGCCGATGTTCTCAGACGCTGAGATTTCTGTCACTGCCCCGATGGAAATGAATAGAATTTTGTATGTGGTGTTCAAACGCAACCTCTTATTTCTATGGTTTTGCTTCGCTGGATGAAAGAGTAGTTCTACACGTATGATGACGTGTGTGATGTTGTAGTAGATTCTAATATATTTGACTGGTCTGATTTTTTTCATCTAATTGAAAGAGCTAAACATTAAGGGCCTGCAGTTGTGAAATCATGTGTGCAAATAGCTAAAGACAAATGGCTAAACATGTTAAAGCAACACCAAAGCACTTTTCCTGTTCGGTCCCCCTACAGGTTGGAAGCGGAATTGTCCATTATCGCTGTAATGGACTGTCTCATTCGAACTACAGATCCGCTGCCTGATCTGGCAAACTTTCAACTTTCAAAGCGAATGCAGAAGTGCCGTTCACCCTGTTACGAGTTGATGAAGCATTGAAACGATTTTGGAAACATTAATTTAAGGTACAAAAGAATCTTTGGTGTTGCTTTAAAGGTATGTGGAGTCTTTGGATTACTTTACTTATGTGCACAAAGCATTACATAATAACATTTGAAAAAATGTAAAAAAACAACACTGTCCCAGTTGCTCTAACTAATCCACAGACCTCACTGTGCACAGTTTCCTTTGGTACAGCTTTGTACAGAGGAAATAATCCAAGCATGCTTATTTGAATCAGTGTCTTGAATACAGTCAGTGGAAGAAGTAATGTCCGTATTATTACCCCAACCGATGCATTAAGAGTCAACTGCAGGATTCAGATTGTTGTGAAAAGAGAAGAGAGTGTTCGCACACCGTATGTAAGATTCTATAGCAGGTGTTCGAGTGTGTAATGTAAAATTAGTTTGAAAGTGTGTGTTCCGGCTTGGTTTGGCATTCTGCTTTACTGTCTCTGATGCGGTCTGGTGGGTGCAGTGGGGATGACGATGGCGGCCGTGGCGGTGACCCATGCCTTTTTTAGGACAGCACAGACACCAATTCTTCTCACAGACTTGTATTTTACACCACTGTCTTCCACTAGTTGGTAGTCCTCGCCTCACAACATTGACCTTACCTCAGAACTCCAGATAGCATTGTGTTGTTGTTGTCGACAAGATCAATGAAGCACAAAAAGCTTAGTGTTAGTGTTAGTGAAAGGAATTATGAAACAGTGCTCATGAGTTTAGCATCCCAAGCGAGACTTTTCTTATAACAACTCTGCAGTGTCTGGCAGAGAAGAATTCAGGTCTCCTGTTGAGTCAATATGTTTCCTCTCCGAGCTTTGTTGGCAAATTCTCTGAAGAGAAATACTTCACTTGGTGTCCCTTACCATTAATGTCTCATCCAATCAACTACCTTGTTATATTTTTCAATGACTGATATCATGATATTATTGTATACCGACTTCAGTTTGACCCACTGTATTTATGCTTCAATAGGAAGAATTTTGGCATCAACACAAAGCATAAAACTGGCTTTTGACTGATTAGGATGCTGTAGGTGTATACAACAATGGGTGTGACCAGTCAACCATGTCTCCTAGAAATTACGTTTGTATACAACTAATTTGCTTGCAACAACAAATGCATTTTGAGCAAAAGTTAATGCAAACCGGATAATGTTTTCTATCAACATATTGAGGAAATGTTGTTAATTAAAACATATCTGGCAAGTCGCAAACATGTTGATATCAAACGTTTCAGTAAAACTTTCTCTGACATATACAGTACTGTATCTCTGAAATATATTTCTATATAATCAGAACCTGCTTTATATTAGAATATGGACATTACAATGCTGTTTAAAGGAACATGCCGACTTATTGGGACATTAGCTTATTCACCGTAACCCCGAGAGTTAGACGAGTCCATACATACCCTTCTCATCTCCGTGTGTGTCTTAACTCTGTCTGACGGCTCCACCGTTAGCTTAGCCTAGCACAGATCCTGGAGGTAACCGGCTCCAACTAGCCTACTGCTCCGAATAAGTGACAAAATAACGCCAACATGTTCATATTTACATGCTCTCGGAGAGCAGAGCTCCGCCCAAGTAGCACTGCTTCGCCTTTCTGAGAATATAGTTCCCAGTTTACATACAGTTAGAAGATGGCTGTGTCCCATGTGACGTTATTTGTAGATGCAGAAGATGAGAAGGGTATATATCGACTTGTCTAACTCACTGGGTTACGGTGAATAAGCTAATGTCCAAATAAGTCGGCGTGTTCCTTTAAACGACCAGTGTGTAGGATTTAGGACGATCTATTGGTAGAAATGGAATTTAATATTTATAATTATGTTTTCATTAATGTACAATTCCCGGAAACTAAGATTTGATGTGTTTCCGTTAGCTTAGAATGAGCCCTTCTTATCAATGGCAGCATGACCTCTTCCACAGAACCCACCATGTTGCGCCGCCATGTTTCTACAGTAGCCCAGAATGGACAAACCAAACACCGGCCCTAGAGAAGACCTTTTTGCATTTTTACGTTACCTGAGGGCCAGCGTAGGTTCTTCTACAACGTTCAAATGTCTTTTGACCATAAAAAAAGAATCAAATCTATCCTCATTCGGGCAGCACAATTACTGGACATATTGTAATATTTCCCATCTAAACTTTTCTTCAATACTTTACTACTAACTTCAGCACTGAGAAATAACTGAAAATAAACAAAAGACAACAACAAAGCTTACATGTGCAGTATAAAAGTTGCCTGTGGGTAAAAAGAGACAGCCTGTACTAGATTCAGTGTTAAGGATGTGAGATGTCAGCGAGTTCAAGTCTAGGTTATGTAATATCTTGTTGCCTTAAACGTAGCTCAGACACTGACAGTGATACTTGTGTTAGTCATTGTGCTTCAGTGACTTTATCTGAAGTTTTCTGAACACAACCAGAGCTGATGAATCGGACGGCAAAGCTTCGGAGCTGATTTACATTACCTGATGCACACTGTTACCTAGAGCCAGATGTTGTTTTTAGCAGTTAACTGGAGCTTTCCAAAAGCATGCTACGCAAAGCACTCGTCAAAATGTTCCACTTTTACTTTTTCAGACCGGTTACACAGCCATCACTCCTTCAAACCTATTTTGTGAATTGATAAGTAAACCACTTTAACACAAAACAATATGACATGGTCCTCACTCCGTGCATTGCACTGAGATGAAGAAAAACAACATTTTGATACATCACAAATGTATGTGGAAAGAAAAAAAGAAAAAAGAAATGTGTTACTCAAAAAGAGAGATTTTTGTTTTTGTTTGTTTTACTAACGGAACTATGCTCCAATAAATTACCTCTGTAATTTGTTTTTCTCTTCCAAATAGCTGAAAAATACTTCACACAACCCTTTCATATCCGAGATGTCTTTTTCATTACTTCAAAATCTTCTCGTAAATTGGACTCAAATGCCCTCAATGACTGATCGATGAACTCAACTTGAATATTTGAAAAGCAGCATGCACACCCTTGCCATGCATTCCAATCCAATGTTGTTTTATTTACAGGACTTACTGTGGGCTTTGATGTCAAAGCATTAAAAAAGATTAATTTAGTTTTACACAAATACTGTTAGAACACCGTAATTACAGGCTGTTCCATTTAGAGCCTATCCCAGCATGCACTGGTTCAGGGGAGGGGTTTACCCTGGACAGACTCAGGACTTTCTTGCTGTGAGGCATCATTATTAAACACTGATCCACTGTGCTGTTTTAAAAATCTCTCATCCAACCTAAAACTTCTTCCCAGAAGAAAATGTATGAGACTTTGTAACAAACTGAGGCTCTTGTCGGGTCAGCTGTTTCTTTCTATGAGTCACTTCCTCATTGTGAGTGTCAGAGTTAATTTTTCACATGTTGTCAGGATGGAAGCTTTTTGCCACTTTCATTGTGAACTATAAACACGTAGACAAGCTTGTCATAAAAGGATCAACAATGCTTCTCTAAAAGGCCAAGAGGAAACAACAGATGAGGAGCTGCAGTTACACGTACACACGTCATACACACAAAATCATTATGGAGCTCCTCAAGGATCTGGCATAGGATATTTGTTTTTTTAATGTGTGTTTATTGCAGCTCAAAATGGCTGAATTTTCATCGTCCTTAAACAATTGTGATCAAATGTGCCACCATTTTAGTTTTCTTTATTGTAGTACTGTAAGTAAATATGACCTGGTTGTGTGCATTGCCATCAGTAGTTGCTAGGATATGCAGCTAGACAGGACATTTAATTTGCTTCTTTCACTTTTACTTTTTGCCCTAAATTGACTCTATAAGGTCAACCTTGTACTTCTTAATATGTCTTGTAGTGGTGCTAACATGCTTCATAACCCAAAGGTATTAGTTTAGAGATGTTTTTGTTTTGTAATTCTGAAAACGGTAAATCAGAGAAGCGTATTGGGAGTGGTAAAGAGCCTGGGGCTAAGTTCTAGGGGAAAAGTCCTTCACTAGAGTTACAAGGATGTTGGTTTGTTGAAATTATAGAGTGGATTTTATTAGACTTTGGCTTGTTAAATAGGTTCTGACTTTGATTATTTTTACGTGAAAGACTGCGGGGACTAAAGAACTGGAAAGATTTTTTTCAGCTCGATAATTTCTTGGAACATTTTGACAATATTGCAGGTATTGGCTGAGATATTTTTTTTGTGATCGCAAGACTGCAAATTCCTTGAGGGACACACTGTGCTGTTAATACCTTTATTGCTTCTCATTAAAACTGTTGGTTCATTAGTTGAACAACACCAAACATATTTGTAGATGTGAGAAACTGAAACAAATTATATTCATCAACATATCCCCCGAACCTACAAAGGTGTTTCAACACCTGAGAGAATATTAAAAGTGTTCTGACAGTCTCTGGCCATGTAATGCGATATGAAAGATGGGTGGAAATCAGGGAGGAGCGGAGGCCACCTTCTCGTCACCTGGTCACCCAGACCGGCAGACAGAGCGCTGGCCGTCTGTCCACTCGTCTGATTTCCATCCCCTTGGCACACTGGGTAATAGAGATCAGTAATTGGGTGCTATAAATCCTGGCAGAGGACAAGGTGGGTCAGAACAGGCTGATTACTTAGGCATTACAGTCAATCTAAGCAAGTCCTTGAATTGAAAGATTTGGTGAGGTGGATTCTCATTATCGGGCTCGATGCATGTATGCATTTGTGTGAAAGAGTGAGGGCCAAGGTCCCCTTTCCCATCCTCTGTTGTAGGATGACATTATGCAGTTATCCAATGCCCTCAACCGTGCAGACTCGTAAACATCACAACAAATTTATTTTCCTCATCCCCTCACAGTTTTATAAGAATGTTTTCAGAATCGTCAGGGAGCGGTCGTGGGGGCCCGCCTGGAGTTTTAAGACCTCTCTGCTCGAGCGGGCTCCTCGGTGCGTTAAGGACCTCTGCCTGGGTGACACATTCCCGGCAGGTTCATAGTTAGGCCACGGGATGGTCCTTGGTTTCAATCTGCAACAGGCGTGCAACCAGGACTCTCGCCATCTGCCTTCATCATCCCTCAGCTTCAGTTTCACAGAGTGGTGTTTATCTTTCAGTGTAGCCAGAAAACAAGCTCTCGAGGTGATTAGCTCTGTCATTTAACATGGAGCAGATTGATGGCTATATGGTGAAATGCACCTTTCTGTTATTTTTCATCTCAGGGCCTATGAGCTTAATCCATTTTAAGCTTCTCAGTAAGAAAAAGAAGACTATGGAAGGTGAATTAGAGTGTAAAGCCGATAGTCTTTCTCAGCATTCTCTCCAGCTGAGGGTGTGACTTACTGGATTATGGGAACAGTAGTTTCTGCTCCAAGTTCTCTGATGGGGCTTTTATATTCCTGCCTATTTTGATACAGTTTTTTTGTATCGAGAGCGCATCGACACATTCTGACTGTGAATTTCTTCATCACAAGTTATCCTGCTCCTCTGTTCCATACAGGTCCCCACCAAAAAAGTCTTTTATTCACAGTCTTCAAAGTCATTTGTCTGAAAAAATAAAATCAGCAGAAGCCTGAAATTGTAAATTCACATTAGGAATAGTGATGTGGCTGGCATCCAAAATATGAGCTAAATGAGCAAATGTGATAAATTATCTCAGTATACGTTTGGAGATGTAGAAGAAAAAAAAAAGTAAGAGAAAAAGATATATGACAAAATTATGCTGTGGCATCAGTGCAAACCCCTGCAGTGTGAAGTGTTCCCAATCAGAAAAGCACTCATGCTACCATCATCCCTCGACTCCTATAACAGCATGCTACTTCACTTTGCAGCCTCCATTTGGGATGCAGCACAAACACTGTTTTAGCGCTTTTATCTTAATGCACTGCAACACCCTGTAGCACTAAAGGCATGATTATTGTTCAGAGATAGGACGACTTGCATTTAAGCAAGATGTATTTAGACAGGAACTTAGCACCAACCTAACATCTCAAGGGCAGATGGCTGTGCGATAGTCACTGCTCAATCGGTTCTTTTCTTTTGTAAATGGACTCTTTCCATATATTTTAATATAACACTAATTCCTTGCATCGTTATCCCAGTTTAAACCATAATGTCCTACTGAGTGTGTTTACTGGTTTGGAGAGCAATGTATCTGCCAGATACCAGACTGTTGTCACTTTAACCATCTGCTGGCTGGTTTGGCTTTGAAATACTCAAGGAAAAAAAAAGCAGCTGAAGGTTAGAGGGATCACAGTGAGGTTGGGTTGCTTATTTCCATGTTTGTGATGGGAGCTGAGCGACATATGGCTGCTGTCGGCTTTGTGGTGAAGCCAGGTGTGGAGGCGAGCCTCAGCAAAAGCCTCGCCGCCACACCCATCTGATAGTGTCTTCAACGCGGAGGATAAAACGTCCGTCACCCTCGGCTCTGAGCGTGCTTGGACCCAATGTGACAGTGAGGCTTGTTCTCACAATTTCACTGATTTAATAGAGGCACAATGTTAGCGCTGACCTCATCCACTGATGTCTTCACAGCTAATGCCCTAACATGTGACATTGACACTCAGCAAGACAAACCGTAAAGGAGGGAGATGGATTGACAGGGAGACTCATATGTCTACCGCTGGATGGAGGAGGATGATGGACATTAGACAGGAAGACAGCAGTGTCAGAAAAAAACAACAAAATCAAGCATAGCATACTTTATTTTGTGAAGTCTCATAGTCATGTAATGTCACATTATGTCATGTTACTGTGGTGTGGGCAGGCATGTTTTAAGCATATTTTAGTAGTATAATGCAGTAAGTTTTCCTGCTATGCAAAGTGGTGATCATGTATTCTGTGGTCAGTTCATGTTATGCATGCTTATTATTTTAAATAAAAACTGAAACTAGAACAAACAAGTTATACAAATGTATTTAGATAAAAACTAATTTAAGAACTAAAAATGACTTCAGAAAAACATGTAATGACAGGCCTCCACTGGATATAAACATACCATCTGCCTCCTCATACTTCACCAAACTCTAGCATGATATATAACAGTTTATGAGAGCTGATGTCATCTTTGTACGTGTAGCATTGACTTATGTACTTGAGCAACGGAAGATGAGAGAGCAGTGATGACTGGATAAATACCATCGGTATCCAACTTGTATTACTTACTGTATGTCATTTTAGTATCAGATATTGATTTTGACAAGAAGATCAATACTTTCTTATTGTAAATAATGCAGTCTCCCCTCGCTGAATTTTGCCCAAAATACAGATTTGTCTTCTTCCATTTGCTGCTAAATTGTGACCACATGCTACAGCACTGTCACCACCTACAGTCAAAGGAGGGATTACATGTCATACTCACCAGCCATCAGCCCCTAACAGTGAGAGTGAAAATGTTGCATTCGTCAGAGTTAAAGGCAGGGCTGGTCATGTTGAAAAGCTAGCAAGATTTGGAAGTTGCGTCTCCATACACAGACATGCACGAGCACCACTGTTTCGCTGCTTCATAGCGGAGCGGAGAAAGGACCGCAGTTTTACTTCATGTCTCAATCAGCAGCAAGCAAACAGCTAATATTATCATAACAAATGTTTTGAAAAAACATGACTACTGTAAGCAATGCGACGGCATTGAGCTCAGGCTCGTACATGGGAGGGGTAGAGTATGTGTAAGTGGGGGCAAGGAGGCAATTCATTGGTTCTTTCCAAGCGGGCCGTGAGGCAGTGATTGGTGGCCGTTTTTATGGGATTACCGCAACTAGAGATGATGGCTCTTTTTCGCTCCTTTTTCAGAGCCCATAAGTTATTTATTGCTGTCGGGATGTAAAGGCCATTTCAAACAATATATAAAAAAGTTCATAATGGTAAAAAGTATCCAACCCTGCCTTTAATCAGGAAAAAAAGCACACAGATCACAGATCTGCCACCAAAGAGAAAGAAAGGAGAGGTCAAACACATTTTGTTACTGAAGGATGCTCTTCAGAAAGGCAGACAGTTTTCAGGCTGCATACAGAGTGAAAAATGGCTGAAATCACTTATTGTGACAGGCTGTGCCAAAAGCAGCCTATAATGTCATCCACTTTTCTTTTGAATTGTTATCCTATGTGATTCTAGGTGTATTAAACAAAATCAGAGTTCAAAGTACTTATTAATGAAAAGGATAATTATCAGCAATAACATTCTCTGGTATTACTTGTTATCAGATCAAACTTAAAATGTTTGGTATCATCTTTCCGTGTGAGACAGAATAGGCCGATTGCCAATGACTCCCAAAATTACATATACAGAACAGGCTGATTACTTAGGCATTACAGTCAACCTAAGCAAGTCCTTGAATTGAAAGATTTGGTGAGGTGGATTCTCACATATATGAGCGTTCTAGTAAACGCCATGATACCATGGATGTATAGTGTGATACATGATTATAACTCTTGAACGCAGTGGCAGATTTAATTGCATGACTGTTCTATTTAACGCAACAGTCACAGTTTTAAACCTTTTAAACAAGTAGTTAATGTAGTGAAACATAACTACTTTAGGCACAAAGTAACACAAACTTACTCATACCACTCATAGCTGCCTCCTTACACGGAGGTTTGCGGTATACTTTCTCACCTCACTTTGCGTTTGCTTTTGCGATAATTACTACGAGCACTAGAGGTCGCCGGCTGAAAGGAAATATAATATGGGTCACTATAAGCTGCTTGCACAAACGACCTATAGGGTCGTTTTCTGGGTGAGGACGCTCTGCTTGGATCATATGTACAAAAGTAAGGTTTGTTTGTGTTTTGTAAAAGCCATGTCATGGACCCAGAAAACTGTTCAAAGTGAGACATACCCAAAACATAGTCAGCAATACCAGAGCTAGCAAAAAGCAGTTAGCCCACAGACTTTAACATCATGCTTCAGTAAAGCTACTGTGGTCAGAGCAGTCAGCAGAATACAAGAGAGAAGCACCTGTTTAATCCGGGATGTTAACCAGATTATGTGAAATAATCAGCCTTCAAAAGGTGCTAGGACATGCTGGACCCAAATTGAAAAAATCCCCAGCGAAGTTTCTTGTTGCCATTCTGCTCCAAATTGAGCTGAAACTGAACGTTTAAAGCCAAAAGTAATTGAAATAAGGGAAACTAACACTGAACTTTACAGTAGAACTGATTTGAAAATGTGGAACTAAAGTAACCTTGATGTGATCCTTCTCCTTGCTATGCTGCGGTGTGTTTTATTATGTTTGTGTTGTATTATATTCTCTGTTCATACATAGCTGAACTCTGCTTAATGGACTAACCTTCCAAACTCACAGCAGCACAAACACAAAGAACCTGCTGTTTTTAAAATGATTGAGCCATGACTTGTCAGCGAGAATCTACTTTCGCCCTTGAATGCTAATTACGTGATGTTTATGCAGAGTCACGTACACACTCCCAAAGGATCTGGCAGGCTGGATTTCCAAACTCTTAAAACAAATCTTAACATGTTGTCAGCATAACAATGTCAATAAAAATGACACTTCACTTTCTGTGTCAGTGAGGCATTTTTTATTCCCCCAATGGGAAAGGCTTCAATAAGATCTCTCCCTAGCATTCCGCATTATCTCAATCTGTGACACAATTTCTACAATCAGCCTGACAGCTGCCCTAAAACAAATTAAAATGTATGAACTGAAAATGCAAATGCAATCCAACTCATTTCAAAAAGTTTTCTGTTGTTTTAAATGTTTGCTGTAGTCATTGTTCACACTGTGTGGGGCAAACCCAGAGGCTTATTTTATTAATATTTAAAACTATTTTTATAGCCGAGATTCTGGCACAAAAGTTGCATAAAATGTTTGAAAGACTGTCGATACAGAGTTGAGTGCCTGACTTTTGTGATAGTTGGTGATTGCTGGAGGCTCAGTTTTCTTTCCTTTCTGAGATTTGTAGCTTAGTGGGGATTTAATGAAATTAAGTTGGATTCTTTAAAGTATAGTTTTATATGAGCTCTGGATGGTACATTTGATTTGCAAATACATGATGCATTGTATTCATATTTGGGACTTTTGCATTGCTATACAGTAATAGGTTATATTGACAATACTGTTAATAATAATAATAATAATAATAATAATAATGGGTCGTGTCCAGATGGTAACCAAAGATTTGCAAAAGTCTCGAAAGATGGTTGTGGGTTTTTGCAAATCTAGGGTTACCATCTAGACGTGACCCCAATAATGGTGGTGTTAATTGATAAATAAAAAAAGTACTACAAGGTAGATACTACGAAATACAAGGAAAAAGCTACAAGTCATGGTGTCACATTTTGCAGACATGCCTAAAAGGTACCAAAAAGACTTCTTCAATACAGAAAGTACTTTTCGGGCCAATTCACAAGCCAAGTCACTATTGGACCCAGACAAAGTTATAAACAACTACTTTGCTAGGATTTCTGTCTGGGTAAAATTATACAACCATCCACATGTGCATTAGCTTTGGATACCTTAGCAATTTAGTATTGCTCTTCCATAATGTTGGGGAACTCACAAAAGAAAAAAAACACAGCAGTCAAAATGGATGCAGCAGAGATATCCTGACTTTTAGTCCGAAACATTGGATCCTCCACTTCCCATAATGCATCTAAATAGCACCTCTTTGTCTGACCCCTTCTTGCCCATGTCTTTCAAACGTCATGCCCCCATTTCATTGTACCGTAGCAGTGGGTTCATTTTGATGGTAAGCTAGTTGTAGTTGTATTGTTTTGAACTCATTTTCAAGGAACCTTGGCTTTTTCCTTGAACCTGAAATGAAAGTGAAGTGTTAATATCTGAACCGTTTGTAGCCCAAAACAAAACAAAATCTGAATTTCCCCTTAAAACCAAAAGGCTATTTGTCCAAATGTCACCAAACTATCATCTATGCAAGCTTTCCATACTGCCCTGTGTAAATTCAAACATGTGTAAATCCACCTGATGTGTCAACATCTAATCAGCCCAATTTGGGAATGAAATGAGGGGAAGACATGAGGGAAAAAGAAAGCCAAAGAAAAAGAAAGCCAAAGAAAAATGAAATGGCGGGAGGGAGAGTGGGGAGAGTCACCGCCGCCCACCACTGCCTGGCCCTGACACCTTGTGAAGAGTGCTCATTCATCACGCGGCGCAGGGCTTGAGCCTCCGTAAATCACTGTGGATAAAGGACGCGCCATAAAGAATGGAATTGTGAAGGTAAGGGTTTTAAATCCCCCTAGATGATCCGAGATAAACACGGAGAGACTTTTGACAGTCCCTCGTTACCGCCATGAGCGAGAGGAGCTGTCACCGCTGCCTCCTTGCCTTTCATCTCTTGGTAACAGTCTGGCTGCTAATATCCTCAATTATCTCTGCAATATGTTGCTGGGAAAAGGGAAAGTTCCGAGGAGGCATTCACACAATTTAAAAGTTTTAATTTGACAGCTTGTGGTGTAATGATGACTTGTGATGAGGGTAGAGGGGGCCTGCAGCCCACACGGAGTGTGTGACAAGTGATCGGACCGGACTGAGAATGAGTTTGTGGATGTCAGGCCTTTCTGGATCAGATGTCAGGAAGCCAAATAGATGTTTCACAGGTTGATGCAGGGGGGGGATGCTCCAAGCTCCTAATTGTAAATGGCAGTGGCATTTCATTTGTTCATTTCTTTTACCTAAATACATTGAATTCTCCACTCCCCAGATGATACCTGTAACAGCGTCTCATGTTAATGTCTGTAACACCTCCGTGACATTTCCCCTTTCTTGGATCAAAGAGAAACACGTAATAAATCAGCATAGTGTTGCACAGTGCTTGGCTCTCTTCTTCTCTGAACCGACTATACTGTTCCTAAAAAAATCCATCCGTACGTGCAGGAGAAAGAATGCCGTGCATTTGCATAGACGGAGCAGCCGTCCGTCTGATAACTCACAGTGCATGATGGAGACACAAAGGGCACAAGACTGTCGCATGAAGGTTGACTCTCAGGAAATATCCTCCCACCTATGTACCTTGGCAGATAATTGTCTTTTCCTCCTTTTTTCCTATCTGATATATATATATATATATATATATATATATATATATATATATATATATATATATATATACATAGCTTCAAGTTGGAGGATAAACCAATCGATCATTCCAAGTGTCTCAAGTAATAAGCGAAAGTGATAAATCACGGCTTTGCACTCAGGTTTATGAAATGTGCTCCGTCCTGCAGGTGTGGATGCATTATCTGGCAGTCAGTGTTCCTGGGCCTAGGTGCTGGTGTCAGAGCACGTAGGCAGCACTGTACTGCTAATAGGAGGATCCGCCTACGGTGGAAGTGCCTGCTCCATCAAGGGCTTTGTGCTGCAGTGCAATTAGTACACACAATATTAACATAAGGATCAGACGTGGTGTTTCAACCAGGGCGCAACTTAAAAGTTCAAGGTAGTTCACATCAGCGTACAGTAGTTGTGATCTTCTTTCGCTGGAGTAATTGTCTCCGGTTCATTCAGCTTGACTCAGTATAAGGTGAAGTCAGTAGCCCCGGTAGCATAATGACAGAGTACACACTTTCTTGTTCACATTAACAGCTTTTGCTTGATAGATAAAAGTCCCAAATAATGGCTTCTGTGATAGAGTGAAACCAGGATAACAAATTGGCCCTTTGTGATAACAACCCCCCTGTGAGCTACCCGGGTATGAGAGTAAAAGACAGACAGCTTTGAGGAGAGGCAGGTCTGCAGAAGCTTTACGCCAGGGGAATAGCTCCATGCCCTACAGTAGGATGGATAGTGTAGATTTGTAATGGTTCCTCTGCTTTTGACAAAGTAACCTAACCCGCAACTTTTATCCTCATTGGCTAGAGTGAAAGGGCATTGGCAGAGCTGGCCGGAGATAAGTGAGGCCTGTCGCTCTGGCTGGTACGTTATAAATTGCAGCTACCTCAATCATGTGCGAGAGACAAGCGAGCTGTCTCTTGTGACAACCTCCTTTTGACTTGACACGCAAAAAAAAAAAAAAAATTGATACAAGGCGGAGAAGGAGGGATTGAAATGATGTGGGCTGAGCAGATGTGGGAGGGGATGTCTTCCTCCACAACTTTTATTTAACATTGCATAATGCAAGATTTTAATATTAAATTAAAATGCTGTACACGCTTTGTCTAAAAAAAAGAAATACAGTGTCCAACACTTTTTAATTAAAGCCCCTTGGATTCTCCTACATTTTCTTTCTGGTGGTATTCCTACTCGGTGTGCAGGAAATATATCATCGTTTTAACTACGAGTCGAGGTTAAATAATGCTTTCACTCATTCTTTTTTACCACCCACCAAGGCTATAAAAGGGTTGAACCATCGAATATGCAGTTAACTGGACCAAGGTAATGAAATCCTCTGAAGTGAAGTTATATCTGTGTATCACATAGAGCTACCGAAGGGTCAGTTCACCCATAACACAGAAATATTGAATTTACCCCAGCTTTTCTTTTTACTAGTCAAGGTTGTGAGATGAGCCTCAAAAACTTGCCAACCCCCCCCAAAAAAAGAGTGAATATTGACATTTAGAAAACTCAACATCACTGTGTTTTTCCAGAAGCAATGTCCTAGTTCTTCTGAATAATATGAGACCTTTCATGAACAGTATAGCAGTTTGAACAGTTTTTGGAGGGGACAATTAATTCTAAGGGTGCACCGATCAGGATTTTTGGGGCCGATCACCGATCACCAATTGCTGGAAGACGTATCGGCCGATACCGATCACCGATCACTTTTATGAACTGAAAATTACGCCATTACGTAACAGTCACACATCTAAAAAATGTCCTTTCAATCACTGCAGACATTTCTTCAGCACACACACACACACACACACACACACACACACACACACATGGACCGACACACACACACAGGGACCGACACACACACACACACGGACCGACACACACACACACACACACACAGACAGGGAAACAGCTGTTTGAGCGGCGCCGGAGCTGCTAGCTACACGACTCCGCTCTGCCTTAGCGTTAGCTAACTTTGAAAACTCCTCATCCTCCTTTCTGTGACTAACCTTCAAATGTCTGATGAGGTTGGTGCTGTTGAAATGTCTCAGGAGCTTTCCGCCTCGTGGTATTTCCTTGGCACACACGTTGCAAATCGCTAATGTATTGTCTTTTTCCCCGATAGCAATGAGTCGGCGGACCACCGGCGGTGCTCCAGAGGCAGTAGAAGCGTCAGAATGGCGTAATCGCAAACACGTTTGCTGGAGCACCACCGGTGGCAGCCGCTTTTTAAAAGCGGTAGCCAACCGCTGTTCTACCGCCGTTCTACAACCGCTGTTCTACCGCCGTTCAGACACCTTGCCAGACCGCTGAATGTAGGGCCGCCGCCATTTTAGCTCCATGTTGAAAATGTTTTCACGAGTAGTGCGCTCTTAATACATCCATGGTAGTGCGTCATGTGATCGGCCTATCTGATCGGCATTTATGGTGACCACCGATCAAACTATTTAAAGCCATTATCGGCCGATACCGATCGGTGACCGATCGATCGGAGCACCCTTAATTAATTCTGTTAAAAACAAAAAAAGAAACTGAATTTGAAATTTGTTGGGGATCTCAAAACTAAATGCCATCACCTCACCCATTGCATTGGGTTAGGGTTATATGTATGTATGTATGTTAGCTGTAGAGGTTTATTCCTCGACGCAAGAAAGTCCAGGGTCTGACCTGTGACGGTTTCCTGCGTGTCCTCCCCCTCTCTCTCCCCTTTCATGTCTGAGAGCTGTCCTATCATTAAAAAGGCGGCAATGCCCATAAAAAAAGTAAAGAATTCTCTGCAGCAGATATCTGAATATTCCAGACTGTTGGCAGGGTTCAGATTAGGCTACCTAACGCTGACGGTAGCTAGCAGCTACCAAACGTTGATGTAAGCTTGCGCTAGCTGATACTAGCGATTTCTAGTCGGCGACATATTTTGGGCTTCATTTAATAAACATAACCGGCAATAGTACACAATCATATGCGTATTGTTTTGATTACAATGTGCCTATTTATGTCTATTTATTTCTATTTCTCACAGTTAATCACCGGCGTCTGTACAGCATCAACAGGGGTCCCCATTGTTGTTTATGTGTGTGTGACGTCAAAAACTGTAACTGGGAGTACAACACTCTGGTACGAGTTCATGGGTAGTAAGTTACACGGGTTTGACTGATGAAAACATGAGTTACGGGTTGCCTGGAACGCAGCATAACCCTTTCATGCTCTCACACAGCCATACACAGGTGTTTTCACTTGTTGGGCTAATTAGACTCTTCCTCTGACTGTGTGTCTCGTACAGACTGCAACTGATTGGTCTCGAATCTTTTGTTTGTTTTTAGCACTTTTTGTCTTTCACTATGCTGTTCCATCCAATGCTGTACACTAAAGGCCGTTATATACTAGTGCTTCCAAAAGTGCGTGCGGAAATCGTGAAGTCACGGGACTGCCGTGAGTATTTATACTCGCGCGTGGTGGTTGCGACACTAGTTGCAGTCTTCTCCTGAACAGCGGTGGCGCTAAGGAGCAAAGGCTACCGATGTTTTTCTTTCTAAGGACTAGAAGAAGAAGAAAAAGATAAACAACGGCAGGACAGGCAGCAACAGTGCCCTCAATGCTTCGATTTGATTCAATGAGCTACTTTGTCAGATCAAGCCTTTCATTCACAAAAAAAAAAAAACTCATCTTAACCCAGTAAGTTTACAGGAGAGACTTGCAGTCAGTCAGCGAGTCCTGGCATCCGGTTTCCCAGGAGCTCGTTCAGGCTTTCTGTTTCCGGTTTGTCGAGCGCCGCTGAAAAAAATAGACTGGTGCGCGCCCTGCGCTCGCGCGCTGAAAATCGAAAGCGCCGGCCGGAAATTACGTCATTTTGATGTCACGAATGCGCGCGCTACCTCCAACGCGTCAAGCATAAATGAGCTATTAGTAGTAATAACTTCAACAGCAATGCATCTTAAGGATCAGCACCAATATCCAATATCAATGGACATGTTCTCTGTTGCTTACTGCTGAAAATGGAGGAGTCTTCTGTTACATGTCATGCAAAAGAGATTACACAACCTCGACTGTGTGTTGTATGTGGGTGTTGCCATGGACGAGCACAGTACTTTGTTGATCAAAGTCACTCTGAAATAGCGGAGATATTTAACAGAGGAGTTGGGCTGGGGAGATAGATGTTTCCTTTTTAACCCACACTCCTACCGAGTCTGTTCTCGCTCTGAAAAAATCCTTTGACTTTTTGTTCTTGTTTTGACCGAATGCACAACACAAATCTCTTGTTATTGTAAACCCAAAAAGCCAAGCATTAGGTTTTTGGCTAAGTCTCAGACAAGGGTATTAATCACATGACCACAGTTCACTGAACTCTGCCTTGAAATATGAGACTCATTTCTCCTTCCTGGATAATCAACTTAGGGAGAAAAGAAAATCAGATATTTCACCTTGAAATGCTTCATAACTCGCTTGCGGGATTTTAAACTCGTCATGCTCATGCCCGATTATACTAGACTGAAAGAAAACTAATGAAATCAAAGCTGCGGTTGTGCAGCACAGCTTCTCTTAACACAAGCACGCCACTCTTGTGCCTGCCAAAAAGCATACTGTATGAATAAATCTACATGAAAGCTCGTATTAATTGAAATGTAGTTTTACTAGCGATGACAGCAGATGCCAAATTTTGGTCTAAACACTGTACATTGATCAATTTTGCCTACCAAACAGACCATGAATTAGTTTACCGCACCATATTCTTCCAAGTAGGGCTGCACGATATGAGGACAATATCTAATAGCGATTATTTTTGACTGATATTGCGATATGATATTGGAGGGGAATGATCATTTTTTTTATTATTCTCATTTTCACTGATTGTGTGCTTTTTGCAAGGATTTAGTCTGTAGAATAGGATTTGTAGGCTGCAGCACCACACTACTTTATTCAATATGGTTTGACACATATTTTGCCTTTAACAGATATTGCACCCCGCCCCTGCGATTTGGATATTGTACAAGTCCATACTGCGATTTCGATCATATTGCGATTAATTGTGCAGCCTTACTTCCAAGAGGATGCATCATGGGAAGACATGGGGGACAGTCATGAGCCTTTGTATGAGTATAGCACAGCAGGTCATACATCTCTCTAAAAACAAAACCTTGCCCCTTCATTTAAGCTGCCATACCCCGCCTACTTTAATTCATAAGCATTGCTTTTCTTAGCTGAGCGTCAGACACGTACATGATGTGAGCAAATCCTTAAGATATAGATATTTGGAGTATTCTTATTATTGCACATTAAAGGAGGAAACACTACATCATTTACATCATCACCACAGCTAGCGTCGGGGGTCTCAGTATTTCTTTGAATATTGCTCATTTCTTTAGTCTTTCTTTGTGTGGCACACACTATTTTATGCAAATGATCCACTTATCAGATGCTGAGTTTTAACACAATAGCACCTTGTCGAGGACAAAATATTGTTAAAGGACAACCTGGTTGCTAATTACGCAAACATCCAGTCTCCACTGACATCCAAATAAGATCCTCTCACTGTGTTAGCCACTTCTAACATCCATACCAATATAATACTACCTTATGAAGCAGAACGAGGTTCTGTTGGTAATCTTTTTTTCTTTAGGTTTGTAGGCTAGTTACTCAGTTTCGGTTCGTTTCCTCACACGAAGAGGCAACCCACCCACATGTAGCTTGCTACATGGTGACAGTTATCTTGATATTGAGTTCTGGATCTGGATTTTGTTGTAGTGGCCAAAGCTGGGAACCTGTGATTTCAATAATGCTGCCTTCAGATGTTGTGTTTACTTTGTTTACAAGAAGAGTCCATATGAACACCCCACTAATTGGGTATTCACAACCTCGTAAGTGGAAATGTTCTGAAAGGTCAGAGTTCACGAGTTGTGACGTGTTTGCTGACGTTTTTGTTTTTAGAAATGGCAGAGGAAGTTAATTTTTTGTTAAAATAAAAAAGTTAGAAGTTAAATTTAAAGTCATTATAGTCTTAGACTTTAGAAGTTTTCCTTGCTAATTTGATGTCTGAGGAAAATGTTATTATTCCCATCGGCCTCATCTTTTTCCTGTGTTGTGATTCCTGCTCACTAGCTTGCTAAATTGTTAGCCTTAGTTAGAGTCTGTTAGGCCGGCTGCACATTGGCTGCGTGGCGTGAGCGTGTCAGCTGCGTGGCGTGTCCGTTTTTATTTCGGCTCCCATGTTAACGGGTTAGAGCTTTCACACTGCCTGCGTGACACGGACGCCTCAGGTGCGGCTCGAGCCATACCGAAAATGCTATAAATAGGACAGACACCTATTTTTCACGCGACACACAAGCACGTTGGAAGAGTTACCAGGCAAAACAGAATAGAAAAATATGTTTATATGTCATTTTGACACAAATATATTTAATAAATGACATTTTGAAGTTTGAACTTCTCTAGGTTTGGACATAAATGCAGATATAAATGTAATTTAAAAACTAATAAATAATTAGCGATTCTCAAATATTGCACCTGTCAATACAGAACGAAATATTCTGTAGCCTATTTTGCCGTCAACACTGCCGACATTGTCTTTGCTGTAATCAAATCAGTATACTGTATATTTATATGTTTAACATGAAGTATACTACTCCTTGAGTGCATTTTATCAATGGGAAACATACATGTGTGCAGACAAGGCTAGCAGCAGCAGCAGCACCGCGTCAGACACGTGTCTGGTGTGCAAAGACATAGAAAAATCCACGCAGCCACCACGCAACAGAAACACCACGCTCACGCCACGCAGCCAGTGTGTAGCCGGCCTTAGAGTTGTTGCCAAGCAGCGGCGGTCTCAAGACTTAACCACTTAAACGCAGAGCATAATATGCATGTGACTTCCTGTGTCATAACCTCAAGCTCACAAGGTCCATTTGAAAGCAGCATGAGTGGCTGAGGTGTTGTGCTCATTGACCGCTGAGACTCACCAATCAGAGCTTTGTAGGCATGATTTAGAATGAGGATGATCATCTTCTTGTGCTTCTTGTTACGGAACAATTTCCTCAAAAGTGGAGACTCAGAAGTGTGAATGAGATCTGCGCCGCAGTATAGGTTAGTGTAAGTCCACTCACAGAAAAAACAACTTTAAAATTGTCATTTTTCTTCAATCACTCTTAGCAACAGCGTCATGACACATTTTTCCGATTATTCCGACACCACATGAATGAAATGCAAATGCCCTATCTCGCGACTGTAACGGAAGTAAAAAATATTTTTTGTATCCAACCTGGGTTTCGGATCAGCTCCAAAATGTAATGGATTCTTACTTGGCCCATGCTCAGTGTTGGTCAAGTTACTTGGAAATAGTAATTAGTTACTGATTACTTCTCCAAGAAAGTAATCCAGTTACTTTACTGATTACTTATTTTCAAAAGTAATTAGTTACTTTACTAAGTTACTTTTCAAAAACATGATGCACGACCTGTGAACTGTTACACCCATAAAACTTTTGTTATTCACCATCCAGATGTTAGCAGTGGTGGAAACAAGGTCTACATCTCCGAGTGCAGCCTTCAAATTAGCGTCCATTATGTCGTATTCTCTCTCAAGGTATCCTGCAAATGACTTTCTCTGTGGCAGCTTGACACCATGTTTAGGTTGGTATTTTTTCTATGATGCGTCGGAACGATTCGGAGTCAACAGTGGAAATTGGCAGCATGTCCTCAACAATATAGCCAGCGACGGGCTTCTTCAGTTCAGCGGCACTAAGTCCTGTCGCTTTTAAGTCTATTTTCACCTGTTTAGCAGGAGAGCGGCCCTCGGAGGTTGGCCCGGTGGAACTGGATGTAGCCCCGCGGTCATGTCAGTCGGGGGTTCAGGGTTTTCTTCAGAGAGTTTTCACATTCCTGTGCCGGCTTGCTAGGTGCTTGCTCAGATTTGAGGTGGAATTTTTCGCTGTAGATAAAAGTTTTCTTCCCACGCAGAGTGTACAGCGGACGCTGATGTTTTTGTCACATTTAACCGAGTCAAACTCAAAGTAATGTCGGTACTTCCAAGCATTAAACGCTGCATGATCCTGCTCTCTCCCGCGCTCCATGTTGTCTCTTGTTCAACACTACACGTCGGTGTCGTTGTCACTCACGAGACAGTCTCACGAAACAAAATCACAGTTAAGTAACGCAGTAACGCAGCCTGCTTACGGGGAAGTAATAGTAATCTAATTACTGTTTTTGCAATTGTAATCCCTTACTTTTCTCGTTACTTGAAAAAAGTAATCGGATTACAGTAACGCGTTACTTCTAACGGGTTACTGCCCATCAGTGCCCATGCTACACCCTTCCATTAAGTTCCATAAAATCGGACCAATAGCTTTTTTGTGATCCTGCTGCCAGACACATAGATGACTTACCTTCCCCTCCTTATGGAGTTTTTATTGTTATAGTGCTGCATCTTGAGCCTCTGTCTCTCTTTCGCGTTGCAGAAATAAAATCAAAAAGTAAAGTAAGATATTAAAATGATTATTTGGAGGTAGTTGGTACTACCGACCACTGCTGCTTAGATATCAATGGATGGAGGAGGTAAACGAGGCAGCTAGGTCTGGCTACATTTCTGGGTTGTATGGACATTGTAGGCATGCTTTAAAGTGCTTTACTTCCGTGACAAACGTGTGTCACTTTGTAACACGTTATATACTTTTTATATATATATATATATATATATATATATTAGGGCTGTCAAATGATTAAAATTTTTAATCAAATTAATCACAATTTTCAGTGGATTAATCATGATTAATCACCATTTGCAATTACACCTGAATCCTAACCATTTTTTTCTGAAATGCATACCAAAAGATACTAGTGCTGTCAAGCAATTAAAATATTTAATCGCGATTAATCGCACATTTTTATCTATTCTAAATGTCCCTTGATTTCTTTTTGTCCCATTATGTTTTCTCATTTTAATTCTCTTATCACCATGGAAAAGTAGATTGGCTTGCTTTGTGACAATGTTTTTTTTATTGAAAACAACATTGTCATATACGTTATGTTCAATTTCACACTAACATTCACACTTGGATCTAATAATCTGTCACATAATGTAACGCTGTTACCTCGATTTTCCATTGCAGATAGTCCTGCCTCATGCTTGAGGCGAGCGTGGCTGGTCCTACTGTCTATGCTATGTGTCTATGGGCTCATAGCGTCGTCATAGCAACTGGTTTCCCGTGACTCATTTCCTGGTTCTCGTTCATAACCAACGTAAAATTAAGGAGAGGGTTTTCCTGCTCCAGGTTTCCCACCGTGGTCAGAAAGAACAGAGGAGACACTTTGTTTCTCTCACTGACTGTAGAGTCACTACTCGCTCCGAAGCTAATCGCCGTCACGAGCCTACTAGCTACGCGGCTAGCAAACTCAAACCATACTTTGGCTCAAACCGGCCGCGGCCTGTGTCTGTTTTGTTTCCGGTCTGCGAAATTACAAGACCCGCCCTTCAATCACTACTATTGGCCAGGCGTCTAAGGTAACGTAACTCCAGTTGTTCAGGTCCTATCCCCTGACCAATCCACTATCATAACTACACGCGGTGAAATGTCTAAACCAAACCAATCAGCTGCTTCGTAGGGCGGGACATGGCGTGGCCATAGACAGTTAAAGAAGTGGACTAACAGATCCCGTTGCTCTTCTATGCGTTAAAAGTGCGTTAAAAAAATTATCGGCATTAAAATGGGTTTGCGTTAACGCCGTTAATAACGCGTTAAACTGACAGCCCTAATATATATATATATATATATATATATATATATATATATATACATATATATATACATATATATATATATATATATATATATATATATATGCTCACGTAGCTGCTAGCATAGCATGCCCTCATACTCTACTTCTGACTGGCTAGTAGTCCTTACGTAGCTACTGCACATGTGCAACTCCCAACAAAGATGAAACAGAAGTGAGATGTCTCACTGTAGCTAAAACAGAGAGCTCAACACACAGGGTGAAAAGAGGAGCTGCAGCAATGTGCAGTACAACAAATATATGGTGTTTTTTTGAAAATTAAACCATGTAAACCTATTGTGATATAACCTCTAAATACAACTATGAATCTGAAATTGAGCATAATATGAGCACTTTAATGAATACCAGTAAGGTAAATCCAAGAAGTGTAACAAAGCCTCCCGCAACAAATATATTGCTTCTTTTGCTCAGCGTCACACCTAAAACACACACGCACACACACACACACACACACACACACACATACCGGCCTGAAAAAGATGCACAAGTTCCACACATGGTCTCGCATTTTTTTAAAGTTTGGAAAACCCCAATTACTTGGGGAGACTTATGGAAGAAAAAAAATGACTATTCATGAAGGCGGTCAGATGTTAGAGGTGAAAGTGGTTCCCTGATGGTTCCACGTCCTCATGCTGAGCAAAGCCTCCTCTGTCACCTCCACTGCCGCTCTCCTCTCAAAACAACGCTCTGCATTCAATCCTTTCAGGAGAAGATGTGCCCTTCCTACCAACATACTGATGTTTAATTCATTCCCGGACACCTGGGGGACACTCATAACAACAACAGAGAGAGGGGGGGAGGGGGAGGGGGAGAGAGAGAGAGAGAGAGAGGAATTAGAAGGAACTAAATGTTTGCTTTGTAATTTGGCGGTGGAGGCTGTGAAGACAAATAAATCCTGTTTCCGTGTGTTGTGTTTGACTTGAGGAGTGGATGGGTGCAGCGAAGATGTTGCCGGACACCTTGGCGTGCTCCCACTTAATCAGAGGTTGATTAAGCACACTTTCCGAGGCATGGATTAGGGGGGCTCCCCTCGGACTCCGCTAAATTGGTCGGAAGGGAAGGAAGGCAGAGTGTTGAGCGCTGCTGGGGGAACTTTTGATGTGTCAGTCAGAGAGTCTGGCATGGTTTGCTTTTATTGACCTTCCCATCCTTGATTTGTGACGGATCCCCTGGTGCTAGGGTAGGTGGGGAAGGTGCTCGCGAGGTACAGAAGGTTAAAGGAGATTCAGCTTTTGAAGAATTTTACCAAATTCTGCTGATCCGGTTGAGCTGCCACAAGCATTCCTGCAAGTCATAACAATAAAGGACATCGAGCTACGATGAATTTGCAGCTTAGATGTTGTTGTTTTTTTGAAGATTATATATTTGTCACTTTTGGTTTATTTGACAACAAGTGTGGCAAGTTTCCTGGGGCGGTTTCAAATCCAGGATGTTGCACCTACACGTCCGAAGTCCTGGCCTAGTCTTTTTTTTTTATCTGGTACTTTCCATTAGTACTTTCATTAAAATCTAAACAATGGGTTTTACTCATATCATCTTGTATCCACCGTTAATGGATTCAACAAAGTACCGCAGCTCAGCTCTAAATATATCTGTCCCCCTGTATGGGCACTGTGTGTCATTTATGGATTTATGGTTAATAATAGTCTGATGCTTTCTCCGCTGTGAGACTGGTTTGTAACCCCTCCACAGAAGGAATGGCATTATTCATGTTGCTGCTGTGGCACCGCTATTAATGTAATGAGTCAGGCTGTTAATGTGATCCCGCTTCAGACACAAAGGGGATCTCTCAACCTGAGCCCTTGCTGCAGACAGGAGACCTCTGTGCCCTACATAACAACGATGGGACGTGTCATCGCTGATTTGCCCTTGAACCTCCTAGTGATAGGACCTTGTGGGATAGCCTTTTAAAAGGAGCGCCCAGAGATGAAATGAATGCTCTGTTCCAAACTATTGAAAGACGCGCACTACAGCGGAAGGCTTTTAGAGCGAGTGCTGTAATCTAAAATGTGCTATTTCTCACTCACAGCACAGCACCGCTCTGGGACGGGCTGATCAGATAGCCAGAGATGAATCTGACCTGACCTGTGAGCGGCGGTCGCTGCCTCCCGCATTGCCGGCCATGAGGGGAATTTGCAATGGATTCCAGATAAATAGAAATCAATTCAAATTCAGCTGAAGCCCTATACCTCTGATAAGGCACTGCTACACCTATACTCACACATTTCATAATGAATAGATAAGGATTAATGTAATTTCAAACTGTCAGCGCCTGCCAGATGGCATGTCACGGATGAGCTTATCATTGTGCCATGATTTTATTTACATCCGAGAACATAAACAGGCGGTTCATTCGTGTCGTATCGGTAAACATGACTCCATGGTAACGGTCCACGGAGGTGCAGCCTCACAAGTGTTTTAAACAGCCTTATTAACTCACTCCACTCGCTCATGTAATTAATGTTGGCTTACAATGCAGCTAATATCGGCTATGTAACCTGTGAAGACACACAATAATTATGTGACCATTTGAGTGACAGAGATCAGGAAAGGAAATAGAGGAGGCCCATCCTCAGCCTCATCAGCAGGCGCAGAGTGTTGGTCCAGGTTAATAGGCATCCTCCAGGGGGGGATTAGCTGGAGTTAAAGAAAGTAAAGAGGGAGGCATTTGAATTCCGTATAATAACGTCAAATACCTGAATTTTTTTATAATCTCATTGTCACGGGCCATTTGCAAGTTCTTGGTCCAAGGCATTACGGAGTTCCCTAAGCAGGCATTAAAATCCTGTGAAAGAACACTTTATTTGAGTTGGACACTCTGTAGTACCATCCAGAAATAGCCAGCCATCTGTTTCCTGCTTTTGCACTAGCCAAGCACTGAGCTAGAAGCATTTTCAGACTGACTGAGTCTTGAGTGAGGAACAAAAGAAGGAGACAAAAGTGGTGCGTAGTACTGTACCTGAAGATATGGCTGGATCAACGTCCAGCCCGGTGTCTGGTACCCTGAAAAGTCGGGGCAGCAAAATGTTACTTTTATAAGGTGAATGCCACTTGTAGTAGAGTGAACCTGTGATCGATTGGGATGTGAAGTGGCTTAGCCGTACCTCTGTGTGTCAACAGCTTCACCCTCTCCTTCAACCCTGTGATAGAACAGAGGCTCATGGTACAAACTCTGTCGGTGTACACCTGTGCAGGGGTGGAAGAAGTATTCAGATCCTTTTACTTAAGTAAAAGTACAAATACCACACTGTAAAAATACTCTGTTACAAGTAAAAGTCCTACATTGAAAGTGTTACTTAAAGACCCAGTGTGTAACGTGTTTAGTTGTTTATTATCAAGTTCTGTGTTGCCCCTTCACAAACTTGTCCTTTTTCATGAATCTTTACCACCACTATCAATTTCAAGTATTCCTATTGGCTTGAAATGTTACATTTGCATTTGCATGAACTGGGGTAGACGCTCCATATTCATGCGCCATCTTGAAATACGTTAGCTGGTAAGGGACATACAGGACATACTGCTCCGCCTTTCGTGTTTTCACTGTCACGTGATAAACTCACAGGTGCTGCTAATGCTGCTAATGGGTATCGTCGCTTCCCGGCCCCGGCAAGTTTGAAGAAGGAAACATGGAGGACCACACGTATTCAAAATCCAAATTTCAGGAACAGGAGTCTTCTTCTTCGCCCAGAAAAAGAAAAAGGATATTGAAAAGAGCAAGAGACCGGCGTCAAAAAAAGAAAAAGCGTGAAGGCTACCGTAGCTGTAATACGTACTTTGAACTGCGTGGCGCGAGAGAGTTGATTGTGATAAATGATCTCAACGCTAGATGGGAGAAATTCCTACACATTGGACCTTTAAAAGTACAAATATTTAAATATATTATAAGGTAAATGCACTTAAAGTATTAAAAGTAAAAGTACTCTATGCAGAAAAATCCTCACATTTTAAAAACTGGAAACGATCCAAACTGTTCTGTCAACTAAGTGTTTAATGGTTTAATCATTTCAGCTGGATTTGTAGGCCTATATATTGTTGGGTATTTTAATGTATAATAAAACATTGTATTTTAGAAACTACATGTGTTTTCTGGTCAAAAAATCTTAATGTGTAAAGTAACTAGCAACTGAAGCTGTCAGATTAATGTAGTGGAGTAAAAAGTACAATATTTCCCTTTGAAATGTAGCAGAGTAGCATGAAAAGATTTGAGTCATGCACAAGTACCTCAAATTTGAACTTAAGTACAGTACTGGAGTAAATGTACTTAGTTACATTCCACCACTGCACCTGTGAAACTGCCTGTATGATTACATCTTTCATCTTCTAACTTTATCTACGTGATCCGCAGCGGATTCTTCTGATCACATAATCAAAAGTGGCCAAACTTTTACATCAGCAAACCCACGCCATGCAGGACACAAGACCTCGAGGAGGTAAAGGTTGAATTGACAACAAATTAGAATGCGCTCCACAGCGCCATAGATTGAGACAAGGATATAATTGGCTCCATATCAGGGTTAGATAGCACCATTGTTGACTTCTGATTAGAAAAAAAAAAAAAAAAGAACAAGGTGACTTGATGTTGTGGTGATAAGCAAAAATCCCAACTCAATCACATCAATACGTTGCTCGGGTGCACGTAGGTGGCTCACCTTGTAACCAATGACAGTGGCCACAGTGGCTTGCCGGCAGATAGCCACCAGAGGATTTTTTTTCCAGTGAGCGTGCATCGTCATACATTTATTGCTGTGTGTGCACTGTCTTGTTTTCCTTACGATCGTTCCAGTTGTTCTCGACATACTGTTGACTTAGAGGTCAAGCCTGCGCAAAGGCATACATTTCTGGAGCGTTGATGCTGTCTAATTCACAGCATGTCACACAGCAGCTCTTCAAAAATAAAGGTCACCTCTGAACAGCACTTTATGGCTTTAGATATGTTTTTATAGGCAACCGTGCCGATTCACCACTGCCCATAATCAGTATCTGAATCACCTCTGTGAGTTCTTTACCTTCATACAGGACTTTGTTTCAGTGGGAAGCATACATGAGGTTAATCGGTTAAAATACCCAGATTATTAAAAGGAGTGGATCTATTCATATGTTGTGCATCATGAGACAGGACAGTCAGACTGGAGGGATGAGGTCTAGAGCACACCATTAAAGCTCATCTTTGGTCACCAAGTATGAAAAACATTGTTGATCAGAGTTTACAGTAAACACAATAGACATCTCACTAAATCCAAAGAGAATGTTCATATTTCTGCAACCGCCTGGATTAAGTTTATTGACTATGGTTTATATCTACAATATGTGCATGGATACTACAATAGCTTAATGGTTTCTGAAAGTTTACAACAATTTCTTGGTTAATGGTGAGGAAAGATTATTGTCATAGTAAATAATAAAGGCCAAAAATGACTATCTTTATCAGACCTAAGGAATCCTAACCCGTGGTGTAAATGAAATGCATTACAAGTTGGAGAACACAATCTGTACATCCTGTACTGCTAGGGAGACTGGATTCGCTCAAACTAGTGATAGCGAATTTAATGACTGGTCGAGTGGTGGAAAGGGAACACGTGGAGGCTGGAGTAATCTTCACCTGGTGTATGTTTTATTTGAAGTTTACTTACCAGCAACAATCAGTCCATGCTGGTTTTGGTGAGGAAACTATATACCAACATGAAAAAAACACAGAAACTAGATCCACAAGTCAACAAAATAAAAGTTAGGCCAGGTCCATGGCTATTGGGCAAGCTTCCAGCAGGTCTGCACCTTTACTGAACACACTCTAAGAATGAACAACCCCTGAGGTAGTGGCAGTAATAGTTCTTGAGCCTGAAAGATAGCTCAGGGCTTGTGCCCTTTTCTATCCATAAAAACAGACATGTGAGGGAGGAGCTGGAGGAGGAGCCCACTTGGGAGGATTGGATGCGGCTTGTGGAGGAGGATTGTGTCCTTTTCAGACCACAATAGTTAAAGGTGCTCTAAGCGATGTTGGGTGACGGCACTTTTTGTTGACGTTTGAAGTATTTTCAAACAAAACGAGGCTAACTCGCCCCTCCCTCCTCCTCATCCTGTCCCCTCTCCCTCTCTTCCGTGCTTCCGCACACTAACCGCCCCAACCCCCACCCCCAAATAATTATTGTCGGTTATTGGCTGGAACGCTGGAAGACTTTTTTTGTTATGTTTGGTGGTGCAGGTTGGCACAGTTGTTTTTGTTGGCGTTTGTGGAGCCTGGGCTATCCACAGAGACCGCGTTTTTTTACAGTGTGTTCAGGGGACAGGCAGCTCGCGGATAGTGAGGAGATGTTTGCTGTATGTGACATCACTTAGAGCACCTTTAAATATCAGTAACACCTCTTGAGGAGCTACTACCCCTTGCTTTTAAACAGGAAGCTCCTCCTACAGACAAACCAAAGTTAATCCAAAATCAATTAAGACACTAAAATAAAATGTCTATTATCCTATCCATAACTGTCCTAACACAGGAATATTAACAATATAAGTTGCTTAGGGTAGTTAAAAAAGACGTTTCCCTTAAACAATGAAAACCCCCCTCTGTACTCTTACTCAAAATGGTACAGTCCAAGTTCCCTCTAGCCAAATTGGAAGCTCTCACTGTCACTTCCTTTTTGGCAGTTTGAACCCATGACCAGCAGGTAATATGTGATGAGTGCTCATTAACAAACATTTTGGTAGTTGAAGTTGCAAATGTACAACATTAACATGACGTTTTGCTAGCAGGATAGCATGTTATACTCACATGTGTTTACTATGCTAGCATAACTCAGTCACAGAAGCCTGTGCTACACAACTTAGCAACACAACTAGGACTACAGACCTACCTTGCAGACATGTGGAATTAATTATAGCACTGCAGAAGCTAGAATGAGTCTGGACAGCATGCAACCTACTCTTGAAGGGCACGGGTTAGCACTGTGACAATCCTATTCTACAAATAAGCAAATGAGTCCCATGAAAATTCTTTCCAATCAACTGTTCAATTCAAGTTTGTTTTGCTAAATAGGATGAGATACAATTCCTTCGTTGTCAGCACTCCCATACATTGAATACAAAAAATGTTTCCTCCGTATTCACTATGAACTAGAAGCAGTGGGCAGTCGCAGCACAGCGCCTGGGGCCCGGCTCCCGTTCTTTTTGGCAGTTCCTTGGTCAGAGGCACTGACAGGAGCACTAACCTAATGTACATGATTTCTATGTGGATGTTTAGCATGATTTTTTTGAATCAGAATTCTTTCCCTCTCCCTAAACCCTAACCTTGGCCCTAAATTCAATATACCATATTGACCGGGATACAGTATTATACCGCCATTTTCACTTTGGGAAATTATGTTTGAAAATGTCTTTATCCCAAAAACAGATGTTGCAAAACGGGAATTATTCTTTTGGGAGGTATGCTCTGGAAAATGATCACTATGCATACAGGCTGCTTTATATTTATGCTATAAACAATGCAAGAAACATCAGGCCCTCATATATACACTTTAAATTTGTATTTAACTTTGTTTTGTTAATATGTTAATGGTGTTCTTTTATACAGTAGTCAGAGCTTGTTCCTCAAACAACTGGCTGACAAAAGTGCCATAGAGAGCTACTGTAATGTGTGGTGCCTAAATCCAGCTTTCAATGTTTTGGTTCACAGAGCACTTAATTTATGTTTGACATCCAGTTGTGTGAAATGTCTGCCACGTTTTGCAGCTACTGTACACGTTGATTACAGGTTGAGCCCTCTGTGGTGAAACTGTGTTGACATTGTGTCTCTGTCTAAGCTTGTTATCTTTGTGCCCCACAGTTTGCTTCACTCGTTCCAAAAAGCCACTCTGTGTCTTTAGTAGCAAGCATATTAGTCTCCATGGAAACTCATTTTACCAATACTTCATTGGTGCCAGTGACCCTGTACTGTTATTTTGCTTCTCATCTGCTTTGTGTGCAAGTATTTTCTTTTGGAGATTAAACGTTTGAGGGCAAACTGAAGTCCTGCTGTTTTTATTTCTTTTGAACAAGCATATGTGGAAAATACCAGTGTGGTACTGTAACAGATCATTTAAAAAAAATAGAAAAGATTTGGCCTTATTTCTGTGCTTTTTTAAGGGCAAACGGGTGTAATGCCAGGGGTTCTGCACAATTTCATCAGGTAGAAAAAGGGTGTGGAAGACAGCACCCAAAAGAAATCCACTGAAAGAATATCCCTGACCCTTTTTTAATACAACCCATTTGACAGCAGAACATTCCTTCAAATTAGTGGTCTGACATGAAAATAATGAGACTGGTTGTTTTTATGTAACCATATTTTGCTTCCTGCAGTTCTATCTGTTTTTTTTTTATTGAGTAGTATCTGTTTCAGGATTCCCTCTGGAATATTTACGCTCTTTCTCTCTCCAAAATGTCCACAGATAATTGCTAGAAGGCAGTGCCCAGGAAGGTCAGCCAAGAATCCCGCCGTAGGTGCCAAAGTGAAATCTACAGGACTACAATTACTTGGACAGACTGAGGCGGCAGAGCAAAGTGAATGACAGGTAGGAAATAATTCATATGAATCACCTGCTGTATTATGAATAACCACCTGCTGAGAGGACATCGCACGGTCAGTTATCCTCAGAATTGGTTCTGAATAGCCCTTTTTTTGCCATTTGTTGGTAATTGCCTTAATTCTCTTGATAATACGGTGAAATTAACCTCCGAGAACATTTCTTCCTTATGGCATTTATGAGACAAGGTTGAAGTTGACATGCCAGCAGTCACACAATTATATTCAGATTAGGCTGCTATTTGGCTTGCTCTTTTGATGTCGACACTTTAGAGGGGTCCTTCTCCGCCGCTCGTAATTTCTTAATCTTCATTTTACCAAAACGTACAGTGATGTATCCAACATGAAGGGCGTTCTTTAAGATATTCAAGTTCACTCGCATGTATTTTCTGTTTGGAGTACATCTAACCTTGTAGTGAACAGACATGAGAGGCTGTCAGTCAAACCACCATGCCGTCTTTGTTTCTTTGTGGTTGTCGTTCTCCAGAGGAGTCAAGCAGCCACTGACTTAAATCTAGTGGTTCTATGCTCCTGGCAAAAATGCTTCTCTGTCCTTCTTTCTACCCAACTCAGCGACCGCCTCAGGGTAACGTGGAAAGAAGGTGAAGAAAAAAAGAAGTTTTAGAACAGCGTTTGGATGGTTACAGAATGTAATCAAGGCCAGAAGATGGTTGAATAGTTCACTCACTTTAAACTGACCTTTGAGAGACTTCAGCCTTTTTTTTGTCATACCCAAGGAATAAAGGAAGTGGAGTTGACAAACCTGAAATTTAAATTAAGCATACATGTTCTGTAATGGCAGTACAGCTTTCGTGCATAGTTTCTTTTTTTTTTTTTTTCTTTTTTTTTCAAAAGAGGTTAAAAACCATTTTGGACATAACGGCATTGAAACATCTGAATGGGTGTTTCCATTGGCAACTGTTGACTGATAACTGAGGGCCTGCGTTGCTAAGAGACGGGCTGTGGTGCACTACTAACTGGAGATTGTTATCCCGTATGTGTTCTACAAAGCGTTTGTTTTACAACAAGTACCCATAGCGTCAGCTATTAGCAAGATAAGCTGTCCGTCTGTTTCGAAAGACCCATCACGCTCTTAAGTTTGTGTTCCACTTGGAGTTAGCCTAGCTTGCTAACATTAGCACCGATTCCCACTAGACGTTACTTTGCATTCATGTTCGCTCCACATTTTAGAAAAACAGGTGCTAGCTACCGTGTGCTGTCTTTCTTTCTTGGGTCCAGATCTCTGTAAACATACATGTCGACTATTGTTACGGAGAAGGGTCCCAAAGATTATTTTTGTGAATGACCACTTCATTTTAAAATACAAGTATAATTACTCTATATTTATTATAATTAGATTTTGCAAATGTTACACTATGAAAGTGTGGTATCAGAAGTAACATTGTAGATGATGATGATGTGTGGTTAAAGAAATAGTCGCAGATGCTGCTTGATTATTAATAAGGTTTATTATTTCAAAAGAATTCAGCATCAGTGCAAGCCTGCAGTGCTTGGAGATCCACGTTAAGCCAATGGTGGTCTGGCCTTCTTTCTTTGTTTCAGGCTTCTTAAAGGAAACTCATTATACCAAAATACATAGGTAAAGTGATAACACATGTTACATTCCTCCAATCAGAGTTGCAGCTCGGCTGTCCTGCAGTTTGTCACCAGCTTGTTGGGAGTGGGATGGTCCTTGCTCTGACATCCATCGAGGCACTTAATAAACAAAAAACACACTCTCGCAAGAAGCATTATTTTCACTTTAATTATACATATTTTAGTTCTCTTGATTCTCTTCCTACTATTTAATCATCTTTCATCTCTGATGCAGTGATTGCCCTACTGGCTGGTCACTAGAAGCTTTTCCATTACTTTCACTTCTTTTGTCATTTTCTCTACTCCTCTAGCTCCATTATCTTTATAATGCAACAGTTGTATGCAATAGATCTGTCTGATAATAATTAAAACAATTCAAACTTTTAGCCTTTTTAGTCAATTTATTTGAACTTCCCTTTGGCAGTATTACAGTTGCTTTCAGCTTTCCTAAAATGTCTTTCATATTTCTGCATTTTCATCTACGTATGTTTCTCACAGCATGTGTAAATCTTCTATACTTATTCATGATTTCAGCTAGAACAATAATTCAGATCTCACAATGTTCTACCTCATTTGGCATCATTGAACTTTCCAAGCCAACAATTCAGTTTAGCGTCAGCTTTCCAAAAGACCTCTAAACATTCCCCATCTTTTATACGTCAGTGGTGTTATTCAACTTTTTAAATCTAAACGCAATACTCACTTTCACCATCAAAATTCAAAACACAGGGTTGTGGCCTGCTATCGTTACCAAACAATGTTAAACTCATAACTGTCAATTATTTAATGTGTGTTTCCTGATACTGTTAAAGTTTGTCTTTATGAGTAGTGTTTGGAAATACACTAGTAGACATGACTATATTTCTGTTAATATTAGTTTAGATGCACAAACATGTCAAAATAGCTGTTAATATACTTGTATTGATATACTATACATTTTTATTAATATATCTTAACCTTACAGTTAAAACTGAGACACATGTGTGTGGGTGTGAGTGAGTGTGGTTGTGGTTGTTGACCAAGGGTTTAGAGAAATTTTAGACATTTGTCCGTCCAACCACCAGCTGGCCGCCTGACTCAAACCCTCAGCAGAACATCAAACATCACAGTATCTCACTGCTTGGCTCAGTTTCACATAAACAGATCAAGGGTACCACAATGTTTTTATTCCAGTTGATATGGAAATGTCACATCATTTCAAAGAGAACTTCTGTTTTATTCATGTCTAATATCCTTTTACTTCTGACTGCCCAATGTGGCCCTGGGAGAGCTCTAACCAAGCAAAAAGCAAAGGGAGCTTTACTGTAGGGGGTACAAGGCACTGCACATGCAATTGTTCTACTGCAGAAAACGTGAACATTTTTGAATTGAAAATGCACATACTTATGAATACTTCTGAGGAGAAGTATTACCCTTTTCTGCACAAAGTGTAAAGACTCCAAAGTATAAAGACTCCAAAGCAGATTCTTCTTTCCCTGCTTAGAATATCAAATATTGTGAGATTTGTGCGTCATTGATGCAGTTTAAAGTGATGATCAAGTGAGGTGGGAAATTGGCCAGGATGAAAAATAAACTAATATGATTTCATCTGCACTTATTTAGAAGCCAAACACATTTGGTATTTTTTTTTGCACTTCCTCTCATGTTGTGATAAGAGCTATTCACTACTTTCATAATGGATTTGTTATTCTCACAGATGTTATGTGGGCTCTTTGAAAAATGAGAATATTTGGCAACTTAGTGCCGAAGCATCTGACAGGAAGATGTCTGGATAGTATACTGTAATATTGCTGCTTTCGATTATTTCTGTTTCATGTATTTTTTTCTTTTATTAATGATGCTAGAAGCTAATAGGACAGTGTGTAGTTAATGACAATGTATCTAGGGCTGCAATTAACAATTATGTGTTAATTAATAAAGATACTAATATCTATTAATCTGCCTATTATTCCCTTGGTTAATTGATGAACATGGTCTATAAAATGTCAGAAAATATTCACCATTGGCCAATTCAATATTCTAAACTCAGGGTACTCCATTATATCACTTGTTTTGCCTGACCAACGCTCCAAAACGGAAAGATATTTGGTTTACTATCAAGACAAAGAAAAGCAGCAGTAACAATTGAGTGAGAACAAGGCAACATATGTCCTTTAAAACTGATGCGATACTGAACAATAGTCTGTTGATATGAAAATGACGTTGAGGATTACCTGTTAAGGCATGTGGAAAGGAAAACTGGTATACATATTTTATTGGTATAGGGAGTGATGTCAAATGGCAGCAAAGAAAAGTAACCAAAATTGACTGGCGTATATTTGGTGATGTCATGACATGCCTTTAATCACCTGTAAATGAACAACTATGTCCCCGCGTTGTGAAACGGTCGCTGTTTTAAACACGTGGTTATAACATTGTGATTGTGTATTGAAACTAAAACTACAACAAAATAAGTGTTATGTAAATTAAGGGACATACGTAAATTGAGCACGTTACATGGTTTTAAGTATTACGTAAACAAGTAAATGTTGACTTTTGGTTCCACGCAGGACAGTAACAGTAGTCTCCTGGGTGGTCCTGTGTTTGTCCTGCCCATCCACCCTGTCCTCCTCCCTACACGGTCTTTTGATTGAAACATATTTGTGATACGTCAAAGAAAAATGTAATCCGGTGGCCGGTTAGCTCAGTTGGTAGAGCGGGCACACATATATTGAGGTTAATTCCTTAACGCAGAAGGTCCATGAATCGAGTCCAACCTGTGACGCTTTCCTGCATGTCTTCCCACTCTCTTTCCCCTTTCATGTCTGACCTGTACTAACATTAAAGGCGGAAATGCCCATAAAAAAATAATCTTTAAAAAGATCTGGGACCAAATATGTTTTCATCTTAAAATGTAATTGAGAATGCAGTGTTATCGTATGGGAATGTCATTTTTGCGAGACAGGGCTGAAATAACACCCTTGGCAGTTTAAATGCTAACCTGTGAGACCCCATTGTTTTTGTCTTTGGATGCATGTGCTTTAGATTTAAGTTTGAGCTTCTGTTTGTAATGCTTCGTTTCGACTACATTAGCTATCCCTACTCATGCTACCAACCTACTTTTTTTGTCTTCATCCAAAAACGATTAAAAGACTTAGACTTGCATACATTTAAACCAGGGAAATGACCTAGCAGGTACCATGTGTTGAAAACAGTGGAGTAAGGATAAATTGTTTGCCGGCTGCAGTGCTTTGCAGACTTGCTAACATGCAGTAAGCGTACAGCTTTAATACCCGGCCATGTCATATTTGACCTCATCTGCACGTTATCCTCGGCCTGTTACACTATCAGAACTGCATTGCGAGTGTGACTGGCACCTTCCTGTAGAGCCCTGCTTAGTGTTTCCACTAGTATGCGTGGTGCCACACCTTATACATCTCCATTCTCAATTATACATGGCTGGGATGGGAAATGAACATAGGGCACATCATAAAAAGCTTGATAACAGAGCTAATACAATTACATTAGAGTGATTAAAAAAGGTTAAACAGGTGATCTATTACATTGATCTTAAATGCATTCAGACTTAATTTAATTTAACAGTGCTATAATGCTGTAGTTAAAATGTGTCCTATTAGTGTTTGGAGCCTGCATGTATAACGATTAATTATTGAATAATTGTTCATGCATTTCAACACTGGCAGGCTCTGAAGGGTGATTTATTTTCTTCAGTGGCTGTGCAGAGATAGGGCTTAATTACAGTGGATAGCCTTATCTCCCCCCTCTAATCCTCTCTTTGGAGTCTCCCGTGTTCACGCCATCTAGTCGTCGATATTATCAGACTGTTGGCAGAGCCAGACAGACAAAGTGATCCCCAATTTCTCTGTCTCATTAAGGCTCATAAATGAAGCCTCCACTGTGGACCCGACTTAAAAACTCCAAAGCGGGAGGAAAGAAGAGTCGCAGAGTGCTGGAAAACCTCTCCCACAGTCTGAGGTCAGCGCCGGCTGGCACATTACCTACTTTCTCAGCTGGATGGACTGACAAATGTCGGGTCAAATCTGATCAGATAATAGGCTCAGTTTCGTGCCAGGAGCAATTTGGTGCAGATATTCTTGTACTAATGTAGGCAATTTGGATGTTTACCACCTCACTACGAGTACAACACTGCATGTCTATGCTATTCCCAATGATGTTGGCCACATACTTGCAAGATAAGACTTTTTTGGTGGTTTTGTTTTTACCTCAAATGCATGCAGTCAAATATCTCCTGACTTTCAGTTGACCACTGGTTTAACTCGATGATTCACAATCAACCGTGCTAGATCTTAATCAGGGAGACTGCAATTGTTGTTGTTTAATCATTATTTTAGATTGATTGATAGATTACCAACACAGTTGGCACTAATAGTCGCATACATTACAAACTTGGGATGAATGAAATGTTGGCAGCTTAAAGAGAGACTATATTTTGAAGTTCCAAACGGGAGTGGGATCAGCTGATGTGCTTAGCATGACGTTCCTGAGCTACAGTACTGGAATGCTCAAGAGAAACCACGGAAATAAAAAATAAATTACATTTACAGTCAATCAAAGCATAGTGTACTCTTAGTCATTTCCGAAGATTTTGACATGTATTTCAACAGAGAATCATGTTTTAAATACAATATGTGGCCAACAGTATGTGGACACCTCTGTCTGTATATGTTTGGTCGGTGGCTCTGAGTGAAAGGAAATCTTAATTCAACAGCATACGATGATATTTTAGACAGTGTGAGAGTTGCTCGACATTGTCCTCGTGCACAATCCAAGGTCCACAAAGAAATGGTTTCCCCAGTTTGGTGTGGAAGAACTGCACAGAGCCCTGAGCTCAGCCCCATCCAACACCTTTGGAATGAACTGAAACTGGAGCCAGACCTTATCTCCCATCAGCGTTGGCCCTCACTAATGCTCTTGCGGCTGAATGGGAGCAAATCTTTGCAGCCATGGTTTCAAAATCTTGTGGGAAGTCTGAATGCAGAAGAGTGGAGGCTGTCGTAGCAACATATTATTGCTGGAAGGGAATAAATAGTTCAACAATTACCGACCCTGTCGCCAGACAAGGCAGTTGGACATTGGAGAATACTGCAAAGCCCCAGGTTATGTTCATTGATCTGTTATGTTATGTCCGTCTTTTTACTATATATGCTCTTCGCAGCTATGATATGGTTAAGGTTGGATAAAATAATTGTGGCTATGGCAAATATACAATGGTTTGGGCGCCCGGATAGCTCAGTTGGTAGAGCGGACGCCCATGTGGGGAGGTTTACTCTTCGGCACAGCGGGCGGGGGTTTGACTCCAACCTGCGGCCCTTTGCTGCATGTCATTCCCCAGGGCTTGACATTAACTTTTTGAGGCACTTGTCCTTTGGACAAGTACATTTACGTTTCACTTGTCCATGCAAAAAAGTCTTTTGTCCGGGTAAAGATTTATCATTTTATAATTTCTTTTGTGTTTTGCTAATGCAGAATTTGAACAAACCGTTGAAAGCATCCAAACACTATCAACATTAATAAAATTCAGTTGAAACAGTAGACACAAACGTCTCCCACCAATAGATTTCCCCTTCAACAAGAAAAAAGGATCTCCAGACTTTGCACGCCAGTGTACAGAAGTTAATATATTGAGATTCTAAGTCAATATTTTAACAATTTATTTTGCCACTAAATGTTGGTGTTAACTTTTTTTTCTTTTTTTTCTACAATTTCACTTTCTACCGGCAGAGGCGGTTAAAAGGTGTAGCTACTTTACAGTGGATTAGTAGCTGATATTGAATCCGGCAAGTCGCGGAGCTGACGTTTTACAAATAACTGACTGACAAACGAGCAGTGGAGTAGTAACGCTAAGAGCCAGAGAGCCAATCGCTAAATGAATCAAATTAACTTCATGCTTCATCCACACAAAGCACATTACTATCGCCACGAGTATTCGGCTCGTTTTCTGTGAACGATGTGGCGAGGAGGTAACGTTAAGGTGGAGTTAGCAAGCTAATGTTAGCCAACTAACATCGGCTGGCTCGTCGTGCTTTCATGCTGCGTCACTTACAGAGAATGAGCTGAACAGCGGGCTGGGTCTAACGTTATCGATCCGCTGACCCACTGCCGCTGGGTCTAATGTTAGCGGTCCGCTGATCCACTGCTGCTGGGTCTGCTGCCCCAGATTGTGGGGAAAATATTTATGGGTTTCAAATCGATAACATAGATGTAATGAGTGGCACATAATGTGAAGTAACATGGCATTTTATTTTGTTTGAGTTTTAACTTGTCTTCCAATGGGGAAAGTCAATTTCTCTTCTACTTGCCCTACAAAAAATCCACTTGTCCCGGACAAGCGGACAAGCCTCAATGTCGAGCCCTGATTCCCCCCTCTCTCCCCTTTCATGTCTTCAGCTGTCAGGCCTAAAAATGGCCAAAAAATAATCTTTAAAACAAAACAAAAAATGCCTGACCTTAACCATAACCTAACCATTGTATGTATGTATGTATGTATGTGTGTGTGTGTGTGTGTGTGTGTGTGTGTGTGTGTGTGTGTGTGTGTGTGTGTGTGTGTGTGTGTGTGTATGACTAAAAAGCCTGGTTAGAGAGAGAGAGGGAGTGTGAGGCAGTTTAATTTAGCTTCTAGTTTTTCCACTCGCTGGCTAAAGAAATCTTCAACCATAAATCAGTCCACTTACGGCATACGTATGTAAGAGAATACCACTTCAATTAAAATGGGCTCCTTCACATTTTAATGAGCATTACTTGAACCTGCAGTGGGATTGCAACACTGGCTGAGATAAGGAAGTGAGAAACTAGAAAATAACCATGTAAAATTACATTGATAGGTCAATCTGACAAGAAGTTAAATAAAGGTCCAAACATTGCCCCTTCCTAATAAGGGTTTAAAAATAAAAATCTCCCAAACGAGCGTGGTTGTTGAAGTGGAGTTCTACACACTGACTGTCTTTGAGATCCTACCTGTTTTCTGGAGTGATGAACCCAGCCCCAGAGATGCTCAGTATACTGATTTCTGAGGGGAAAATGACAGGGGAGGCTGTATGTTCTGCTGTACTTTCATTGGCTGAGCGGGTTGATGTTTGTCAGAGCGGCAAGCATTACCACTTGCGACTAGTTTGGGCATTCTAAACCGTAGATCTACTGCCGTATTCATAGTTTTCATTCACCGCAGAGAAAAATGTCAAACAGAATGCACCGAGAAACTCACTCTTAAAACGTCATTCCGGTGTGTTCGGGCTCAGTGACAGCTCTACCTGAAACACCCAGTGCAAAGACATGAGTACGCTAACTAATTGGAGATCCAACACAAATGTTTAATGAGGAGATTATGTATCACCGCACAGAATCCTGGAATAATAACATTACTTTGTCATTTGTCTTTTTTTCTTGAGAATGAGATTTTTTCTTTTTTTTACCCTTCTTCATGCGATTCAGGAAGTTTAGTTTAGTAAGTTTTGTTCTTTTCACTTGCTATGCTTATACCATATTTTCATGATGAAGTACCCTTCCGCTGGATTTCATTTAGTTTTAGAAGATTAATTCCTTTTAAGGCACATTAAGCTCATTTGCCCCCATTTATTTTCAACAGATTTTCGTATTTTTCACCTTCTCAACATTTTCTTTCATTATTATTTTGCCATTAGGCTTCACAGAGTTCTTATTTTCTGATTGGATGTTTTCAAATAGAAACAAATACTTTATTTCTTGTTATTATAGCGAAATCCCAGCTTCCGACTCTACATATTTTTAAATTTTACCCAACATTTTAGCCAAATTAAGCCCGCATTCTTTGGCTTTGTATTCACAATTTATTTTAACAAAAAATTTAAAAAATCATCTTCTCCGGGGGGTGGGGTGAACAACATATCTGATACATTATCCTCTAATGTGGAGCCTCGACTATAATTTGTTGAGAATACTTGACAGCAAGTCACTCATGTCAAAGGGTTTATCCTTAAATTTGGAAAAATAAAAGTAAACTTGTAATTATAAAAAAGTTCAGCCTTTATTGTCCTCTTAAAGTGCTCATATTATGCTCATTTTCAGGTTCATAGTTGTATTTAGAGGTTATATCAGAATAGGTTTACATGGTTTAATTTTCAAAAAACACCATATTTTTGTCTTACTGCACATTGCTGCAGCTCCTCTTTTCACCCTGTGTGTTGAGCTCTCTGTTTTAGCTACAGAGTGAGACATCTCACTTCTGTTCCATCTTTGTTAGGAGTCACACATGCGCAGTACCTAGGTAAGGACTACTAGCCAGTCAGAAGCAGAGTATGAGAGAGTGCCATGCTAGCAGCTAGGTGAGCATTATAACGTGTGCTACAAAGTGAGGCACGTTTGTCTCTGAAGTAAAGGCTGGACTACAACAGAGCTGTTTGGAGCAGTTTGTTTTCTGTTGGAGATGGTAAGTCCCTTTGAGGTGGACTTTGAGATTTTTCACTTTGTAAACCTATAGCATGCACAAAAAATGTATATAACACAAAGGAAAGGGAAAAGCCAAAAAGCATAATATGAGCACTTTAACATTTTTGCAAATGCAGTACGTTATGACAATTATCGATTATCTTTATTTGCCCTGAGATTCCATATTAGTACATCTCTATTTTGCCCTCCTCAAAGAAAAATATGTTATACTGGTTCCACAATAAATCTTTAAGACTCTCCCTGTAAATGAACATTTTAAAACACAACACCCTGTCAATGAATGAATTATTAGTTTGAATTCATAACTTATATCAACACATTCTCCTCATATTATTGCAATGTTAGTTGTATTACCTTCTTTTTAAAATGCTGGTGCTATAAGTCATCCTCTTGCCTGGAATGCAATCAATATTCAAACGAGGTAGCTGATTTCTGCTAACTGAAAGCCATATGCCAGCACCTGATGTTATAGTGATGGTAATAGCACTGTCAAGTTTGACAATGTGGAGAAAGCAATACTGTCATTCCCCATATTCACTTTTGAAAATCTCATTTTGCTTTCATCTCTTCACTAACACAGAGCTGTCAACATGTAATTCAATGAGTGTCACCACTGCGCTTGAACATTTTCTTCTTCTCTTTTGCCCAACGGTGCTTACACCATCCTTCATGACTTTACTTCTGTTGTGTTTAAATCATGTTATGACCACTTTGGTTGTGATTGTAGTTAATTGTCATGCGTAACGGCGTGTATTATACACCAGCTTTCACTTAAGGTCTTGCTACATTTGATCTGAAAGTGATGTGTTGATGTTTACAGTAACGCCTCTGCACAATAGCCCCCTTTTTATTCAAAGTTGCGGATGAAATGGGCTGTCAGAATAGAGGAAATTGAAACCAGTCTATATCTCAGGCATTGTGAGAACACTATCTGTTTCCAAAAGCAGTCAAAGCACATACATAAACGTCCCTATACACACATATAGAGCATAGTACATACTCTACATATTTCTCAGCCTTACACGGTGTGAATTGCAGCTCAAGAGGGAGCGGCCATTAAAAAAGTGTGCTTCAACCAAGGCCATCTCTTCAAAGCATGATGCTGGCGATATTCTTATTGCCAACAAATCCCATAAAAAGACCAAAAGCAACAATGAATTGACCATACTAACAAGTGTTATCTATATATCAAAGCCTCATATATCTTCTTCCTCTGTGCCATAGAGCTCCATTTTTGTCCAAAAACGATTAAAAACACATCAATGAGTTCTGCTGCCCCAAATACTTACTAGAGCACCAAATGTGGGTTAATCCGCCGCTGGAAATAGTTCCCAACAAATGTACTATTTCATCCTGTTTGAGTAACGTTTGAAAAAACTACAGAGACCAACTGTTTTGGGAAATTACTGAGTTTTATTTATTTTTTTATTTTTTTAAACAGATGATTATTATAGATTTGTGAGTTTTTTTTTTTTTTTTTTTTAAGCTCAATGTCATCAGTTGGATTCAAAGGGCTTGGGGCTGAGGTCAGCAATCAGGGGTAGGAGAGTTTTCTATCATCATATGTTCTTCATTAGTAGCTAGTTTGTCCAGTTGCCATGGAAATGTGTTCAAAATGATCCCTCCATTAATCATTCAGTTCCATCTGCTAACGACACAAATATACTCCACAACAGCGACCAAATAGACTTTGAGGTTAGATTGTTTTGTCAACTGCAAGAATGAACTTTGAAACTCAACTTTTGAGTCAGATGACTTTGATTGGACAATAAGTTATTTTCATTCTCCAAAAAAAATGTTTTTAAATAAATGGAAATTGGAGGTGTATTTCCATGACAACCAGGCTGATTCATGTCACGGAAATTATGTGGCATGAACACAACACATTTTATTTCCTCAGACAGGATTTGAGTCCCCAGTTTAATTTGTTTCCTAGTTGAATGGCAAAACCCTTTTCCTTTTTTTGTCGTCTGCCTTTCTTTACCGGAGATCCAAAGATTCAGACGCATCATTTACATACAAAGGGATGATCCCTCTCTCTCAGCGCTGCAAGTGATGGGATTTATCCGGGTGTAGTGCTACTTGTGTTGTTGGCTTGTTCCACCATAAGACGTGTGAACAACACTTCAGTTGTTTCCAAGCAGGCCGACACTCCAGTCATTTTCATCAGCACTCTTGTTCAGGTAATGTTCCTTCAGGCTCGCTGATTTCAGGGCTTATCTTGTTAAGAGCCCCCCTGCTTCGCCGCAGATCTGCGCGGCTGTCAGGCGCGGGGCCTGCACAATTCAGGACTATTATTGGTGATTGTGGAATGACACTAATTAAAGTCATTGATGTTTAAAGTGAAGCGCCACACGTCCCGCTTGTTTTGTCACAAAAGCTCAGATAGCTTCTCCAACCTGGCCCGTTGTGTAGTTATCATGCCATTTGTTTTCAAGCCATGTGGAGAAACTAGCGTGTGTGTTTGTGTGTGTGTGTGTGTGTGTGTGTGTGTGTGTGTGTGTGTGTGTGTGTCACTTCATTAAAAAAGAAACCAAAAAAACCCTTTGAGATAGGGCGAGAGCTCTGCTTGAGGTATTTACATTTTAATTTCAACAGGGGCACTCGTTTGCTTATGGCGTGTTGTAATACTATAGCTCACTGAGTCAAACTTTAATCGAGTTTTTATTATGATGGAGTCAAACGAAAATAGCAAAGACTATTTATAGTGCGTGTTCCTTCCCTCTCAGCTGACTGGAGTCACGTTATTTCTGCTGGATTCATTATTTGAAATACTAAGCGATACACCAAGTCATATTCCTTCTGTTTGTACATTTTATGCAAATTGAGACGGGATGTTATTGCTTTTCTTGCCCCTAGCTTCCATGGTAGAAAACGTTACAGTTGGCCATGAAACCTTTGTCTTAATTGAATCAATGGTTCTCTTAGATATACCTTTATTTGGAGAGTAGGTCTTAACTTGTTAAATATCTGGATGGAGACAGGAAGGCTTTAGAGTTTGATTTACACATCTTTAGTTGTAACATTTTGCTGGCTTTATTTCGTTAAACTTAGTAAACTTGCCACTCAGGAATGACAAAAACACAAAACCGACGTATGTATAATCACCTTTTTAAGTTGAATATTGCAAATTTACCAAACAGTTGCTTCTTTCTTTCTTTTTTACGCAGGCAGCAAACACTGAGCAGCATTCAGTCTTTTGTATGTCCTCCTGATAAATGTAAGTCCACTATTTACTTTCCTTTTAGCTCTGGTTTGGTCTCCATTTACTCCCTAAAAAAGAATCTGGCTCTTTTGCTGCTAAGTGTTCACCAGCTGGTCTCTGACTTTGTGTATCTGCTGTTTGGTGCTGGGCAGGTAGCAGGGGCGGAGCCATATGTTGTAAACATTCAGGGCTAAGCCCAAATCTTGGTGGGGTCCGGGGGCATGCTCTATTTCTTTCTATGTACAGCAGCCATTTGCACTATATTTTTAACGCCATTTAATACCAGAATGACTAAAAATCAGTTTAAAAAAAAAAAAAAATCAGGATAAACATGATAGTTGCTGAGGGGAAAAAATCCTCCTGTAGAGCCTACACCTAATATTTTCCAGCTATCTTCATCATTCTGAAACCAGAACACAACAAATGTTGAGGATGACTAATTTTTACTCCTGCCACCTAAAAAGGGGTTAACATTGTCTGATATTACATATTACAGACAGCATTACTAATCTAAGAACCTACTAATCTTAGAACCCGGATGCCGCCCGCATCCGCTTCAAGACACTAGTACTTGCATACAGGGCCACGAGCAGATCAGCCCCAGCTTACATCCAGGACATGGTCAAACCATATACCCCAACCCGCCCACTCCGCTCTGCATCAGCCAACCTCCTTGCTGCTCCCTCACGGCGAGGGAAAACTAATCACTCAACGAAATCTCGACTCTTTGCTGTCCTGGCTCCCAAATGGTGGAATGAGCTCCCTATTGACATCAGGACGGCCGAAAGCCTATGCATCTTCCGCCAAAGGCTAAAAACACATCTCTTCTGACTACACTTCTGATAAACATGGGGGGAGATGGGGAAGAAGAAAAAAATTCTATATATTTCTTGAAGCTGCACTTTCATACTTTCATATGGCTCTTTGTAGTTTTGCTTATCTAAAGCTAATGTACTTGCACTTACTACTTGTTGTCTGGAGTTTGCACCTTCAGGGTTGAAAGCACTTAATTGGAAGTCGCTTTGGATAAAAGCGTCAGCTAAATGACATGTAATGTAATGTAGAACCTATTTTTTATCAGAGTTCACAGAATGAATGGCAATATTTCCCCAGTAATAGAACTTTTGCTTCATTGATTTGCTGGTCCAGTCAGAGGGACTGAGAAGAAATGACACAAAGTTGAAGGTATTTTAAAATCCTAAAAGATTTGGGGCTTTCGGAAAAAAAAAAAAGTGGCCCGGAGCTGGATAAATGAGTCAATACAGTTTTCAATTGGCTTCTCAGAATCACTCAAAGGACCCTTCTAAAAATGACTTAAGGGCCCGATTCGACCCAAGGACCACTATTTGAATAACCCCTGCCTTAGGTGGTGTAATGAATTGACAACCTCTGATTTGAGACTTCTGCTTCAGTAGCCGCACATCAGCCCTCACCTCCCTGTTGTTGAAATGGCTTTACAGATGCTCGATACATGTTCCACCTTTTATTTATGGCCAGAGTAGCATCTGGCTGGCAGCCACAGCAAACCTCCCCCCTCCTCCTCCTCCTGCTTAAGATGCAGTGGAGCCTCTATGGGTTAGGAGGGCCAGCTCTATCAATCTGCTCCATTCCGGCCCCCACGTTCCCCAGTGCGGTTAATCACTGCCACTAATTAGTGCTAATTACTCATTGCTGCCCGGGAGAGCCCCCCTTGCTGGCTCACACTGATGTGAAGGTCCTCTGTGGCACCCTGCTGCTTGGCATTCCTCAGGTACAGGCGGGGGGGGGGGAGGGGCTGGGACAGTGGAGGTGCTGAGGGGACGGAGGAGGCCACAGGGAAGCTCATCTTTTCTAATTTACCTATTTTGGGGGCAACATTTGTTGCTAAATCAAACACATCCCTGGTGTTTAGCCTCTGGTGTGTGCAGGTAGAAGGCTACGTCCCTGTGGGCCTGCGGGTCTGCTGCGCCGTTTCAGCCCAGCACACTGCTTTGTGCTGGTCTGCTTGGGTCTGGCTGGTGGCCTTGTCTGCATGCACAGGCAGGCCAGGCTTAATGAGCCAGCACCTTTTTGCTCCCTCTGTCATTAATTGTCTGCGGCCATGACTCTGTGGCTTACGTTGCGTTCGGCTGATTTTTTTTTGCTTTTTCTTTCTCCTGGTAATTTTGCTTTAATAGATTCAATTTGCTTTAATTTGCTTTGTATTGATTTATTTGTCCTGCTTTGTCTTGTCAACCATAGAAACCTATAATTTCTCACAAAAGTTTGTGATGAAAAGGCAGCGGGGGGGAAAAAAGCTCATTTTAATTTGCTAATATTGAGCGAGTTATTAAAAAAAAAAAGAGAAATGACAAATGATGTTGATACGGTGTGTAAGTGAGGCTTGACTAAAGCTGAACTCCTTTCTTGGAGGCAAGAAAACCACATTAAAAATACAGATTTCAGAGCGGGCACAAACAGTGAAGCTTAATAACAGGTTGAGAGGTTGTTAAATGCTATCATTTTGATCCGTCAGGTTTTAACCCGGTCCAAAAAAGAAAACCTCTCGGTAATATCAGGTAATGGAAGGTGAGCATGTCATGTCAAGCCCTAGATAACTATACAATGACAACTGATTGGGGGAAATCTGTATTTCAGACAACAGTTTAGACACAGGGGTTGAGGATGGGTCTAAAATAGATTGCTTTGGCCTCTGCCAGAGGGACACGGAGCACAGCACCGTGTGTCACTGGGAATCAGTGAGAGGGTAAAGCCTTTACCTCTCACTGACCTCCAAATGTGAACGGTCCAGCTGTAGTAACTGTGACAGATGAACCAGCCACAATCATAACACACGCACGCACGCACACGCATTTCCAAATATAGTTTCAAAAAGGTAAAAGTAAAAACGGAAGGTTCAGTCTGACTGAAACTCCCAATACACTTAATTACTTATAAATATTTTTAATAATACTTTTTAATTACCTAATAATAGTCCTTCTTTTTCTTAAAGCCCCAGTGTGTAACATTTGTAGTTGTTTATTATCAAAATCTGTGTTGCCCTTCACAAACTTGTCCTTTTTTATGAATATTGACCACAACATCAATTCCAAGTATTCCTATTGGCTTGAAATTTTACATTTGCGCTTACATGAACTGGGGTAGATGATGTCACTGCGCGATCTGAGTCATGCGCCATCTTGAACTACGGTAGCCCGTAAGGGACATACAGGATATACTGCTCCGCATTTTGCGCTTTTCACTCAGTGGCACTGACTGTGACGTATGCCAGGGAGGGAGGGGGGAGAAGATTACTTGTAACTCACCGCCGGCAGATTTGAAAGCCTGTTGCGTCTATTATCGAGGACATGTAACTGAATCGCCGAGGAAATTAAAATGACAACGTGACAGGCAAAGCAACGCGACCAAAGTTAATATTGCTGTGGCTTTTCCAAGATGGAAAGAGCTGATGAGGAGCAAGGATTTTAAAAGGGACGCCGAAGTTGCCTGCTTTCTTCTCAACAGGTAATTCTGCCTATTTGTGTAAAAGTTTTATAGTTGCTACTTGCTTGGCTAACTATAGCATGGTTGTGCATAACGCTAGAACGACGTCTAGGATACTTTTCCTCGCGTCAATGATGAAAAAGGATTGTCTACCTTGTAACATAAACGTAATCATATGTGCCGTGATTTCCCTGGCAGACAACTCACGTCATGCAGTTGTAACACAGACTAGCTACTAGAACAGCTGCGTGTAAACGATGGAGACACTAAGAGATCATTTCGGTTTCATTGACATTGTTCATGCTGCTCAGAGAAATATATTAAAAACACAAACCTCCGTTGCTTCTCTCCTACGCTGTAAACATCACCTTACACTATTAATCTCGTACAATATACAGAATAACGATAGCACTGATACTTTACTAACATTAGCTTGCATATGTTTGGGAACCTGATAGCTGATGTTAGCAATGAAATGGTACCAAAATAACGTCAAACTATTACACTGGACGGAAGGTTGTCGTTAATTTTCGGGTTTGGCCACCGTAGGAGTTATAACGCACTCAGAATGGTGGGGGCTACAAAGTGAAATTCAGTTGGTTGTCATATACAATTTCACCGCTAGATGGGAGACATTCTTACACACTGGGGATTTAATATTGTAGTCTTTGACTAAACAATACTCATGCATGTGATGAGTATGAGTTTCCCCATGTGGGGAATGTACTGTATATACAACATATGGATGTATGTACAACATATGTTAACAGTTAAGCCCTCTGATGCAATTCTGTGATTCATTTCATCCATCCATCCATCCATCTATCTTCGTCCGCATATCCGGGGTCCGGTCGCAGGGGCAGCAGCTCCAGCAGAGGACCCCAAACTTCCCTTTCCCGAGCCATATTAACCAGCTCCGACTGGGAGATCCCGAGGCGTTCCCAGGCCAGGTTGGAGATATAATCCACCTAGTCCTGGGTCTTCCTCGAGGCCTCCTCCCAGCTGATTCATTTAATAGACCAAGTAATTTTGTACAAGATTAATGCAGAAATAAACCTGGCAAAGCACACATATTTGCAGGTATTTCCAATTAAAGACATTCTGTATGCTAATACATTACCATTAGAAACATAATCTAAATATCTCCCAGAAGCCAATGTTATCAATTAAAAATCCCCCTGCATTGATTAAGTCCTAAGAGACTCAGTTTCTTAAAACAAGTGTAAATGATGCCACACAGTGATGCTATTTCAACCTATATCCAACACAAATCAACGTGTTACTAAGTCTAAGTTTCAATGGCAGGTTGCTCCACGCGAATTGGGGATGAAAATTAAACTGCATTTTAGAAACATTTGAAGTTCGAAGTTCTTGTACTTGGAGACATCAGTCTACAACTCAATTTAGTCCCAATTGCCCAATTGTCCCAGAATTTGAGATGTTTAAAATCTTCATTTTTTTTAAGCACTTAAAGGACTTCAATCGTCAATGTTGGCTTGAAAGCTGAGGTTCAAACTTCATTCTGGATCTTGGAAACAGCAGTTGAGACAAAAATATTACAGTAGCACTCGAGCGATTGACTTTTAATTCAACATGGACGAGAAAATGGAAATTTGAACAATTCCATGACAACTAGGTTAAGATATGGTGATATGATTGAAAGCTCCAGACCAGCTACTAAATGGACCAATTGATTTTCAGTCATCTGCACTGGAAAGGGGGGTTCAAATAATAATAATTTAATTGTTTTTCAAGACTTTAGGGACTGAATCCCATCCAAAAAGGAAGTGCATCTTTGATCATTCGTTCACCAATTACTCTGGTTATAATGAGATCTAAGAATGAATGCAATGTAATAGATTTGGAAAACAAAAGTTAAGTAAAACCAAAATCACACATATAACTATTAGTGAGAACATAAGGAGATTGACACACACTGAATATTTGAGTTTGCGTTCACTCGGCAGCAGCATTGCGCTGACCAGACCTTCTCATGTTGAAGCATTTCTTATCTTTGTGATGTTTGCCAACAACAAGCTGTATGGGCAGGTTAGATCATGAATAGTAAACGCTCTCTGTTTATGTCTCTCTGTATCATTACTTTCAGGAGAGTAGCAGTTGTTTGAAAGCAATCTCAGTCGCAGCCTCTCAAAGAAAAGAAAAAGTGTCAGAATCAGAAATGCATCAGGGCAGGATGGCAAACTTCAGACTTTATAGAAATGACAGGACGGCGTTCTCTCTCCACCCCGATACCCTGATGGCTTTTTATTTCTCTGACAGCAAGGTGAAATAAAGTTTTCGGACGAGCTCAGACAAGTGTGTTGACAATGAAAGATGTCATAGATATACACATGGTTTTTATTATTATTTTCAAACTGAAAATACAATGTATCTGTATAATCACCTAAAACTAGGAATGAGCCCTTCATATCTATGCACCTTCTATAGAGCCCACCATGTTGCGCCGCCATGTTTCTACAGTAGCCCAGAATGTACAAACCATACACCTTCACTAGAGAGGGCCTTTACCCTTTTGCACGTTACCTGAAGGTGGGAAGGGAGGGGTGAGGGAAGGGGTATTCACTTGGTTGCAATCTACAACCTCACCGCTAGATGCCACTAAATGCTACACACTGCTCCTTTTAAAGGATGCCACTAAAAGGCAGGGTTGGTAACTATTTCCAATATTCACTTTTTCTAGGGGGTTAGATGGAGCCCCGAGGAGATGCTACATTCAAATCTTTCTAGCTTTTCAACATTACCAACTAGGGTTGGCTACCGAAACCCGGTGCTAATGCAGCACCAGTGCCTTAACAATCGGTATGGACCGGACCGAATAGCAACGTGGATTTCGGTGCCACTGAAATGACTGTGCTGCTCCTTGATGCTCTGAAACGGACGTTAGAGGCAACGGAAGCATTGCTGCATGGGACACTAGTTAATATTACACTTGGCCAGTGGCGGAGTGGCAATCGGGAGAGTCAGGACTTTCCCCGGTGGGCCGGTAGTGTTTCGAGGCCACGAGGGCCGGTCTGATAATAGTTATACATTGCAAGTTCTTAGCAACACCCTCTGGTGGCCTGCTGTGCAGCCTCTTATTTCAATACAAACACAGGCAAATCAGAAAGCACTAATGGTCACAACCGTGTCTAGGATTTTCAGAAATATAGGGGGATCAGTGAGCGGCCCCTCCTCAAATGGCATAGCCCTGGTCGGCCTATGACGTAAAGCCATCGAACACCTCTTTTTTTCTTCGTCAAGTTTGGAAGTCTATCAGTAACGTTAACAGACAGTGTGTGAGTCTAATGATGGAAAGCCAAAAAAGAAAAGGGAAAGGTGGCACTGAGATGGTCAGAATTTCTACAATACCCAACCCAATTACCAACCCTGGCTTTAATGTTAATTTGTATAGGGACAAGTATGTAGCATAAACCAATGACACACACCACAGCATTTATAGCCCTAGCTAATTTGCAATGCCCAGCCCTAGATGGGCCTTTAATACATAAAAACTTAACAACAAATACATAAGAGACAATACAAAACATAACAACAATATGGAAAACACGAGACTCAGAACTCAACAAGAAAATACAGACAAAACAACACAACATGAAGCAGCATATCATTCATGACATATCATTCTGATTAGGGTTAGGTTTAGGTAAACGTGCCTCAGGGTTAAAATGATTTCATTAAGGTTGGGGTACCTTCGTTGTCATGGTTACAGTAATAACCACGTGGTCAGGGATGAGCATGTTCATTGTTAAAAGAAAACCATATTGACTGGTAGCACTGGACAGCTATCTTAACTAGTTACTTAGCTAATAATCATGTTAAATAAAATTATATTAAAAATAAGTTGTTATAGATTAAACTACCTAGCTATATATAGTGAATTAGTCCAGTCACATATGGAATGCATAATGAGTACTTCTACACTTAAGTAGCTGCATCATATTTCTGCTGGCTTACTTCACTTTTAAGTTTTTAATGTGAGACTTGGTATTCCCAAATTTGTAAGAAGATATATAAAGAAAGTTTAATTATGTCACATTTCAGTCCAAGAGAAATACAATTTTTTTTTGTTTAGTTTTTCTTGCGGTGGGACTTTAAACTAAGACACCAAAGCAATTTTGTTCTCTCTAAATGGAGATATGAAGCCTCTTAACTGTTTGGAAATGCATTTATTTCTTGTCAGTATGCCTCCCCTGAAAGAGTATTAATCTTTCCAATAAGATAAATTCCCACTGCACAAACTTCGTTCATTAAACCTCCGAGATTCATTCAGGTTTATTTTTAGAGAGAGATATTCTTTGTTACACCGTATTTGATTTTCCACACAGTCTAGTGGGTTTTATTCTGTTGCTGGAGGTACGCTCGAGCAATATGTTTCCTTGGAACAAACACAAGATGAGGTTAGGGTTGATCTCCTCAACAGTGGCTTTCAGTGCATTTAAACATCCCGGTCCAGGGACACCAACGTCCTCTTGACTAGTATTCCTTTGTCAGGCGCCTTTAAAGCGCCCATATTATGCTCATTATCAGGTTCATAATTGTATTTTGAGGTTGTACCAGAATAGGTTTACATGGTTTAATAAAAAAAAAACATTATATTTTTGTTGTACTGCACATTACTGAAGCTCCTCTTTTCACCCTCTTTTCCGCCTGTGTTCAGCTCTGAGTGAGACATTGTACTTCTTTACCATCTATGTAGTGAGTCACACATGCTCAGTAGCTAGGTAAGGCTTACACCAGATAACAACAGCTTCAGTCAGGTACAAGGCAGGATTAGCAGGGAGACTTCTAAACAAGGGCAAACTTCCAACTTTGCGTGGTATACTTGCAGAACAGGGACATGTAAGTAGTTTTGTAGATTATGGTGAACTAGTGTGTGTTGTAGCAGTGTTTTGCCATTGAGAACGAGCTAGCATGCTAGCATGCTACGATTAGGCCCTTCGTTTTGGCTAGTGACGTAAAAAGCCCTGCAGATTTTGAACAACTCACCCGGAGACTGAAGGCAGGAATCATTCAGAAACCCGTATCTCACTCAAAACAGCATGGATGTTTTTGTTCACCAAGTTTGTATGCGCATGGAAGCACCAGAGACACAAAATAACACCCCAAATCCCAGAGAAAAGTGATTTTTCATAATATGGGCACTTTAAAGGAATCTGTGGCATTCATACATCCAACTGTGTTTTTTTTTTGTGGTCCCTGACAACCTAGGTATGTGTAGGTCAAGCTTGTCTTTGTGTTCACAAGCATTTAAAAAAAAATGTTTGATTTACCCAATCACATTCTTTCAAATCCAATTTAATTGGTATTTTATTATTTTAACTGTGTTTTGAGTTATAGAACAAATTAAAAGTTTTAGCAAAAGGAAAGAAAATACAAAACACAAAAGACCTGGGACAATAGCAGCAAGATAGCCTGTGCCGACTTTTCAATTGCAAAGGATCTTCTTTGCTCATGTGGAATAGCTACTGATAAACAAAAGCTCCCACTCCCCCTTATAAAACATTCCAAATCTGTGCTTTGTTTATGGCAGTCTTGTGGAGGATTTGTCTGTATGATACTTTGTTTGCTTTGTGTTATGTTTCCCCCACCACTCTAAACCCCAAATACTTTTACATAATCGAGAAGCAGCGGGTGTCCAATGAAGATACTGCATTTGCAAAATGTTTTGTCACTACACTGTTAACTTCTCCAGATGCAAATGTATGCAAATGTCCCAAAAAAAAGCACTACAAGGCACCTCCGTATGAGAATTGGCCTGAAAAAAAATAAGACACAGCCCATCACTTTGCACCCACCCAGCTACCTGCTTGCATGTGGAAATCAGAAATAATATTTCAGCAAAAATGGCACAAATGTCATAGGCAGACGGGGGGGACAACATCAAACAAACCGTAATCTGTTGCATTTCACGACTCTTAATTGACTTTTTGTTCTCTACCCTCTTTTCTTTTCCTCTTATTTTTCAATTCACAAGAAATATAGCCATAAACCTGAGGCAAAAAAGCCTGTGAAGCCAAAACCTGGGGGCCATTCTTATTCATTAGAGCAGCTCGCAGTGTTTTTGGCTGTCACTGCCACGGAGGGGCCTGTCCATGGCTGCAGCTGACATCTGTTGGCATAATGTAGCGTCCAGGGCTGTGATAGGCAACAGGAACTGATTTATAAGGTTCCCTGTTTAAGTGGGTGTCTTAAGGTAATTATAAACTAGTGGGGGGGGTTGCTACTAATTGCACCTTCCCTGATCTGTAATGAAGGCCAAACAGCATGATGAGCCCATCCTGCGCGTCTCAGGCAGTGGCGGAGCGAGGGCAGCTGAGCTTGACCAGTTAGTGTTGGTTTAGCTCTGGGCTGAAGCTCCTCACCTGCTGTTCTGCCGCATCTTTAGCCAATTTCTCTTGAGTAATTAACTGTGATGCCACATATGGCGCAATGGTGGAAAGTGCGATCGGTGTGGATGTAGAGGAGTCGAAGAGAAACCCTAAATGCGGGAACCCTGCGGTGACCAACACCCAGCGCGAGCATAAATGGGATGACTGGAAAATTCTTTTGACATGCACAATTAAAAACAAATGTTGTTTCCACATGACACAAATGAGCCTAATTAATCACTGAGCAAATGAATTATTAGGAAGATTAGAAAATGAGGTAGATTAAGTACACCAATGAGGCTTGAATTATTAACAATATTTGTATCAGCTGATTAAGATGTTATAGAAAGAGAGCACATTCTACCAACACACAACAAAGTCGTTTTACATGCATTATACATTGGAAAACTCATGCAGCAAAGATGAGCAAAGCTTACAAAAATAATGAAGAGCTGCACACACCATTTTCCCCATTTCTTGAGTCTGCGGCAAATGTTGAGATTGACAGAAATCCAAAAAAAGCTTTAGATATGTTCTCCAAATATCCATAAATCCTCTAACAAACAAACAAATCTGTAGCATCTCTTTGCATTTGTTTAGTGCATTTCAAGACATAATTACTTGCAAGGAGAATAACCCTTATAGCATCATTGTGGAGGACAGCAGTATTTCCTGGTTTGCGAGTTGTGAATGCTGAGTGAAGCAATATATAGCGGTATAAATGATCATATTTTCATTTTCTTTTTATACCACACCACCCATAACTCACTAGATGATTAATACACCCATTTTAGGAAAAGTCATGAACTGAGAGATGAAGGGGTTTTATAATTAGCAGAGTTACATGCATTTAAAAATGCCAGGCAGGTAAATTTGACCCGTTGGCCTTTTCTAGTGTTAATGTTTTAGAGGAAACATCACCCTATGCAGACTTTCGCAGCATTTGATTAGAAACGTATTTGTGATACGTCAAGAACAAATGTAATCCGGGACAAAATATATTCCCCTTGTAATTGTATGGGAACCTAATGTTTTAGGGGACAGCGCTGTCCTTCCTGAATTATGACTGATTATGTGATAACTCTGTCTTATCACTGTTACCATTTGCGCTATTTTACCAAAATTACAATCTCTCCCTAATCTTAACAAAGTGCTCTGAATTGCCAAATCGCACAGTCATGAAACCTTACAAATGTTTTTAATGCTGTAGTTGACGTGAGCAGATGTTGAAGAGAAAACCATTACTCTCTCATTGAACATTTTGCAGATGGATTCAGTATGAACATTTTGCAAATTTGCAGATTAGTTAGTTAGAAAATGTGTCCGTGATATTGATAAAACGAAATATACAAGGCATTGCATTTCTTTCAAACATATTTGCTGTTGCAATATAGTATATGTAAATGTTGTTTTAGGAGTCGGGGTTAAAGGATGAGAAGGTAAAAAAAAAAACTATGGTATGTTAAGGTTAGGTAAATGACTACGTAACCTTGTATAGCTGTGATTTAAGTATGAATAACCTGTATTATTATTAAAGTGCCCATATTATGAAAAAAATCTCACGCATCACACTTCCACATGTATACAAACTTGAATAAAAACAAACATCCATAATGTTTTGAGTGAGATACGGGTTTCTGAATGTATCCTGCCTTCAGTCTCCGGGTGAGCTGGTCAAAATCGGCAGGGCTTTTTATGTTACTAGCCAAAATGAGGTGCTAGCGAGGTGCTAGCGCTAGCATGCTAGTGGTTAGCCCCCTCGTTCTCAATGGCAAAACACTGCTACAACACACCATAATCACTATAATCTACAAAAGAACTAAGCTACTTACATGTCCCTGTTCTGCAGGTATTCCACGCAAAGTTGGAAGTGCGCCCTGTTTAGAAGAAGTCTCCTGGCTAATCCTGCCTTGACGTTAGAGAAAAAAGCTAGCTAGCTGATGTGATTCTTACCTAGCTACTACGCATATGCGAATCCCTACAAAGATGGTATAGAGGTGAGATGTCTCACTATGTAGCTAAAACAGAGACCTGAACAGAGCTGAAAAGAGGAGCTGCACCAGTGTGCAGTACAACAAAAATATGGTGTTTTTTGAGAATTAAACCATGTAAACCTGTTCTGGTACAACCTCAAAATACAATTATGAACCTGAAAATGAGCATAATATGGCCACTATGCTTTTAATTAAATGAATGGGAGAATAAATGTATAAATGTGAGAGTGGTAATGATTGTATGGAACAGTAATTATATTTTTGAAGTTGCCCAGATGGATTTGTGACTTTCATAATTAATAGGATATTACAACATTTCTGTTAAATTTCTCATTTCTGAAACAGGCACTAAGCACTGCTGTATATTTCATAAACTACTTTCTTTTTGTAGAATACATGATGATGTTCAGGAATGATTTTGGTAATAGGTGGTTTGTCGTTCAAGATGGCTGTTGTATAAAACAGACAGGGTATTAAAACAGGGAGGTGAGGCTGTGTTTAAGCTCTGAGTTACAGAGGAAGAGTTTCTGTCGAGTGAGTGACACAAAAGCAAGATTAGGGGATCAAGTGCTTAAAGATGAGAGAGGAATTTAGTGGAATTGACGGCACATTCAAGGGTTTCCGAGAGGAAGGGAAGACAAGAGACAGGGCGATAATTTTAGAGATTTGAAGGGTCAAGATTAAGCTGCCTGATAATAAGCAGAGTGAAATGAACCAATTTTGAAAATATATGCTGATGCAGTGTGGCCAGGGGGAGGAAGACAAAGAGGGTTGTCACTGCTTCCACAAATGACTTGGTATCAGACAACAGGCTTTTTGAAATATTGGATTGTACAGTCAGACTGCCGCACTATATTTATGCACAGATCACATTTGAAAAGGCTGCATTAGGTCTCCTGCGTGCTGCCATTTCTTCACGGTAAATGTGAAGGACCAATAAACAATCCACATTTTTTCCCCCTGTGGCTGTAATTAGCCAATCGTTTCTAATAGTGTCCATAGCAATGCATTTTCATGGCAGTGTCATTTCTACCGTGGGCAATATGCCTGAGCGTTTAGACACAGAGCTATCGATTGCATTCAGTGAATGATCTGCTCAGAAACCCATCATCTACTTTAATAATGTCACTCACCGCCACATTCTCTCTGCTTGGTTTTCATTAATAGCCGGCCTACGTGACATTGTCAACATTCACTGCTCAAACAACAGGGTATTTCAAGCGTGGCTGGTTCGCAATCGGGTCATTTAATCAATTTATACAATTGAACCTATTTAACATATTGATATGCCGTTACCCTGTAATGTGCGTGGCCTTTTATCCCCTCAAGTAAGGGAACTCGAAGGGAGCTTTTTCAGATCTTCTGCCGTTATTTATCATGTGACATTTAGCTGGGCCTTGATGGCAGCGGCTCTCCACTTTAATTAAAGGTTCAACCTCTTCACTGGATGACAAATTGACTGGTTTGTGCCTTGGAAAAGTGGTGGAACATGTCTAGTCCACCCTGCACCTCCCTAACATCAGGGAGAGGGAGGCGGAGCTGGCATTTTAGTCGTCACCACCGAGCGAGGTCGGAGAATGAGCCAGATTATCTGCCGCTCCACCCTCTTGGACTGAATAGAACAAAACTACACTGGACAAAACGCAACACTTTTGTTTTTACCCACATTTTTTATGAGCTGAACTCAAAGATCTAAGACTTTTTCTATGTAAACAAAATGCCTATTTCTCTCAAATATTTCTTTGCCGAGAAAATCCATCCACCTCACAGGTGTGGCATATCAAGATGCTGATTAGACAGCATGATTATTACACAGCTGTGTCTTAGGCTGGCCACAATAAAAGGCCACTCTAAAATGTGCAGTTTACTGTATTGGGCAGGTCCGAAAAACAGTCAGTATCTGGTGTGACCACCATTTGCCTCACGCAGTGCAACACATATAATTTGCATAGAGCTGATTGTGGCCTGTCACCTGTGGAATCTTGGTCCACTCCTCTTTAATGGCTGTGCGAAGTTGCTAGATATCGGCCGGACCTTGATCACACTGTCTTATACGCCGATCCAAAGCATCCCAAGCATGCTCAATGGGTGACATGTCCGGTGAGTATGCTGGCCATGCAAGAACTGGGATGTTTACAGCTTCCAGAATTGTGTACAGATCCTTGCGACATGGGGCCGTGCATTATCATGCTGCAACATGAGGTGATGGTCGTGGATGAATGGAACAACAATGGGCCTCAGGATCTCGTCGCGGTATCTCTATGCATTCAAAATGCCATCAATAAAATGCACCTGTGTTCGTGCTGACCATATACATACAACATACGCCTGACCATACCATAACCCCACTGCCACCATGGGCCACTCAATCCACAACGTTGAAATCAGCAAACTGCTCACCCACATCACGCTGTCTGCCATCTGCCTTGTACAGTGTAAACCAGGATTCATCCGTGAAGAGAACACCTCTCCAAAGTGACAGACGCCATCTAATGTGAGCACTTGCCCACTCAAGTCGGTTACGACGACGAACTGAAGACCCCGATGAGGACGACGAGCATGCAGATGAGCTTCCCTGAGGCGGTTTCTGACAGCTTGTGCAGGAATTCTTTGGTTATGCAAACCAAAAGCTGTCCAGGTAGCTGGTCTCATACGATCTTGGAGGTGAAGATGCTGGATGTGGAGGTCCTGGGCTGGTGTGGTTACACATGGTCTGCGGTTGTGAGGCTGGTTGGATGTACTGCCAAATTCTCTGAAACGCCTTTGGAGACGGGTTATGGTAGAGAAATGAACATTCAATTCACGGCCAACAGCTCTGGTGGACATTCCTGCAGTCAGCATGCCAATTGCACGCTCCCTCAAAACTTGCGACATCTGTGCCATTGTGCTTTGTGATAAAACTGCACATTTTAGAGTGGCCTTTTATTGTGGCCAGCCTAAGACACACCTGCGCAATAACCATGCTGTCTAATCAATCAGCATCTTGACATGCCACACCTGTGAGGTGGATGGATTATCTCGGCAAAGGAGAAGTGCTCACTAACACAGATTTAGATATATTTGTGAACAATATTTGAAAGAAATAGGCCTTTTGTGTACATAGAAAAAGTCTTAGATCTTCAAGTTCAGCTCATGAAAAATGGGGCAAAAACAAAAGTGTTGCGTTTATAATTTTGTCCAGTGTATTTTCATCTTTTATCGGTTCTGTTATAAGCTTCTTTTTTAGGGGAAAAAGCACAGATCATAAAATAGATGGTCTTTTTTTCTTTTTGTTTGTCTTTATTATTTCCTCCTTGTGCCATTCTTTTGTTAAGTTTCTTTTGACCTTCTGTTTGTGCAGATGCGAGATCTGCAATTCGGTCGGTAGCGGCGAATGGCTAATGGTCCATCCCCCAGTTATTTTACGGCAGGCTGGAGAATATGTCCACTTTGCATGGTTCCCTTCTTCCATTTTTCAAACTTCGCCTGAGTTGGGGGTGACACAGCTTGAAACGGGTTTCAGGAGAAGCAGCAACACAAATGGAAGAGTAGGTCCAGATGATACAATCACTTTGTTCAGCATGAACACTTCTGCAAACATGTTTTGGGGGGTGGGGGGGCAGGCGCCAAGGCTTCCGTGTAAGATGAGATGGCGTAAACAGGCAGATTGGCTCTCTTCTCAACGTTAGCTCCTTGAGATTTCATGCTGGCTGGATGTATAGAGAGTCACAGTGTAGAGGAATCTGCCTTGGGCTCCTCTGGGGCCTGTATCAAAGAGAGCACAGAGCTGTGAACTTCAGATGATAAACCAAATATAAATCTATAAAAAAGAAATGAATACATTTTACCATCTTAAAAAATCGAGGCCCACCTTTTTATTGTGGCTTTCACATTGAAGTAATGCTGCCTCCTCAGCCTTCATGTTTATCATACGGTATAATATTATGGCAGTATAATATTTATTTTATCGTTATTGTTTTTAATATTTGGAAATGACTTTTGGTTGTTATCAAACTATTTATATAATATTATTTTAGGTTTTTTTTTATGCAATTGAGGCTCCATCTCTCCAAGAGAGGTACTATTAAAAAAAGAATAGGACTATTACAATTATCTAGGTAATTTTAATTAAACAATTAACACAAATTTAATCTTAAATACAATATACATAAGACTTGGAATATGGTGACCTGCCTAAAGATGTTTTAAAGAATAAATGTACACTTTTATTATTATAATGATGTCACTTCATATAATATCAATTCATTCTGGTCCAAATCAGTCCCTCCAGAAAAACGCGATTATGCGATCGCAGAATTCAATGCATAATCAGCCAAAGTCCGCATATTAATGCGGGGGCCGCATTTTTTCAAATACGCCGCACTTTTGCCTCATAAATTGCCGATTTCCGCGCAAAATATGCGGGGCTTGCATGATTTCATAATCCCCGCATTTTCGTTGCAAAAAAGTCACATATATCTCAGCAGAAAGTTGAAAAATGTTGCGTTTACTTCACACAAGAGCAGCCATTTTCCACTGTTGCCATGGGAACGTTATGAAGTGACGTAATTTCACCTACTGAGAACAGTGTTGGGGGAATCACTTCTTTTTTCTTTTTCATCAAACCGCAGTTTTTGCAAGTTCCCGCAATTTTTGCAAGTTCCCGCATTTTCATCGCATAAAATGGCATAAATATCCCGCAAATTCCATTGCATTTTTTAAGAAAACGTGCCGCATAATCAAGGATTTTTGCCCGCAACAATCACAAAAAAACTTTTTCTGGAGGGACTGCCAAATCTAAAATCTGTTACAAACCTGTGATGTTGCTTTAGCACCATAGAGTATGAGTAATGTTTAATCCAATCTGGGCCACATCCCCCTATCAAAATATAGAAATACAGAAATCAAGTCTTGGCAATGTGAAAAGTTCTGGTTCATTGTTCTCAACTGCCACAGATGGTGTGAATCCCCGTATTACATAGAACATGCAGTTACAGTTTGAATTCCTGAACCCGCAAACCCACAGTATTCTCAGTTTGCAGCCAAAACAGTGCAAACCATTTCCCAATCATCCAAATTCTAATGAAATTACTACAAAGACAATTGTTAACTTCAGTTAAATCTCTGCCATACCTTCATACTGTTTATATCTTTCTCCAGGTAATTGTTCAGGTATTATGTTTACTTAAATGTGCATATAAAAAAACTAATTATCCCTAAAGCTATAGGTGCAGTGGTTGTACTTGAGTTATTTTCTTTTCATGCCACTTTCTACTTCTACTCCGCTACATTTCAGAGATAAATATTATACTTTTTAATCCAGTACATTAATCTGACAGCTTTATATACTAGTTACTTTACAAATTAACATTTGTGTGCCCAAAACGCATGTAGTTTATAAAATACAATGTTTAACTACAAATAAAACTACCCAACAATAGGCCTACAAGTACAGCTGGAATTACTTTTTTTTGCTGTTTTGATCGTTTCCAGTTGTCTAAAATGTGAGGATTTTTCTGCATTGAGTACTTTTAATACTTTTAATTACATTTTCCTGATCATACTTACACTTAAGTAACTTTTTACAGTGTGGTATAAGAACTTTTACTTAGTAAAGGATCTGAATACCTCTTCCACCGCTGACTAGGTGTGAAGTTGGTCATTAATGGCAGTGAAGGGGGGGATCATTTGTTTGTATATTATCAAAATACCAAAGCGGTAAGTAGGCAGGAGAAGCAGCTTGTCCCTCAGCGCGGCAGAATGGACGAGGACCGATTGAGGGGCCGCGGCTCCTAATGACGGTCCCGCGCAGAAAGGGACAGTTGTCTCGGCTATAAGCCCTACTTCCTTGACAGCCCCTGGGATCCCTTTGTCCTGTTGCAAACTACTCTGAAGGAAGGACATTTAATTGCCCGGCACACACTAATGAGTTTGCAAACTAATTAAAGGGGGTATATTACGCCCTGTGGAGGCCCACATCACTAAGAAAGCCAGGGACATCTTTAATGAGGAGCCTTGATAACCCTTCAAAGGAGGAATGTGTAGTGTCTGTAATGATGCCCAGGGTAAAGCCGAGCTCAGCCAGGGAAAAGAGTGTGTGCGTGTGTGTGTGCGTGTGCGTGTGCGTGTGCGTGTGCGTGTGCGTGTGTGTGTGTCCCTCACCTCGGTTGTGTGGAGACTTGCAAGCAGATGCCAAGTGTTTTCAGTCCATCGCCCACAGCTACCTACCTACATGTCCTAATCAAAGAGATTCACTCTCCTTCCAATAGGTTCAAAGATACCAGCTCCGGCTCCTCTCTCAGTGGGTGGTATACATAGATTTCTAGGTTGTTTCATTTTCCTCTATTGTATTATTTACTTCAGAATAATGTGATTTTTATCAAGGAATCAGAGGAGCATTTTTATGAGCAACTCAAATGACCCATAATCACGCGTGAGAATGGAAGTGCATGTACAAGACTGAGTGGAAGAATCTTGGCTGAGTAAGAAAGGCGGAGGCACGCGTTGGACAGATGGACGGAATATGCCGTCAGAATCGATCAAGGTCATGATTAGTCCTCATTTTTGGAATTCATTAAATCACCCAGGGTGCTTTATGTTTTCAAACAAATTAAACTCTTTGACTCTTGTTGAGATTCAGCCGCCGCTCTCCGTCATATCTGCCTGAGCTCCCGCTGTGGCTTCGATGCAGCCGGCAACCCTTTTCCTCTGTAAAGTCAGTCCCCCCCCCCCCCCCTCCAGTAAACAAGCGCATTTATTTTTTTATTTTTTTTGTTTGGTCACAACATTTTCCTCCCAGACAGTGACGGCTGTTATTTTGCCCGTGGCTCCTGTCAAAACTAACATGGCTTAATTGACTGCGAGCGAATGAGCTCCTGGATTGATCCTGTCAGGCTCCTCAGGAAGTGATGCTGCTCCATCTGTGAGCCGCAACTCCAGCGACAGCAGCAATCTGTTGCTTGGGAGTGAGCCAAGGCTTTAAAAAAAAAAAAAAAAAAAAAAGTCAAAATTACAGAAAGTACCTCAGGCGCTGTGTGTATTCTGATCAGCTGTCAGTGATGACACACTCAGATGAACATGCACATGCAAAAAGGCAACTGAAAAAGTAGACAGTAAGACAGACACCCACATGTACACAATGTAATTTTTGCATCATGGTTAGCAATGTCACATTCAAGGAAGGAGGCCCGTGTCTCTCCCCGAAGGTACGGCTGGAAATCAGAATGGTCTTGTCTGGCTTGTTAGACATTTGATGTCAGGCGAGGTTGTCCTCAGGGTATATCCAAAAAGCAGCCTGTCATCTATTCCTGCACCGCTGCCATTTGTCCAAACAATTGAGGCATATACTGTCATCTTGGGTTTTTACCTGTAACTCAACTCAGCCAGGCCTAGTCGTGACCCCCCTCCCCCCCCCCAGCCTTTCACCTCTTCCTCTCTTTCTCTGTCCTCACCTCTCATTTTTCACAGTCTATCTTTTCAGCTGGCGATACTGTATTTCCCCGGCTAAAGTGTGCGATGCAGCAGCGCCTTCTGGCGCGATTAAATATTTAGACGGCTGTCTATGTAGATGGCGGCCTCGGAGACACGGAGGAATAATCTGCGAGACAGCTGCTGTAGCACATCTGGGTGTCACTGATAGCAAGAGGAAGGTGTGCGGCTGGTGTTGCTGTGGAGGGGGAGACTTAAGAGACACAGCTGTCAATCAGCCGGGTGGCACAAGCATCCCGCACGGTGGGCCGGCTCACACAGACTGACGCCTGACGGACTGAGGCTGCCATTGACGTCTGAACTGAATGCACGTTTTTTTTTTTTTTTGGTGAAGACCAGGCTTGCAAAAATACTTTAAAAAATATATCCGTTCAGCCTGCCTACACCCCGATCTAATCCAGTCAATCTCATGTTAGCGCTGTGCTGCAATGAAGTAAAAAGGCAGCAGTTAATGACTTCCCTCGTTCAGTGATAGTCTGACTTCCTGCAGGAGACATTTGGTTTTTTTTAAATAGTACTGATCCTTGTTTAGGTTTGCTGGTAACGGGGGGTGGCTGTAGGTGCAATGTGTCGGAACATTTGAAGAAGATTGAGTGTGAAAAGCCGCCCACCTCTTCCCCCTGCACTCTCTTCATCCGCCAGCAGCCTGAACTTGGAGGCTACACAGCGGCGCTGCGAGGCCGGCTGGCCTGAAAATCACTTTGTGTTCCTCTCCCAGGCACATGCGATATGGATGCGTCTCGGCTCGGCTCAGGCCCTCCCGACACCGTGATTAATGGCACTCGCTTCTCTCCCCATCTCATTCTGTTACTGTCAGAGTTAAGTGGGCCGAAGACAATAATAAACAGTCAGTCTTCTGTGAACCCCCTAACACGATCATTCCACCCCACCCGATTCCCCCTTTCCAATGAGAAAAAGAGGAAGAGAGATGGAGTGAGAGATAGAGAGGGTGGGGTGTGTGTGTGTGTGTGTGTGTGTGTGTGTGTGTGTGTGTGTGTGTGTGTGTGTTGCACAAGGTAGACAAATGCGTAGTTAAAGACCCAGAAATGGGGCTCAGTAATGAAACTGGATGCTGGAAGATATGTCAGTGAATCAGATTGTCTCATAAGCATGTGAAGTTTACAGAATGCAAAGGGGCACCGCTTGGTTTAATTCTCAAAGGACAACAATAGTTTGAGTGCAGGGTTTAGGTTTTTAACTACACATTATTTATTTTATATGTATACTTACATGTTATACCTGGATTTCCTAATGTGAGCTTTCACCTCCATCTCCATACAGTATGAGGCAATTAGCATAGCCAAGAAACGTACACATACATGCATGTCATATATTTGCATGGTGATGCTGTTTACGTACAGTTTGATTTTAAAAAGGCTCCTCTGCATTACCTCACAGCAATGATGCAATGCTGACGTCAATGAATATAGATGCGATCTTCCCTGTGATCATTAAACAACACATGGAAGTATCTTACAGATGTTAGTCCTGTATGGAAGTAAATAGCATAGTAGGAAACATAGCAAATTGTTTTGCAAAATGGTTATTATTTTATTTTATTATTATTTGTCCTCTGCTTTACAGGGAGTCTTGCGTATGCAACTTCCCATATATCTTTTCAGATGCATTGAGAAAAGAAAAGAGCTTGTTTGTTTCCAAACAAAGATGTATTGGTTACGAACATTACATAATCATTAGGTAATCCTCAGCAATGATGTCTATGCACAGTATACGTCACATGATTTAACCCAGGTCGACCTCTCTCATCCATCATGTCAACATGTACCCATTCAATTATTTACAACTCGACACTCGCTAGATATCAGTAACCTACATGACAATCTAGGTGATGCATTCAAAAGGTGCAACATAGTCTGAATGTAGTGATTATAATAAATATAATAAACCCCAAAGATTTGGACACATGATGCAGTAAAAAATGGTAAACATCTTTACCCAAAAAAGATGACTCATTTTCTCAATATTGACTACCATAACTTGTCATGACAAAAACCAAATGACACTTACTAAAAGAAGCGTTATGTCATAAACGTTTCTGACTTGTTTATAATCATCACACGTTCATGTCACTCTTATGTAGATACCATCCATCCATCGCCGTCCGCTTATCCGTGGTCGGGGCGCGGGGGGAGCAGCTCCAGCAGGGGACCCCAAACTTCTAGTAAAGTCTTCAAGTAAAGTGTAACTGACATTTTTCTGTTTCAAAGGGTCAGAAGCCAAAACAGTTGGGAACCACTGACGTATAGGAAGAAGCTGATTAAGAAAGTACCTCTTTCAGGGCCTTCAGGATCAACTCTAGAATTGTGACCGACTGAGAGAAAAGGAAGAGATTGACATAGCTGCAGCCAGAAAAAAAGCAAAACCAAGACACTTGGATCTCAGACCTGCCGTTTTAGTCACTAGTGACTTGTCTCTTCCTGCAACTCCAGCCTCCTCCTCCTCCCTCCCCGGACCTGTCACTTCACTCTGCCATATCCTCTTCAGTCGAGCACTCCCTCCTCCTCTCTCTGTCTCTGCAAGACATCGACCAAACCCGCCTCACATGCGACACAGTACTCAAACAGCAGTAGCATCGCTCAATCCTCCTAGGGTTTCCGTGCACAAGCAGGAATAAAGGGCCAGACTTTGAGTTCCAGTCACTGACCTTGGTTTCAGGGCCTCAAAAGCCTCCGCCGAGGCCGTGAAAACCCTTCGCCATCATTACATCCTCCCTTCCTCCTCCTCCGCCTCTTCCTCTTCTTCTTCTCCTCGTCTGTTATTACTGGGGATGACCTGCCTCGCAGCACAGGGCTCAGTGACCGAGAAATCCTCCGGCTCACACCGTCTCCATCCTCCTTGCTGCCGGTGGATTGTCTTTGTGTCTACCGGAGTGGCCTCGGAGAAATGAAGTGCCATGATCTCATCACGCCGAGCCCATTGTTTTCACCCTCATGCACACTGTGTAATAGCCATGGAGATAAGGGGATGATTCAGGCCTTTCACGGAAGGAAATGTGAAAAGCCTGCCTGTGAAAAAGTGAAATTACTGTTTTGATGGCTTTTGATGGTGGGGGGCATAATTGCTGGATGGAAGGAAGGATGGAGGGGGAAATGCACATAGGAGATTAGTATTTCTAATATTGGAGATGGTTGGTAGGAGGCCTGCGCAAGGTTAAGCACGCAGTGGGAAGTTCTAATGAAGCTGCCATGTACTGTATGTAGAATAGCAGATTGACAAAAATAGCTCATTGTTCTTCCTTCCAAAGCAACATTTGCCCCTTTTGGATTGAAACTACATTCTTGATGCAAGCACTGATTATGATATTGTACAGTGTTCATTGCCATAGTAACGGTGATTATTTTCACATTGTTAGTGCATGAAATGGTCGCCGGAGCCTTCAGAAAATGGGAAACAAGCTTAAGTATTTTTGGCATCTGGCATACGGCTCATCAACGCGTGCATACAACACGGGTCGAAGGATTACAGCTTGTAGTAATGACAGGGGCAAAGCGTAAATAGTATAAATACTCCATGGGATTATAATTAGCCTTACTCTGTGCATTTAGACACACTCAAGTGGAACTAAAACCCTTATTGACTTCTGGAGACAATTTCATATTAATTGGATGCCTGGATTGGACTACTTTCTACGGTTTGTTTGCGAGCTGCTGACAAATGCGCCGCCCTGGAATAACCGAGTGCGTAGCGGATTAGCATTAGCCACAGAAACTCCACCTTCATCGCCGTCACCTGGGCTGACAACGATTGCGCCGATGGAGAGGACGGGAATCAAAAGGGAGTCAGAGCAGCTTTGAAGTTGTCTAAAAAAGTGCAAAAGGCGATCGATGTGAGAGGCAGGCTGATAAGATACGGCACATGCTGGTAGGGCCGTGTCCTCTGGGCGGAGAGACAGGGTTTCCTGGTGATGCTGGGGCCCGGACACAAGAGGAATTAAATGCGACTCTTGTCCACCACCGCCGGCCCCTTGAACACACACATAAACACACACTCCATTTCATCTTCCAACTCAGCATTCAGCATGTCCTCCTCCCTCTTTGTCTCCCACTCTTCCTCCCTCGTTCTATCTGCACGCCGGCCACAGATTTCTCCCTTATTTTCCATGCAGAAGTGGGGGAAAGTTGTAAAGCTAATTAAGGAGCGGGGATGCAGCAGCTCGACAGATGTGCATTGAGATGGGTGCTATTGAGTAGCGGGGATAATGGTGTGTGGACCTGGCGGGCAGCGGGGTTGTGTTGGAGGGAGCTCCTACCTGGGCGTGCATGTTAATCAGCGCGCCTGTCTGTTGAGAGCTGGGGAATTAAGGGGGAAGGGAAGCGTGTCGCCAGCCTCCAGTGAAGAGACAAGGCTGGCAAGCTGATTAAGAGCACAAATTTGCCAGTTTGGTCAGACAGGGAGATATGTGCACGAAGGAGGAAAAGGGCAAGAAAGGTGTGTATTGATTAACAGTGCTGCTGGTGGTGGACTTTAGGGGGAAAAAACTGCGTAGAAATCTACCTACCATTGTCAAGCTAAATATTTCACAGTACTCAAAGGTATCACAATACTTCGAAGGGGCAAAAATCACAAAATGGCCATCGCATATCTGTGGGGAAGCTGTGAAAGTTGTTGATAAATGTTAATAACTTAATGATTTCTCAACCCGGCTCTGAGATTTCTGCCTGTGAAAACTCACTTTGCCTGCACTCTGGACCACAAAACTCACAGCCTGATGAATTTCATGACATTCACAGTCTCCTTCACGTCCACACGCATTTTCAGCTGCTCAATAATGGAGGACAGAGCCCCAGTATGAGCGAGCAACATCCCAGTGATGAAAGCGTTTGGCTTGTTTTCCTGCCTCCGTGCTGTATTTTACATCAAAACGCTGAATCCTGCTAGTCACTGACTGATGACCACTGACATAACCCAAAGATTACTTTTACTCAAAATGACTGGGCCTTTAAATAGCCCTTGCAAGTCATTGATCTGCTCTAACTTACAATGCATGGCAATGTGCAACATTGAGAACAACTATACTGTATGTTCACCAAACTAATGTTCATATTATATCATATTCATAGACAGAGTTTAAAAGTATGTGCACATTTCATAGGAAATCTAAAGTATCATACTCACAGTTACAATACAAAAATGACACTCATATTTTTAGATTGTGTTTTTCATTCCACAAAACATTGCAATGTACAATATCCTGTAATCAACCCTCATTAACAAAATGAAACCAGTTATTAAACAGGTCCTCTTATAATAGAAAATCGTTTTTAGAAAAGCAAGACTGTCGCAATGTCCAAGGTTCAAGGTAGAATTTATTCCAGAACATAATTGCATTATTTCAGTGCTACAGTGTACACAACAAGGATAAATACAAATGAAAAAAACAAGTACAAAGACAGTAATGCGCATGTAGTATTAAGTTGAGTAAAGTGCAATAGTGCCATGATGTAAGGTGGCTCGTTTTATAATGTCTATAAAAAGCAGATTATAATGCCATACATTGTAATTGCAATGTCTTATAGTCCTTGTGCATTGTCAATTAACAATGTAAGCGCTGAAACAATTATGTTATATGAATTATATTGTATGACTCAACCAATCATTTCAGTCACATTCGCTGCCTTCAACCTGCTGCTTCTTCTCTCTGATTTTTATTCTTGTAAAAGGAATTTGTTTTGATTTTGGACTGTTGGTCAGATAAAAAACAATGGATAAAGATGGATTACATGATTAATAAAATAATGAGTCCCTACAATAATTTCAGCAAATTATCACACAACCAAAGTTACGAAATGTACCACAAAAAGGGCACCTGCTTGGATGCCAATTAGCAGCTTTTCTCATGAAAGAGGCAGATTTAAGGTTATGAGTGCAATGTTAGACAATAAACACATTTTGAATCATCTGTGTCCTAGCAAAAACATGTAAAAAAATATTTTTCTAATGTCCAAATTAATAAAATTAATAGCTTATTAAGCAGACAAACAGCAACAACAAAGTTGCACGGATCAAACTAACCAACAGGGAGATAAATCAGAGGGTTCAGAAATGCTCAGGGTTTATTTAGTTACTTCAAGTCTTTACTGCGTCTTTTTTTATTTATTTTTTTATTTAGTATTGATATAATTTTCTAAACCACTTACTGTGACGGGAACACTGCACTTTTTGAATAGAAGTTTGAAGCAAAACTCCTGTCTGATATTATAATTAAATAAGAATAGAGATTTGCTTTAGTGACACCTTGTAAACAACACAGAAGTTTGTCACACATGAGTAAATAATAATTCCCTCCTTCAGATAGATGCACAGCTTTATGCTTTCTTCACCCAGATATCTCTGCACGTTTTTTTAATTAGAATTATCTCCCTTTTCACCAACACAGCCTGATCTCATTTCTCCGTAATTGTTATTATTTACACAGGGAAGGTTTGCCGGTATTTATCGACATTTACTTTCCCAGATCTCAGTGTCTGTCGTCGATAATGAGCGGGGGGGGGGGGGGAATTATTTTTAACACCCAGTCATTATCTGTGTGTTCAAGTAGTCTTCCTTTTAATATGCTAATGCGGCTGATATAATCAGCTGGTAATTGTGAAACACTTCAAGTACGACACATTTTGTGGCACTCTTCTCCCGAATGAAGAAATCACAGCCAGTCAGCGGCACAGAGCTGCGGTTGAATGGATCTGTTTGTGTTCCCGGGAGACGCTGTGGACGGAGCGCCCGCCACTCGATCCTGCGTGGCACAAATCCAGATCACACACATACTCCTATAGAAATGTGTAGGCTGCTGTGAAAGCCGTATCTCTGTTAGTGATGCCACCACCACTACCACCACCACAACCCACTTCTGCAGCTTTTTTTTTTCTCTTTCTCATCTAGCTTTTTAGTCTTAAAAATCCACCTTTGATTACCACTGATCCTCCCACACAGTTGGTTTATACCTGCGTGCTATTCATGTCACAACATCTTAAATTAATCTTTTTTTTATTGTGCGTTAACCAGAGAGATGAAATAAGTGTTCTCCCCACGTCCTCCGGGGATGCTGGTGCTTTTTCTGTGGGAGAGGATGGGATCCTGACTTTGTTTTTCTCCTTCGGCTGTTATTTCCCTGAAGAGAAGAGCAGAGTGAAGGGAGCTATGAGTGATCGACTCTGCCTTTATTCTCCAGGTTTTCGGGGGATTTGAAGTTATTGAAAGTCTGGGGATGGGCGACAGCTCGGAGATGTCTGTGTGATGCCTTTATGTGTCTGCGTGCATGCACGTGTCCGGCCTTGCAGGTCTGCGAGACAGAGGGCATCGGCTCCATGTTCTCAAATACCATGTTATTGTTGCGGCCAATCATTTCTGCTCACACATGACATCTCTCCCAGATTGATTTCATTCAGCTGTAGAGGGCGGCAAGATCAAACAAACGTTGTCTGAAATAGTGCCGGCGGTGCAGGGAAGAGGAATGGGGGTGGGGGTTTGGGGGGAGCTTGCTTGCTTGAAAGATGAAGTGAGGGATGGAGACGGAGAGAAAGAGAATCAGTCATCCAGTCAGCACTGTGCCATGTGGTGACATGGTTTTGCGGTGGAAGGTGTTACTCCATAAACCAACAAGCCTTTTCACAACAAGGTGGCTTTTTTTTGTAGAGGTGGCAATGGGGCACTATTCCTTCACGATGCCTCTGAGTACCCATGCAAGGAATAATGGATGCGTAATATGGAACGACAGCTTGCAGAGCACTATCATTAATGTTGTAATTCACTTTTAGTGTTTCTACTATTGCGCTGCAACAGGAGGCACAGATGTCACCTGAATCTGCTCCTTCTAGCAGCCAGAGCACACCCGGTTTTCACCAGCTGTCTTGGAACGCACACTGCCAGCCCCACCCCCCCACCCCCCCCATGTGTGTGTGTGTGTGTGTGTCTGTGTGTCTGTGTGTCTGTGTGTGGTACATGTAGTCAAGTCTTGCTAGCCTTTTGAATACAAGTTAGGGTTTTTGGACATACGATTTTTCCGTTAGATGGCATTTTGTGTTTGTTACATTTTGGTCCTAAACTCTAGCCTGGAAATCTCAAATCCGAAAGAGTAAGGGTCTGGCAATGAGTAATGAAAATGGTCCAACTTGAGGGGCTGCACCAAGCATGCATTTGGAAATCTCACTGCATGCAATTGGATAACACTACGACGAATCACAACTATACATGGGATGACGTATCCAGAGCCCCATACGCATAATGGATTTGGGATGTGTGATTTTGGGTTAATGTTGAAAGAATGGATAATTTGTTGGGGAACAATAATCAATAAAATAAAGCATAGACTATATAGCGATGCAGTGGGGTCGGTTTAAAAGTTGTTTTAGGTGATATTTTGTCTCATTCTTTCAAAGTGCAGTGCTTTCTTTTATGCAGCAACATGCAAAACAATAAGTAAATAATGATATGGATTTCATGGATAACCGAGGCTCTCATTGAAACAGGTGCGATTAGCATATTGTTTGTTTCATGCTGCACCGTAGGCCTATTTGTGTTGTACAGGGACCTATATGGAAATGAGTGCTTTGAAAAAAAATGAACAAAAATGTATCCTATTTCTTTAAAAAGGGGCACAAATTTACTGTGAAGATCATGCTGGCAGCACCACAGAGGGAAATGTCAGAAAGGGGAGGAAAAAAAAAGGTTCAAAGAGAAAATAGCTGACTGACTCTGTAAGTGAAGCTAAGCTCAAAATGAAAAATGTTCATTATATGCCCGTCAAGGTGAAAGGAAGCCATCTCCTCGCCGCTGCAGTTAAAACGTCGACCTCTCCTTCTCTAAAGGGTGAAAAGAGGAGAAATGGAAAAAGAGGAGAAAACGTGTGTGTGTGTGTGCGTGTGTGTGTGTGTGTGTGTGTGTGCGCGTGCGCGAGTGACTAATCTGAGTTGCAGTTCAGACAGGGGCAGCGATGTTAATGGTGCTGCTCAGTAAAATGACCCATACATCCGTTTCTTAATACATTTTACAGTGCTTCAGAGGTCCTCATATTTTCCCCTAGTCAGCAGTGTTTGTGTATCATTGTTGTGTGTGTGGGCGTGACCTCGACAACAAGCACCACGGCCTCTCGGACCTCTGCTTGTCTCTTTGTGTGTACTTGCTCATGTTAAGGCTGTTAAATCGCACTCAGGAAGCATTTTATTCAGCAGCGATGCAGAATGTTATGGTCGACCTCCGCGGATCACAGATGCTGTCCCCGGTGCCTCATTACTGACAATTTATATAATCTAATGTTACTCGAATCACTCGCTGTGCTGGCAAATGTGTTTATTTTTTTTTAAAAGAGCTCTCATTCAGCGTTAACACTACAGCCACCATGATGCTACAAAATCCCTGAAAAATAACCCAAACAGCAGGTGGGAGCTGAGCGGCTGACCGCGTCTTTTGACAAAGAACTTCAGGAACAACCGTGGCCTGACTGCAAATGAGGTGAAGCCTCACAGTTTTGATTTGTTGGATTCTGTGCCCGTGCCAAAGCCCGTTACAATTTTCATAAGGATTTGATGCCAGCGTGGTCACCCTTAACTATCTGTTATGCATTATGAGCTAACCTTCCACCTCACTATCTTATTTCTTACTGCAGTGTTGGATGTGGATGTTTTACACATTTTCTATGAATGTGAACAGCATTTAACAACATTAAAGTACTCTAGGGCACAGGTCTTAAGCCAAGGACCCCTTAACTGAAAAAGAGACGGAGCAGGGACCCCCTACTACATATATTGTATAAAATGAAGTTGCATATTAAACTGGGCCTACAGTAATGTGTAGGGCAGCCGAAAACCTTTGCGCTTACCTTTTTTTTTTGCATAGAATACTAAGCTATTAAAATAGCCTAATAATTGTTTGCATAGTTTTATAAATCATCTTTTAATGTTAAACATACATGTGGCACTGCCTGTGGATGGCTGCCTTAGTGACTATCATACCTATAGGCCAGAAAGCAGTGGGGATTTATATTAGCTAATAATATGTTGGATTCACGTTAAGACTTAACAATAATTTGGAGGCCCCCCTGTATCGACTCTGAGGACCCCCTGTTGAAGATCCCTGCTCTAGAACTCTGAACTCAGTGCAGATATTATATCCCATCAATAGAAACCTCTCTGCGTTTCAAAGCCTTTGTCCTCTTTTGCCTTTTGTAATGTGTTGTTCATTTGTGAAAAGTTTAAAGGTTAAGTTTGGTGAAATTCCATGAAAAGACCAAAACAAACATTCTACAAACAAGTATTGTGTGTCTATCAGAGCCCGATATATATTCTTCCTCTGTGCCATAAAGCTCCATTTATGTTAAAAACACATCAATGGGCCACAATGTTGCCCTAGGTGACATGTTCCTTCATTACCACGAACACACACTCAATCCCACATACAGCATTTTGCTGCTGGAAATTCCTACTAAAGCAAAAATTGTGTTTAAATCCACCGCTAAAAATAGTCCCCAACAAATGCACTATTCCCTCCTGTTTGAGTAACATTTGTTAAACTACAGTGGCCAGCTGTTAAAGGAAATTACTAAGCCTTTTTTAAAAAGGAAACTGTGTATTTTTGTGTTATGTATAAGTGTTCAGCAGGAACCAATGGGCTTGAAGCTGACAAGGTAGAGAAGAATTGAGAGACGGACTAACACATTATTGGTTTTGGTCTTTTCATGGGTTGTTGACAGTAAGACAAATATAGAAAAACTAAAACCCAGCATCATGCTTTAACTGTTACGTTTCTAGCATGTCAAAGTAAGATATAGACTTACTATATTACTATAATGTGACTATATGAAGTGAACATCAGGCCATTGATTATTCTTTGTGATATGGGGCAGATACAATACCTCTACACTAACTTTTCTGATGTTTCTCTTCAAAGTCATAGTCCCATGTCAGTTGAAGGGACAATGTCTCAGAGGCCATCACTCATATAGGGATTTCATATTTGGGTAATTGAACTTCATTCTAACTAGGGCCGGGTAGCGCCATAATTTCCCGATTTGATTCCGATTCACAAGGTCCCGTTTTCGACATCACTTAGGTTAGGTGGAATTTCAATTTTGCTTGGATTTAAAAACAGATTCTCAGAACTTGTTCTGTAAATTTTAAAAGCACAAAGCAACCTTGCACTATTTTTTTATAGTGCACCAGGTTAATGTTTACATTAAGAACTGACCCCCAAAATGTCATGTGACGTTCTTAAGCATCCATGGTAAAAAGGCATATATTAAAAGATTGATTTCAGGATTTTATTAATCATTATCAGATCACTCACACAGAGATCAATTTTAATTGGAGAATCAATTACTTTAGCCCAGTCCTGATTCTAACATGTACCGTTAGGTCCGGAAATATGACTGAGATCAGGTAATTGACTCGGCCATTGTAGAATATTCCACTTTTTTGCCTTGAAAAACGCCTGGGTTGCTTTTGCAGTATGTTTTGAGTCATTGTCCATCTGTACTGTGAAGTGCCGTCCAATCAACTTTGTTGAATTTGGCTGAATATGAACAGACAGAATGTTCCTATAGACTTCAGAATTCATGCAGCTGCTTCCATCTTCTGTCATATCATCAATAAACACTAGTGACCCAGTGCCACTGGAAGTTGTGTGCATGCCTATGCCATTACACTGCCTTCCCCATGTTTTATAGATGATGTGGTGTGCTTCGGATCAAGAGCCGTCCCAAGCCTTCACCATGCTTTTCTCTTCCCATCATTCTGGTACAGGTTTATCTTAGTTTCATCAGTCCAAAGAATGCTGTTCCAGAACTGGGCTGGCTTTTTGAGATGTCTTATGGCAAACTCTAAATCTGGCTTTTCTATTCTTGAGGCTTATGAATGGTTTGCACCTTGTGGTGAACCCTCTGTATTTGCTCTCGTGAAGTCTTCTCTTTATGGTAGACTTGAATAATGATACGCCTACTTCCTGGAGAGTCTTCTTCACTTCACTAGAGGTTGTGAAGGGGTTCTTCTTTACCGTGGAAAGGATCCTGCGATCATCAACCACTGTTGTCTTCCGTGGACGTCCGGGCCTTTTTGTATTGTTGAGCTCACCGGTGCGTTCCTTTTTTCTCAGAATGTACCAAACTTGGCCACTCCTAATGTTTCTGCCATCTCTCTGATAGATTTTTCCTTTTTCTGCAGCCTAAGGATGGCCTGCTTTACTTGCATTGAGAGCTCTTTTGACTGCATGTTGTGGATTCACAGCAACAGCTTCTAAATGAAAATGTCACACCTGAAATCAACTCCAGACCTTCTATCTGCCTAATTGATGAAGAAATAATGAGGGAACAGCCCATACCTGCTCGTGAAACAGCTTTTGACTCAATTGTCCAATTACTTCAGGTCCCTTGAAATAAGGGGCTTATGTATGAACATGTGTGTAATTCCTTCCTCCAATTTTGATGTAAATACCCTCAAAATAAAACTGAAAGCCTGCACTACAATTTCATCTCGATGATTTCATTTCAAATCCATTGTGTCACTGTCCAAACATATCCAGACCTAACTGTATATGTAGAGGGGAAATACATATTAGAGACAACGTCTTTTTTAAGTACTTAACTATAAAACATTTACCGAAACTGAAATAGTCATTTCTTGCCCTCTTAAAGAACCGAACTGAGTAACGTATCACTGTCCAACACACTGTCTGCTCATTTTCTTACAGAAAGTGGTTAGCATAGTGTGGCGTTGACATTGGACTTCACTCTCAGCATCAGCAACACGTGATTTCTCAGCTTCCCAACGCCTCCAGTCTCTCAAAGGTAGGTTAACTCACTTTCACACTACACACATGACTGATGGATACCTAGAAGGGCACTGGGAGAGCACAGACCTCCACCAAGGCATGCCCCTATGCCACAATGTTAATGCAGTGTGACTTTTCCCACTCAATTCTTTCCAATCCGACACTACATGAATGCAGCACAAACACCATATCTCGCATTGGTGACGAGATGGTGTATCCTCCTCGTGATTCAGATCCACTCCAAAATTCTTCCGGGTTCTTCCTTGGCCCATGCTCCACCCTTCCACCAAGTTTCATGAAGTTCGTGCCATTACTTTTTTTGTAATCTTGCCTACAGACAAACCGAGCCAAAAACATGATCTTCTTGGCGGAGGTAATGACATACTGTACGAGGAAAAAACAGTAGCAAAACAGTTTGCCCTCTCAGAATTCAGGATATTATGGATCGGTGCATAAAAACTGTTCTTTTCTTTTTAGTATAAAAAGCAAAGCAACTCATTTGCTAGTGCTGCAACAACCTAAAAGTAAAATGAAGAGAGATCTTTTTCAGTATGCTGCGTCAGTACTGTCTCATTATTTAGCTCATTTTCTAATTAAAACTGTCTCAGTAGGTCTCTAAATGCCATATTGACTTAAGTTACAAACCAGAAATACCATTTTTCTTCTTTTGCCATTTTGTGTAATGAGCCACTGTTTCCGCGTCCCTCTGCACAGTGTTGAAAATGCTTTCTTCTTGTCAGCTCGTGCTTTTTATGCAGACGGTTAAAAGGCATCAGAACAGACTCATTGGAATGATAATCTGGTGTGTCTGCACTTATGGAGAATATCTCGAAGCATGTCAGACTTGCATCAAAGCCGTTGTTGTAATTTTCTTTTCAAGGGCAACTTGAAAGAGGAGTCAGGAAGAAAGTGGCATTAGTTTCTTGTTTTCTCCTACAAGGCAGCCAGTTTGAAAGTAACCCAGCGCTTTTTGATGGGCGTGTAGGATGATTCAGCAGGAACCCAACAGCCCATGTGACTGATTCACATTTAAACATAAACAGGAATATGGCGGCTCCAGGGAGCTCCGCAGAGGAATGGAAAGTAGCCCCAAATTTCACCGCAGCAAATCAAACGTCTTTTTATTTAACTCTTCCTTTCTGCTTTCCCTGCCTCTACGGCTCCCTGTAGCATTGTGCACACATAACAGCGCCTACTGATTGGGCTTATTTGAAGCACGTAGCCTGACAAAAAAAATGGAGAGGAGGAGATTTTCCCGTGTCACAACGGGATTGAATGTGGTTCTCCAGAAGAGGAGGGCCTGAGAGGATTATATGGCTCAGTGGGCGCTGTATTGTGTGGGGAGTGGATACAGCAGGTACCCACCGAATCCCAGCCAAGAGACAGACACAGTGTTGCTAGGGATAATGTTGCCTCCCAGCAATTAAACTCTGGAGGTTTTGGAGTGGTTTAGGAGGAAGCTTGTTAAATTATCCCATCGCTTCTTTCGCCGTTTCTCTCCCTGTCGCTCTGCCTCTGTTAACAGCGTTTCTTCCCTTTTTACTGTTTTACTCCATGTAAAGCTATAAGGGGAGCCATTTGCCTTGAATGCTTTGCTGCCTAATTGAATCCTCCCCTGTTGGTTCATTGCATCTTTTTCAATACACACATATAGAATGCACACAAATTGAGACATGAGGGAAAACTGCACCTACACCCTCACTCTGTTAAAGTAAAGCCACACTAAAAATGCCAAAAGCTGCCGGTTGATGGCAGCTTTGAATTAGGAACATATACGCTTTTGAAAAACAAGACATTTAAGCTCTGAAATAGTCATAATAATCGCTTTATATTAAGAATTTGGTCATAAGAGGGATACTCACTTTGTAATGCCACTTTTCACAATTTGTACAATAATCCAATAATATACAGTAACATTGAAAAATAATTACTTATTTTTCTGTTTATATTATAGTATAAGCACATTCTGCTCGTAATACTTCTGTACTGTTACTAAAGTAACATTTTAAGAATTGTTTTATTAAATCAATCAAAAGTATTGATTATTATTTATGGTTGGCATTCTTTTCAGCAATAACCATTCAATGTATTCACATTTTCTCCACACCTTTCTATATAGTTGTTTTTATATTATCTATCTTATCTTTTTATCTTTTGTCATGGATTCAAATAGCCTACTTCTGCATGCCTACAATTCTGTTTTATTGCTGACAAAATAGCTACTCAACAATTTGACAACACCCCTGGTTACTAGTGGTAACCAGGGGTGTTGTCAAATCAACCAGGACTGAAAACTTAAATGATTCTTCTATCTCTGGACCACACAAAACCAAAAGTGGTGTGCATTAAAACAGACATGGACATGACGCAATCCAGTACCAGTTACCAAACAGAGAACTTAACACCAGACCCCTGAAACACTTTGTCTCCATTTTGCCTTTGAGTTCAACCTCCATAAAACTCCTGTCTTGCTTTTTGTTTTTATGAGGGAGAGGTGGTGCTCACTAACTTTGACCACTGTCCTCGTCCTCGGGCAAACAAACAGCCCATTTCAAAGGTGAAAGTCCATGCCATTCCTCTAGAAAAAAACATTCTCTCATTTATTTCCAAATGTGACACTGTTCTTCCTAATACCCTTGGGACTTCTGTGTCCGTAGTTCCAGGTCGGTTCCCAACAGCACAGCAATGCTGCGTAAACCTCTTTTCCACACCCCTATACGCACACACACACACACAGACACACACACACACACACACACAGACACACACCCCAAGGTAACTGTGGGTAGTAGAGCCCCAAAGCTTCGTCGTCCAGGACAAATTGGTAGCAAGCGGCTCATTTACTCGGAGCCGTCATGAATGGACTGTGCCGTGACTGTGTAAACAAGTGCAAAGACTCCCAAGGGCATTCCTGCATAAATAATGACTCCAAGAGATGTTTGCCATTTGTACCACTCACTGGTTGCAGACATGGGTCAGCTAGTCTCCTCTATGGGGAGTCTTCAGTAAACAACAGCCGCCGTGTCCATTAACGACTGTGTGGAAAGTTTACCTGGTCACAGGTGCAAGGGGTGGTCTCCCAGGCTCGGGGATATTGGGAATTGATTTGGCTTCTTCCTCCACTTGTTTGGAAGCTTTTGGTTTTTCGGAGACTAACTTGCAGCCGCTATGCTTTGGTCTGAACCGTAGTAGAAGTTAAAGCTTACGTGTTTACTTTATTATGTGTTTGTACTTGGTTGGTTTACGTTCACACTACCCCAGCTTAAATCAAGGCAGGACTCAAAAGTAGGTTACTTTGTCATGATGACATTTGAGTGATTTTGTTTTGTCATCTTGCCCGGGTAGAGATTTTGACGGCAGGTGAGAAGTCAAAACGCATCACATCTCCTGTCATTTTAGCCGAGCTTTGGCTTGCCGGCAGTCTACTCTAAAAACACAGAGTAGTAGTTGAGTATGAGTGCCATTTTTTCTTTTGGTTAGTCTTTGCAAGCATGGCGGACTAGGAGGGAGCTTCCTGTTGTTGTTGTTGTTGTTGTTGTAGGTTAATATTGTACAAATTGTTTTCCTGGAAGGTGAATAAAACATCAGTTGTATTGTTCTCAACTCCCAAAATTTACCAGACAGAAATATTCAGCACTGGAAGTTTGGTAAATTGCTCCACACACTCTCTGTATGAATGCACCTGAGGTTGACTTTAGAGGAGGGATTAATGTGGCTAGTCTTACTTTGATTAGGATATTTCAGGTTCTCCCTCGGTGTGTGACTGAAATTCTCTGTTTCTATGACAGTTTAGAGGACCTGCCTTTAGAGACATTGTACAAGAATTTGACCAAAAGGTGTTTTTTCCAAGAAGAAGTAAGATGTTTAAGTCAGGTATCTTACTTGGTTATCGCATAATAGCCTAATTAGACTATGGCTGTGTCTCAAACCGCCTACTTCGGTCAGTACACTGCTAATGTACACTGACCACTTACTGCCGTAGTGCCCACTGTCGATGGTTAGTATTGTCCCAAATGGAACACTTATGATAAAGCACTTACCGGAAATGACGAGCGGTCGGCTCGGCTCGCCGCCTCTCAAAATCTGATGAAAATCTTCTAAACTGACCTTAGTTGATCTGAAATGAAGACAGATTCAGCAACTGCATGGCCTATTTCTCGCTTAAAATGTCTTCAGAAACACGTTTCGGTGAACTATTTTCGTAAAATTCGAGATCGTATTCCAAACGAGCCGCCATCTGGCCGCCATTAAGCTCGGATGTAAAATCTGCGAGAGCTAATATGCACGTGACGCGTTCGTCCAATCAGCTGCCGGTCGACGTCCCTGGTCCCTCCCCTTTCCGCTTTGTAGTCAAGATGGCGCAGGTTTAGTGTGCGTAGTGTCCATCGTTCTACACTGAACTTTTTGACTTTTTTTAGGGGGTCATCCGGGTACTTTCAGTGCACTGACTTTTTCGTTATCTACACTATATACTTAAAACTAAGTGTGTGAAGTGTGCAAGTAGGCGGTTTGAGACACAGCCTATGAGCTAATACTGGTTATTGGTATGTTACAAGGCTAAGCTAAACTAAGCTCTTATAACAAAGAAACATAGCTACTGAAAGCTAACCTAGCACATACAATTAATGGTATTGTCTCCTTTCCCTGTGTAATGCTTTTAACGTGAGTGAGACCTAATCTTGCCTGGTTGAGTGTATACTTTCCTACCTAAGAGGGGTTGTGCTGTGTTAAACTGACTCACCCAGCCGCTGTTGCAATTTGTCAGAGCCGGGCCTGCTTGCTTTGGTGACAACACCCTCTTGAGCGACCTCTGCTCCGGGTCTGCTTTCTGGCATCCTTCGCTGGCGTCAACACTCCGCAAGCCATGTTGGGGGAACAAGAAATGTCTCTTCTTTTTTTTCGTCCATAATGTTTATCTCCAGCGTGTGTGGCCTGTGGTGTCCTTCTGCTTGAGGCTCTCCGCCTCTGCTTCCTGAATCAATCCCCTGAATGAATGTCATCCCTCCCACCTGCCGGTTAGGCCGGGTTTAGTCTATATCGAAGACGTTTCATTTGCCGCCGGAAATTCTGCCGGATGTCCGTCATTTCTGCCAGATGTCTGTCACCTTCCGCTTTCTTTGTGTTGACATTCTAAACTCTGATGGATTTATGAGGACTATGGTTAACTTCTCCTCAGATCTCTGCAGGATAAATCCAAACAGCTAGCTAGACTATCTGTCCATTCTGAGTATTCTAAAACAACCTTTGAACGTACACATGTTCCATCAAAACAAGTTCCTTCCAGAGACACCGTTGCTCTGTCTGGCGCTTAGCGCCGCCCAAGACGATTGTGATTGGTTTAAAGAAATGCCAATAAACCAGAGCATGTTTTTCATCCATCCTGGAAAGCTGTGTGGACTAGCAAGACCCTCCTCCGCAGTGTTGTAGAGGAAGGTCTGGCAATGTGAGACTAGGCCGGGTTAAATTAGCATCACACAAACATGCCACCCTCATGTGTCACGTGTCAGTACTGACCCTATTGGTGCTAACTACATTCACTGAAAGACCTGTCGTAACAGTTAGGATGTGTTCAACGAAGAGGTTACTTTTATTTTCTGTTAGTTTGACTTAATACGTTTTCCGTGCATGAGCACATCATATGTAGTTGATATAATCAACTCTGAACCTGACTGACCGTTATCCCGTACAGCCACACAACCATAGCTATAAACTGCCACTGAACTGCACTCTTCCTCTTCCCCTCCACTTTGTTCAAGAAGCAGTGGTGCACTGACCTGATAAAATCTCCAGCTCCGTGAGCATTGTGTTCTTTTGAACTCTGCAGTCAGCTATGTTTTTAGACGGCCACCCAGGCTGCAAGCAGCACTCCAAATTGTGTTTCATAATTGTTTGGCATATGGGTTTCCGCTCCGAGCGTGGGTTTGAGGGAGAATAGAAAAAGCAAGAGGATGTGTCAGTGGGAGAGAGGGGAAGAAATAAAGAGGAAGACAACGCAACACCCACTCCTCATTAGCTTAAACATTGCGTGCATCCGCTATCCTGTAAGATAACATTTGAAGAAGGAGAAGATAAAAGAAAGCGGAAGCCTACTTCTACTGCACCACAACATGGGATGGAGTTATAAAACAAATCTCCACACTTAGACTCTGCCATCTGTTCATCTCGGAGAAGAGCATGCCTTTGCGACACTTTTTTCTCCCCTCCCATGGAAACCATCAAGCTCTTTCAGAAGCCAGACAGCTTGACAAAGTGACACGCCTGGATGCCGACCCTGTGGCTGCATGTTTTTCTTTCTCCTCCTTCCTTTAGAATTTCCGAGGTAGTTTGCATATCCAAATCCAGTTTTTGATAGCATATGCAAAATACAATGTGACATAATACAATTTGAGCTCCATGTGAGAAATGGAATTATCTTGGCCGTGATTGTCAGCGCCGTGTTACCCGTAATCACTTTCCTCCAGGAGCGAAGACGTGACTCACTCACAACTTGACCTGCTGTCATTATCTATTCACTCCGACAATATTTATGCATTTGGCTTGATATTTTGTCTTCCTTCAGGTAAATTAGAAATGAATTGGGAATGGAATAAATAAATGAAGGAATGATGAAAAAAATGAGTAATTCCACCCACCGCCCCCCCCGCAAATTGGAGCAAGGGAGTAAATCCCGCCGGCAGTAAATCTCTCCACTGTTTCTATCTCTGTCTTTCTTTCTAAAAAAATGCTGTTTGGATGCTTCAGAGGAAGTGGTCGATCTTCACAGTGAAGACGCGTCATGGGCTTCTTCGCTGTTGTCTCCACAGCCAGACAAACACCACAGTGGTCTAATTGATACAGAATGTGTTTTCCAGGTCCCCAGGGGAAGGTCACACCACACGAGTCGGACACACTGTGGAGACATCCCGAACATAGCAATGTGTGAATCTCAGTACCTCAGCCAAAAAAATATTCGGTTACACTTTACTTGAAGGTATCTACATAAGAGTGACACATACACGTTTATGACATAAAGCTTCTTTTAGTAAGTGTCATTCGGTTTTTGTCGTGCCAAGTTAGGGTTAGAGTTAGGGTTAGGGTTCATGTGTCATGACTGTCATGACAGTGTCATGTCACTCTTATGTAGATACCTTCAAGTAAAGTGTTACCCAATATTCATTTCAATGACTTAATTTTAGGAATTTAAACATTTTACAAAACGTTCTTTTGTCATTATGTAAAATGAAATAAGTAATATAAAAGATGAATAAAAAAAACTTAGATTTAGAATTGGGAATAATCTGAATACAAAACTAAGTTAACAACATTCAACACACAATGCCAACTTTTGAAAACTTGTTTTCGATACTCTATATGCACAGACCCATTTCAGATGTACTCAAGGAATATAGAGGTTAAAACATCTAGCCTCATTCAGATCTTGATCTTCATAGTCATCAAATTCAGACATTTTACACTCGGTATCAAATGTAATCCTGTCAATGGCTTATGCGTCATAACGTTCATGGTGCAGATTCAGCAACAACACACTGATACATTGTGACACATTATACTTCCGGCATGATGACAGAACGTCATTAACAGATTATCTGTGCTGTGTTCAGAATCTGTGTATATACAAGCAGAAATCTCAGACTATTACAAATTTGTGTTGAACTGTTCAAGGTAACATTTCATTTTTTTATTTCCTTACTTTCCTTGAAAGTAATTTAGTAATCATTATAGCAAAAAAGGGTTCTCAGCTACTTTAATTTCAATTTAGTTGACTGTGTTGGGTTCATAAGCAGTTATTGAAAGAACGTCTTCATTTAAACCCAAGTAAATATGAATTCATCATTTTGTTATTTCTGGAAATATGAATGCAGCACCAACGCCCTATCTCGTAATATTAACGAAAGTGAAAAGTAATTTGTATATCTGCCCTGATATTCAGATCCACTCAAAAATGTGATGGGTTCCTCCTTCGTCCATGCAACACCCTTCCACCACATTTGATGAAAATCCATCCAGTAGTCTTTCCAGGAAACTTATCAAGGAATTATTAAGGAACTTACAAACCTTTTTAAATAACCATACCATAATAAGACATATCAGATGAAGGCATTTGTGAGTAACTTATTCTGAAAAAAGTAACTAATTGGAAGTGTACCGATGTAACACTTAAGTCTCCAGTATTTGATCTATAAGTACATAGTTTTCTTTTAGCTTGCTTCTTTAAACTTGCCAGCAAATTATTCAGAACATCTTATGAATCATAACCATACCATATTAATGGAGAATTCCGGCCAATTGTTATGTTAATCTTGATCGCTATAAATATGCGTGTACTTTCGATTGAAAACCCCCCGACCCCAATCGGTTTAGGCAACACGGAGAAGCTGCAGGTACCAGCTTCCACTCAGCTAAAACAGCAGATGTCAGGGCAGACTTTAGAGTGCCTTTGTGCCTCTTAACAGACACAAAATGCAATTTAAAATGTCTGTGCAACATGAACAGGGCCCTCACATGACAACAAGATGCGTTTTCAACTAAGACATTGTTATAATTCACGTACCCTGTCTCGATGCTGCTGGTAGGTAGCTTGCCCGGTGTTAGCTGCTAGCAGCTAGCTAGCTGTTAGCTGTTAGCTGCCGTCTGTGATAAGTTTGTTCAGCCACAATATCACGCAGCAGTTCTGTGTGTATTTGTAGCTCATCCATTTTGTGTGTGATTGATCTGGTGTTGGTGAGTAGGAGGCTTATTAATTGCATGTTGTGTCTGTTAAGAGGCACAAAGGCACTCTAAAGTCTGCCCTGACAACTGCCGTTTTAGCTCAGTGGAAGCTCACACACGTAGCTGCAGCTTCTCCGTGTAGCCTGCACCGATTGGGGTCGGGGGTTTTTCAATCAAAAGTACACGCATATTTAATGTGAACAAGATTAACGTAAATATTGGCCGGAATTGTCCTTTAAGACATATCAAATAAAGGCATTTCTTTCTTTCTTTTTAAAGATAATTGTTTTTGAGGCTTCAGAGTGACAGTGGATAGACAGGAAAGGTTGGGAGAGAGGTGGGGGACGACGCGCAGCAAAGGGCCGCAGGTCGGATTCGAACCCAGGGGGTTAAAACAGTATTGATACATTACTTGTTAACACGAAAGAGACACTTAAGAAGACGCTGAGTGTTTTGGCTGAAGCCTCGTCCTCTCTCCATGGCCCCTCAGCCTGCGTCCACAGCCCGTAAAGGGGACATCCATCAGGACAGGTGTAATTTGCCATGCAGTCACGCTTCTCTGCTAATACAATTTGATGTGTGTGTGTGTGTGTGTGTGTGTGTGTGTGTACGCGTGTAGCATGACCCTTATGTTTTCAGAGATTTGACCCATTTTACTTTACACGTTCCTTAACTTTTAGTCCTCTTTTCAAGTTCTATTTCCATTCATGTCCTTTTGAATTTCCAGCTGTTTGGTGAGGACACCGACGGTCGTATTAGGCTCGCTGGCTAATTAACTTTTGTTTTATCAAAAATAATTAAGAATTTGTTCAAAGAATGGCAAACTTTTTTTTCCGCCTTTTTAATCCTGTTGAACATGGTCTAGATGAAAAGAGCCTTTTCAACTCATGGAGATGCAATGATATGGTATTCACTGGCTGCGGTTGAAATGGCTGCCTATAATGGTCCGCGCTGTGTACTTCACACTCCAAACTATTTGTTGCTCAGTGACATTGAGGTGACCCAGAAAATTCTATGTCATTAAATGCTTGGAGGAAGAAAAAAAAAATGTTGTTGCTGCCGACTGGAGTTTGTTCCCAGCTCAACAACACGCCGCTTGTTTCTCTCGCTGGACTTTTTGAGTGTCATCCTCTTTGTCCGTTCTGTTGTAATGAAATTCTACAATTACTGGGCTCTTCAGATCTGTTTGTTCGGCTCTCCTACTGCTTCCCCCTAGTCTTGCATCACAGTCACAGCTTTGCACTGAACCAAATGGGTTTCCTAGATACCCTCACACAATGCAGTTTAATTCAGGTTACACAACACTAGATGTCACTCCAATGTTCTGAGATTAGTTTGATGTGACTGCATTTGCCCACAACCTAGGTGGACATCCCTATTCGCCTTTTAGTGCATTTCCACACATCAGCTTGCATGCTTTCACATCACATTACATCACGCATCCCCATAGTTAAGCATGGATCAAATGCTCGTGTCATCCGAGTCGGAGATGCTGCCTCAGATAAGCAGATTTAAAGTGTGTGTTATTTGAGCAGAAAACTGAAGAGGGGTGAGCACTGTGGTGTGATCCTGGGTCTCAAGGGGAGGCTCCCGCTTGTCAGAATGTGCTGTTGCAGGATCTTCCTGATGAAGTCATTAAGAAGTCATTAAGAAACCATTAAGAATCATTAAGTCGGCGAGGTGGCACTCCAATGCGCGCACAGCGAAGCGCCAGGCATCAGAAAAAACTTGTTAATCACGTAGTTTATTTGTTTCCCCAGTGTGAGACTGTAAATACTATGACAGTGTGTTGAAGTGTGCATCCTAATGAAAGTCTGTATTAGCTGAGCTCCTTTTCTTTTTTTTCTTTTTTTTGCCAGTTTGTGCAAATGCCCGTCTCCAGAGGGGCCACTCTCATCATCACACAATGGCTGCCTCCTCGCCAGCTAACTCTCTAAAGCAATAAACAAGACCACGCGTTTCTGATTCTGTTTTCCCTCATTTTCCCCTCAATCGGCCAGGTGGCTGATTTATAAAATGGCAGAGATATCAGGGAGCGCTGTGCTTTTATTTTTTATTTATTTATTTTTTTCATTTTCTTTCTCTTTCGATGTGTGGTCTTTGGGCTGCACATTCGCGTACGTGCATGGGTATGGGTCGCCAAGTAAGTGTCTGCACTTGTCATGCCTATAAGCGTGCCCTTGGTGTTTTTCTAGCTGATTGTCTGCGACCACTAGAAGCCCCATACTGTGACAGGTCGAGAGGAGGAGGGCGCTGCTCGAAAAACCACTACAGAGCTCTTATCTTACTCATTAGGGCCTGAGCGAGATGTTGCCTTCCCCCCATGATTATCTCCATACAGTAAATCTCTCATTAGGAGGTCCCTCTAAACCAAACCCTCCGAGACATGGGGCTATCTCCAGGATGAGCAGGGAGGTACGAAGGCTCCACTGCCGCCTGACGCTGCCATCAGACAGTTAGGCTCCATGGCACCGGTGTGGAAAAAAGAAGGTCCTTCATAACAGGAGGGTGAGGATAAAAGGTAACTTTTCAGCTTGTGTTATTTCGCTGTAGATTTCTTTTTACTCTTACTTTTTTTTACTAACACTACAATCCACAAAATAAAATAATCATAAAAAAGGACTCAAACCCTGAAAAAAAAACATCACATGCCAAAGCTAGTAGAATTTAGAGATACTAACATAAAGTGGCAAAAGAGGAGAAGCCTTAGCTTCTGGTCGTTTTATTTGGTTTTTCTTTTTTGTGCTTATCTCATATTCGTCCACTTTTGGCGGCTTCAGCCTCTGTTCTAGAAGAAATTAAGTTACAGTGTTAGCTATCACACTGTGTGATAAAACACTACCTGCAACTAGCTGTGTTGGCTTTCCTCAGATTGTTTAAAAATAATACAGGCGTACATTTTTCTCTGTAACTGTGAGAGGCTGCTTTTGTCCTGCTTAAAAAAAACAACAATACTTAGTATTTATTGTGGCACTTAGACACGCTCTTCTTTTGCCATTTTCCTACCATCAGTTAGCTGTGGTTTCTTTTATCGATGACCGCAATCTTTCCCTAACTTTAAGAAAGGGATTTATTCTTACCCCGATTCTCCACTGGTCACGTCAGTACAGCGTTCTGGCTGCGGTCCGGTTTTGTTCTGTCCTCCACACCATACCACACCAGGTACTTTACAGAACAATCACGTATTTTAAGCTAGTATCTACCTTCCACTCAAGGCACTACTATAGTACAATTAAACTCCATGCCTTCTCTTTTCTGGTGTTGTCCTTATAAAAGGGATTTGTGATGTCTTATGTTTTTCCACCTCCAAGATGAATATCTCGTCGTCCGTGGTGTTGAAGAGGAAACTAACGATTTTGGGGGGGGGGTCTTTTGGTAAACTGACTAGATGCTCTCGCTGATTCACTTCCTATCTGGCTGTCTTAACGCCCTGCGGCTCGCGTGACAATTACATTACATTATTACATTACATGTCATTTAGCTGACGCTTTTATCCAAAGCGATTTACAATTGCTATATATCAGAGGTCGCACGCCTCTGGAGTAACTAGGGGTTAAGTGTCTTGCTCAGGGACACATTGGTTGGTGTATCGCAGTGGGAATTGAACCCGGCAACCCAAAGGCATGTGTCCTATCCACTGCGCCATCACCACCCACAATAGACCTGGCGCGCATTTTTAGCGGAGCCGAGAGCCGCTTAATGCACGCTTCTAGGATGCACCGTGGCGCAGCTGGTGGAATATCAAGCATTGACTTGAACGCCTGCGATTGCTCGTGGCGCTTACCAAACCTATTCATTAGATTTACTCTCTTTTTCGTGGCCAGTTTGGTCTGTTGCTTTCCCAGAGGAGAACTTAATCTTATCCAGTGTCTAGTCCACAGATTAAGAGATGTACACACTTACATGCTAGAAACGTTGACACCTCAGCAGCAGCTCTGACACGATAAATATCTGTCATCCCTGACATGTTCCAGGGCTCCTGTCCAGCTCCAGGGCCCCTAAATCATTTAACGCCTCCCCTACTGCCCGCTGTGACCGAACACCCAAAATAAACAATAAAATTTGCAGGTGTGTTCAACAAAGCGTCTCATGAGACGAGTGATCACAGCCTAGTGATTCTCTGCATGAACTCCTACTGCCGTTGCAAACCTGGAAGAGTATTGACACAACTGCTGTCAGAATACCGAAAAAACCTACATGACAGATGGCTTTCAGCTGCCATATTATTAGCTTATGGATGTGCCTTTGTCCGCACATTTGGCTTGATATCTCTACCCACTGCTTTTCTACCCGGAAAACACAACCCTCCTGCTGACCGTATGACCTGGGTCAACCAGCTTCTCTCAGGGTTTAATCCGTGTTGTGTGTAAACATATTAACTGGCAATTAATATGGTGATTCTGCTCCAGATGTGCCTGTAAAAGTGGAGTTTGGACTTGGCAAGCAGCTATGGGTTAGCTGCCGAAGCAATATTCCACCTGTTCCTGCCGCCATTATATTTCACACAGGCAAACAAATGCCCCAAATGAGAGCCACAGCATTTGGTTTTGCGTCGCTGATGAGGGGGTGGGGCGGGTGTTGGGGGGGGTTGCCTCGTTCTTGCAGCATCCATATACACCTGGTTAGTATGTGTTGAGAAGTGGCAGAGAACCTATTTTTCTGCTCTTCCGTTACGTTAATTTCAGTCCTCCCACACTTGGAACATGATGATGTGAGGGTTTCATCAACAGCTGCAACTGTCTGTCAAGTGATACAACATTACTGCAGTATCAGTCGTTTTCTGTCAACTAGTTAAACTCGACAAACTTGCTGTCGGATCGCACTGATAACGTGGAAGAAAGTGATGTAAAATGTGGAAATCGCCGAAGCCTGAAGCGGTGGCTCGATCCCGTCTGTGGCATTTCACCTCACCTGCTGCCACAGACACACAAACGGCCCAGGATTCCTCAAACAAATTGAACCGAATTGTGCTAAATTACTTCTTTTTCTTTATTGATCCGGCTTATTTTCAAGCCATGTAATTTAATCCTCGTATTACTAGGCCTATTTATCATCTTTGTTTATAAAGAAAAGGGCGATCAATAAAAAATAATACCGACTCTCTTTGAAAATGAATCAATGTGAAACATGATGCTGCAGCATTATCATTCAAAAGCAGTGTGGCAACCTGATCTGCCTCCGATGTATTGTCACAGCTTCTGTAGCAAAGGTCTTATCTGACTGGCAGCATGGAGGCATTAAAATAAAACAAACAGGGAAAATAACACACTGAAACAGATAAACTTGTGCAGCGTGTAAACCAGAAACGTCATTTTTACCCGGTGCATTGGACAACTGTCGTGTTCGGCCTGTTGCTTTGCGGTCCTCTGTTTTTTTTCTGAGGTGCATGCAGGTCACAGCTGACTTATTGTGTAATGCCTGCTGAGATGATCGCTCACATCAACCAGCTGCAGAAAGAGTGATTGCATACAAGCTCTGTTAACTCCAGTTCTCATCAGGACTTCCTCAAAAACACCCACTGATTCCGAATTCAGAGCAGCAGCAAAACAAGTGGCTAGTTTTCATGTCACACATCCTCTCAGGTTTTTTTTTCTTCTCTCTCTCTCTCTCTCTCTCTCTCTCTCTCTCTCTCTCTCTCTCTCTCTCTCTCTCTCTCTCTCTCTCTCTCTCTCTCTCTCTCTCTCTCTCTCTCTCTCTCTCTCTCTCTCTCTCTCTCTCTCTCTCTCTCTCTCTCTCTGCAGCACTGCCATCATCCACAAGATAGACTGCATGATAGAAATATAAATGTACCGTAGCTGTCCTCGGTAGAAAACACCCACATTTGAATGTATTTGCACTGAACAATCACAGGATTCCCAAGTCGATTGCACTAGTTCCTTCTTTCCTCTCTGCCTGCACCTCAGTGTGATTAAAAAGCAGGTGTACAGCAAACATTGATCTTGTCTTGACATGTTACTCTTGTGTATTAAAACTCATTACATGTGTTACTTACATGCCACAATAAACCTCATGCAGATGTTAACCCTGATAGTTGTTGATAAGCTCATGCAGGCATTGGCAGAAACCCTGACAAAAGAGTTGTATATATTAAAAAATGTACATTAAAAAAGCACCGCAAGATTACCTAATTACAGATATAGTATTTTGGAAGTAATATTTGATGATCGATACATTTGAAGATACATTTATTCATAAAACATGTAAAGAATGCACATTTGTAAACAAGACCTTAGCGTTTCAGATTTTACATGGCATCCAACTTTTCAAACAAGTTCTTGTGCCCCTTTTTAAAGATTAAAAAAATTGCCATTAAAGACAATTATTTTGTTATACTACCAAGAAACACACCTGGACAATCACTGCGTAACGTGGGCCTGATTGTAGATTTGTCAGTTTTGGAAAGTTGCTGTACAAAAAATGTCCAACGATAATGATGGATGATCACCAAATTATTTTTTTGTTTGAAGCAACTAATGTCTAAGATGATCATATTTTTCTTGTTGGGAATTTAAAGCAGTGGGGAAAACAAGTGAATATGCATATTCTCCTGTAAATGAAAACAGGAAACAAGCTTCCCACATGTTACAGGAAGCAGTGGGATTTGTATGAAATGCGACCTTCGTTTCGAGAAACATTACCGCCAGTATCACCACTGGCCACTAAGGAATCACAATTGATTGGACTATATTACTGTATGTTCATGTTTCAAAATGCTTTACGTAGCACTTTTGAAAGGCAGTGCTTAAATTAGACATCAACAGTAAGAAAGTGAAACAAGATACCAGGCTGCTAGCCGTTCCTGGAGAAACCACCACAAACCTCCCACTCTCGGCCACATGGGGTCTGTCCTCCAGCCCGGCCCGGATGGACCAGCGGTCCCCTGATGGTTGCATCCTTTCCCCTGAGGTCCGCCGTGTAAAGGGGAGAGATGCATTAGCAGACGTTGGCCACAGTTGCTCTGCCTGGCATGAGCAGCGTGTTGGCTCTGACCAGACCCGAGTCTTCCAAGAGCTCTGTCTTTTCCGGCCGGCCTGAGCACCCGCATGGGGCCTGGCATGCTGAGCATGAGCTTGGCATCCCGGACAAACAACAGGAGGTGGAGGCATCCTCGCTCTTTCTCTCTCTCCTGATGATCTGCTCCCAAGGACGATTTCTCTTCTCTCAAAAACTGGCTGCGGTTACGCACGCAACAACAGCAGCGTTCACAGACTTTCAAATGGAATAGAATAGAACAAAAAGAAACTAAACGGAAAAGGTTTGGTTTGCTTGATTTACATGGTATAGAATCACATCCAGGCTAATTACATTGCTTTCTTGTCTGGATGCAGATATATTTACATGCAGAAAATGCATGCATTATGTGTTAGAATCTGTGGCCGGGCCTTGTCTTGTTCATGTCCAGTTGCTGTAAGTTGACTTACAACAGCATATGTAGCTGTGTCGATCGCATCCATTACCATGTTTCTAGCTCTGGCGCCAGAAGATGACATCTGCATTCCTAATCTGACCCACAAAACTCAGATTCTGTCAAAAAGCCCAACACTAGACCTACAGGAAGAAAACATTGCATGATGTGATTTGTGGATCAGATTTCAAAATGCTGAAACTATAAAACCACCCAATAAACATGCAGATAATGATATGACCTGGCTCTTAAACAGCTAAAATGCTTCTACAAACTGTAACTGTAATGTCAAAGTTAAAACGTTATCGTAGTTGCACAGACACAAAATGGTCTGAAGGTAGTAGTCAACAGAATCATTTCTAGTCTGAGCCATCCAATTAGGGATGCACCGATCCACATTTTTTCACTTCCGATCCCGATACCTGAATTTGGATATCGGCCGATACCGATACTATTCCGATACCAGAGCTGTTTGCTTTAATATTATTATTATCATTATTGTTGATTTTATATGACGCTGAAATAAACTCCTCTCAATGGGCAAGTATGATATGTACGTACATATGCATGTATGTCCCAAAAGGCAACTTGAGGTAAGTATAAGGTCAGAAAAGGAAGTCAGAAAAACAGGAAAAATCTCATTCTGAAAACAGATATCCAACTGTAAGGGTTTCAAATTAATTGTCATGTCAATATTTATTACATTCCCAAAATGTCAAATACTTGAGTCTTGAAATATAAGAAAAGTGCAAGTGTAAAAATCTTTCACACACACACACACACACACACACTATCAATAAAACAGTGTGTGAACAGCGCAAATCAAGCACACTGGCTCTTGTAGCATCAACAAATCAAGGTTTTAAAATGTAAAATATTTGAAATATAAGAAAAGTGCAATAACTGTAAACATCTTACACACACACTTAGTTACACACACACACACACACACACACACACACACACACACACACACACACACACACACACACACACACACACACACACACACACACACACACACACACACACACACACACACGCACACACACGCACACACACACTTAGTTACACACACACACACACACACCTCTGTTTTCACGGCTGAAACAGCGGCCGCCGGGACACGTACGATCCGGGGTCTCTGGGGGACGCAACAACGGGGAAATGAAATGCCAAAAGCCGGCGACAACACCGGGACAGACGGTTGTGAAAGTCCTGTTTTTGTTTTTGCATTTTGCTGTCTTGCTCTGCTGTGTTTCCACTGTGAAGTATTTCCAAACAGCGGACACACAGGATAGCATCGAGCTAGCCACAATGCTGCTCATGCTACTATCCTGCTAGCTGGCTGCAAACTGCGGAATGGATTTCCTGAGCGGGGGCGTGTCTCATCACTCTGTGTCTCATTGAGCCGCGCCTCCGTTCAGGAAATCTATTCCACAGTTTGCAGCCAGCCAGCAGACCAGCCGGCACCGGCAGGAATCACTTTTGGATCCATTTCAGCAGACAACGTTAAAGTGCAGACATGGCTCGTGGTATCGGAAATCTCCGCAGGTTGGATCGGGAAAATCCGATACCTGAATTAACGCTGGTATCGGTCCCGATACCGATACTGGATCGGATCGGCCCCATCCCTACATCCAATAATATAATGCCTTAGTTAAGCTTAAAACACAGCTGTCCAACAATGAATTATATTACAAATACAACTGGGAAGGTCCTATATTAACATAATTAACACATTTACTGTAGCTTAATGCAACCAACAAGATAACCACTACTTAGAAAATATAATCAATTATGACTACATACCATCAACATAGCTATTAATAATGTCACGATGTTATAAATACCAGGGGCAAACCCTAAAGCATTTATACTGTTCAATCAACGTGCACTTTGTAATGTAGTGCTTTAACATAACGTCTTGGCATATCAGTCATTTAAATGATGTCATGCATGAATATGGAAAATATGTTATTTATTTACCAATAATCCTAATTAACAATTGCACAGGGAAGATAGCAGGATGTTCATGCCAAGGTTTTGCTGTATGCAAAAAAAGGTTGTGTAAATATAAAACCCATTTTAACACGGAAACCTGTGCAGCAACGTTCAAGTATATGGTTGTATTAACAACAAAACATCCCAACTTAGTAGCCCACAAAACACTCTCACTATTCAGAAAGAAAGTCAAACAAACTAAAAGAATTGTTGAACAAACTGCGCAAAAGCTGCCAAGTGCTGGACAAGCATAGGCATCCTGCTGCCAGCTGTATTGTTTTTGCAGCCTAGTGGTGTTACTGACATCAATTCAGAACCCTTTCTACAACTGTCTTCATGTGTTTTCCTTCTTACATTATGTCATACTGTGGAAGTTAGAAGCTGCATAAGCATAAAAGGGACAAGTGATGTGATAAGAAGCCATCCAACCCTTCCTGTTTAATATTCAAAAAGCTTCAAAACAACAAGCCAACTCTTTGAGTTGATTGATTAACATCTCTATGACTGATATCTATGTGTCAGCATCAGCATATTGATCTCGTACCGTGGCTAATGAGCTGGAAGCTAAACTCTCTTCGCTTCTTCCACCACGCTGACCGATCCAACAGGGGATTTGGATCCCATCAACGTCCTTCAGGCATCACGTGAGCCAAAAGGGAGCATCTCATTTCCATACAGAGCTCTGCGGATGGGTAGTTTTCTGACCGCCCCAGCTGATGAAAATAAAGGAAACTGTATTTTAAAGCAGCGCCCTTCCTGCAACCTCCATAATTCATGCTGTTTATGATTTAAATATTTTCCGAGAGGTGAGATGACCCCACAGCATGGCAAAGGCCATTAATAATCAAAAAAAAAAAGTGCTCCGCCCTTTCAGTGATTAATTGCATGCATTTTGCATAATGCTTTGTTTGCGGTGAGCTTTAAGCAATTTACTATCAGCTGACCAAACTGCCAAAGTAACAAAGGCTACTTGAAAGTGATTTTTTTTGTCCCTGTATTACTAGTTACTCTACAGTTATCTCCATAAAGGCTCAAAGATAGAGTCCCTTAATGGAATATGTAAACGGAATGTGTGTCTGTGAACAAGCATTATTAAAGGTGCTCTAAGCGATGTTGGGTGACCTTACTTCTTGTTGATGTTCAAAGTATTGTCAAACAAAACAGAGGCTAGCTCGCCCCTCCCTCCTCCTCATCCCGTCCCCTCCCTTCCACGCACTAACCCACCAAACCCCCAGATCCTTCTTGTCAGTTATTGGCTGAAACGCTGGAACACTGTTATGTTTGGTGGTGCAGGTTGGCACAGTTTGTTTTTATTGGAGTTAGTGGAGCCTGGGCTGTCTACAGAAACCATTTTTTTTTTTTTTTTTACAGTGTGTTCAGGGGACAGGCAGCTAGCGGATAGTGAGGAGGTGTTTGCTGTATGTGACAAAAAATGTTGTAGCCTAAAAATGCGTGGCATCGCTTAGAGCACCTTTAAATACTTGTCACAAAAACAAGGTTGAAAAACGTAGAGATTAAAAAACAAAGAAAATGAAAGCAGTGCAGGCCGAGATATAAAGCTCCCAAAACCACTTCCCATTCCCATCAAACACCCACGTCTTTTAACTCTGTGTAATTTTACCACTAAATTTCACTAGTAACTAATTTGTTTTTTAAATGTAATAAGAGTGCCCCTCTTTACCTACTTGTCAGACGGCTGAAATTTCATGCAACGACATACCCAAATTAAAAGTGGTACAGCTCCCGTATACTTTGACACTCTGGGATGTGCCTGATATCATTGGAAAGGAAACACTCTCAAGTTTTTGTTCCAAGTGTCAGGGTGATTCTAGGCCTCACTGACACAGAGCTACAGAGGCTAGAATAGTTTTTTATTTCCGTCCAAGTCATACATCTGTAATATGATTAAAATATACTGCTGTAAACAAATATGAGAGGTAGCAGACAATCCAGCACATTAGCCACATGTGTCTGCTTACTACAGAAAAAATCCAGAAGCCAAAACACTCAAAAATTGATTTTATATGATTTTTTTTCTACAAATATGGCTGTGCGTTTTTCTTGAAAGGTGCAAAGAAAAATGCCAAAAAAGTGCAAAATTCAAAACTTCTCAAATACAAAAACACACCCACATCAATCACACACATACTTGACATAACTATATGCATAAATATATAGAAATAAGTCATTATAAATTGGTCAGGTATGGCTTTGCATTGTAACAGTCACTGTCTGTGCTGAAACACAGAGCCAGCCATCACAGGGTTAAACTTTCAATGGCTTTCATGGTGTCAATGGAATCGTCTTTTTATTGGCTACAAGGCTAGGGGCGTTTCATAGCATGGAATCTTAACTGGCTGAAGCAAATGTCGATCAATCCCACCTGACCCCACATCTCCTCCGAGCCGTGGTTGGCCGTCAAACCAGTCTATCTCCGGCTCTGAGTGACGGATTGACTTATGAGAGGTCTCGTTAGATTCCTAAGGCTTCAGAGAATAACATGGACGCGGTCATTGGCCGTTAGACGACCGGGAGGAAGCGGAAGAGCCGCTGGAAGAGCGAAGCTGTTGAGTCTCGCGTAGCTGTTTTTGTAACTCTGGGCTTGTAAACTTAACGATTTTGAGGCGAATAACTCGTTTTGGATAAAACGGCTTAGATATTTCATTTCCTTGGACTCTTGTGGATTTATGAAAACAAAGTTTTTTGGGATTATATCACCTCTGTGGATAAAGGGACACTCAAAAAGGTATGAATGCACACACACCAGCTGCGCAGTGTAATTCTTAATTAATTTATTGTCTTTAACAGTGTTATAACTTCTATAAATCACCTTATGCTTTGTGTGTGGGCTTAAATTAATCTTGAGAGGCTAAGCTTTCAAGTGGTGTATCGCATGGCCATATATTGTGAAGATTTAATGTGTAAAAAGTTATAACAAAGTGTATAGAGCGTCCATTTTGAGCGGAAGTGGGTCGTATGCGGGACAGTGACATTAGAGAATCACGATATATTTTGACTGAAACTTGGTTATATGGATTTTACTGCCAAGGAATTATTGTATTCAATATAGACTTGAGCAAGATAGAAGGGCCAAATGTTGGCCAAGTAAACCTGGTATCTTGGCAACTTCCACACTTCCTGCTGGCTCGGCCGAGAACAGTTTGTCAAACGAATCATGCTGCAGAGGATAGTCACATGTTCTAACACCGAAATATGAATGACAAGGTTAACTGAGTCAACACTGAATAGTTTGTTACATTTGTTTATTAATTCTACTGCAAAAAAGCTCGCTGACTCAACAAAAGAAAGTGTCAGGCAAAGTTGAAAGTGAAGTTCAACCAACAATTGTTATATCTTCAGCGATTTCGACTAACCCAAACAGAATCTGCAGGTTAATTTATTACAGTTTTGAGTGGCGATCCAGGCTGAACATCTACGTAATTTACATACAGCAGAATGTCATTATTTCTTGTAATTAGAATCAGAATTCTATGATAGACAATGTTTATTTAATTGCAGGCACAGATTCCATGTGGGCCTAATTAGTATTATTAGGCCTGATTACCAACTATGTTTCTCTTTTTCACAAGATGTCATGTTGGATTGTGCCAACCCTGTCCCTCAAAAACTAAATTCACATAGCACTAATTTGCATCAACAAACACAATTTGAAAGAACTGTAATGCCTTCTGGATCTGTTTTTCTTTTATCAACATAACAAGAAAACATTTTTAATGAACAGATTTGCAAAGTCACAAATATATATATATATATATATATATATATATATTATAAAAACATGTACTGTCAACATATTTGTATTTGTTTTCCTGACAATTTTTTGTGTTAAAAAGACACAAAACAAACCATTATTTTAAATATGTAGCTGTCTTCTTTCTGGAGAATTTTAAATCAAACGCAGTGTACACAGGGCAGTATACTAACAGTGTTTCTCAGCATTTTTTAATGAACTATTTAATAACTAAAAACAAGATAATTTAGGTCGACGTGACTTGAAACTGAAACATCTTATTACATTTAGTTAAAATAATGAGTTTATTAAACAGATTTTACTCTGTCATATCCCGTCGCCCTGATGTGGCTGGCTTCACTTGTTGCATACAGTGCACGAGTACAGTGCGCACACTGGATTATGCCGTGGTGTGTTTTTTATAGTAGCCCTCTGCTGTCATAGAATTCAGCGGCACACAACTTACATTTGGTGGTAAATCTGCAGGATTGTTTTATGCCATAAAGACGGATAGCTTCACAGCTCCAAACAGGAAGCAGGTATTGTTGTCCCAGTGTATACAGGAGGCAAGCATCAAATAGAAAAGAAAAGCCAAGTAAGTGTTTGTTTGTGTCCTTGTGGCAAACGATCCTTTCCAAGTTATCTCTGAGAAAATTGAACAGAGAGAAACAACCTTAGCGTTTAAGATGGGCTGCGTGCTTGATATCGCATGTGTGACCAATTAAAACACACAGCTGTTCTTTCTCCCATCTGTTTGAAGCAGCTCTGCATTTATAGACTGTTGCAGTGTTTGGATGTGATGTGTCATTCTCCCAATGAATCACTGGGCTCCTCATTTGTTCTCTTCAGAGTCGCTGTCTGATTTATCCTCATTCATCTCCTCTCCTCACGGTCTTCTGTTGTGGAATCTTAACTTGGACAATTAGACAACAGAAAATGCTTTTAGAGGGACAGTTTTTACTGGCAGTCGGATCTTGAAGAAGGGCTGTGTAACTTTTAGTAAATGACACAACCTTCCGACAAACTAAATTAGTAGTAAAGTTAGTAAAGTAGCAAACTTGGTCAATTCAAAACAGGGTTTTTTCTACTACTGCTTTACTTGGTCTGGTATGACCAGTTAGTCTGGCTATCACCAGACCAAGCTCAATCTTTTAAGATTGAACATTAGTCTGGGGAGTCTGCTCTGTATTTTCTACTGCACAATAGTTCAAATGACTCAATTGTACGCAATGTACGCAATTGGATAGTCCTTCAACCAATCAGACCAAAGATCCGGGTGACGTAGCTGAGCTCCATTCTTTTGGCCACCAGCAGGGGTAGCTGGTAAATTAGGCTTTTACCAAAGCCGGTCGGTAGTAATGCAAAGACATCTTTCTTTTGTAGGAATTGTTCAGGGCAAGTTTCTGTTCCGTTTTCAGAGAAAACTTGCCTTTGAAATCTTTTTAAACAACAACGACAGCTACATCAACGTGTTTCTGTGATTTGGTGGCCGTCATGTTGAATGTAAACAAAAAGCTGCTTGCCGTCGTCATCGTGTTAAACCCACCGGTAGCGCACCAGTTTGTGATTTGTCCCTGCAGATTTGTAACGGAAGCAGGATAGAAAAACGTACAGGTTTCCAGCCTGAGCTGCAGGGCGAAATCAAATCGTCAGCAGATCGGGCGGGGTTTACCCGGTCTAATGACCAGTTGGCTAATGTTGACAAACCTTAGCTAGATATTGATATGTGATAGACATTAGTATTACTCAACACATTCTCACTCCCATCGCGTCAAAAAGTGATGCTTGGTCAGGCGCTTTTGGCGTTTGTTATTGATGCAAAAAGTCTCCTTTAGCGTCATATTTAGACGCGCTTGGTCATACTACTCGCTACCATTGTCGTTCTTATAATTACGTCATCTTACAGCGCCACGGTCGAGCTGCTGCTCTGCCTGGTGCGTCCCATACAGACGTTAAAGGGTGATTTTTGCGTCAGTATTCGACGCTGAGAGCCACTGAACAAGCGTCAGTATTTTACGAGTTGGGGATGTAACCTCAAACATTTCAAGTTATCAAAGTAGAAAAGTAGAATTACAGTTTACAGTACCGCCTTTGGCTCTTTTGTACTCGTGCCAATCTTACACAAGCACATGTGTGTTTCCTATTTGAGGTCCCATTCCACTCGCTGTCAATCAGCTGCGTATTGATGATATCTTCAAACCAACTGTTCAGTGTCACTTTATCCTACAAAAGCCAACAAGTCCTCCAAACGATACAGCAGTATAGGTAATTTATTCCAGCCCTCTAATACGGCCCATAGGAGTGGTTCAATAATTAGCGCCCCTACTAATGGCAGGAAATACAACCCACGGGAGTGTTTTCCATCCTCATATCTAAACGTAACGGTCGCGGTTTTAAACACACTCGTCAATGTTGTGAAATGGTCGCAGTTTGGGTACGTTTAGGCAACAAAACTACTTAGTTAAGTTTAGAAAAAAGATTGTGGTTTGTGTTAAAATCAGTACATTGGTTATGTTACTTAACTTCCAGTTACGATCGTGATTTCTGATTGTACAAATTACTTATTGAGTCGTTTTTTGGGAAGGACAGTCTCAGTTTCGAATACAGCCATAGTCTTCCTTTAAAAGAGAAAACATTGTTCTTATTTTTAAATGCAGGCATTATATCAATGGTGTAGTCTTCAGTCCCAGTTATCTTAAAAATAATGCCATTTCTGTAATAATAATAATTATTATTATTATTATTATTATAATTAGTCCATGAATTGATTAGTTTATTTTGACAATCGTCTAAATCATTGTGAAAATAAAAAGCAGAAAACAAAATGTGTCTGATACAAGCTTCTCCAACCTGATGATTTGCTGCTTTATATCAATTTATCTTTAAACTCCATTTAACCAGGGAAGCATTAAGATTAACAACCTCATTTGAAGATGTTTCTCAGGCTCTAGGAAACTCTGATGGGTGTTGTTCACTAATTTCTGATTTCACTGTTCAATTTATGGAACTAGCACTAGTTAGTATACCAACGAATCAATATAGTGATAGTCTGCGTCTCAGGTTGACTGAGTCACCAGCGTCTTGGATCAAACCGAGAGACAAAACTGACCAAACAAAGGGCTCCTCTAGTGGAACATTGCAAGCGTTGGCAGTCAATAGTCTTATTTGATGTAGATCCCTGAGAGGCTGAGCTAACCCCAACCTTCACTCAGGCTGGCCCTGGATACAAACCTCTGTTCCCCTCTCTCGTTGGACAAAGACAATACATCTTGTGGCCTTGTGAAACAGGTGCTGGCAATTTAGCCCGACCAGCAAGACATAATGTTTGATTGGAGTGGAGCAGGATCAGATTGTTCCCTTCCAGTTGAGCCCCAACCAGCTGACATTTCACAGTATTTAATAAAAGCCACTCTTGATTAGTGAGGCCTTACCACAATCTTTTTATTCATTCTCGGTGGCAGAAAAGCATTAATTCACAGTAATTAATGAACAAGTGTGGAGGGCCCAGGAACAGCTGCCTCCTCTGGGAGGCTGGAGGAAGGGACTCTTTCCTTTGCCCTGATTAGATGCACTCCATTTCCAAGCTCCCCATGACACTTTTACTATCTAATGATAGCTGCTGCTGCTGCTGCAGTGGTGTACCTAGGTTTTATGTTGTACAACATACTGGAAAGAGACAGAGCTGTTTTGGCTTTCTGATTACTGCTGCTGTGCAACATATTCTTGTTTCTTTGGGAACAATCCAGTGCTGTGGTGTCCAGACTCACTCTTTGCATAGATAGCGAATCATACTAGTAATGTTGTTCCAAAGCAGTGCACTATAGAATACTGACCAATTTATGGATATTTGAATAACTAAATACCACTTTGCATGTTCTGCCCTGCAGCGACAGTGTTCAAAATGAAATCCACTGCAACCGATGACCATCAAAACTGAGATGAAAGTGTTAAAATCTAAAACCCACCCAATTTAAATCTGATTTTATGCGGCAGCTACAGCAGACGTGTTATGAGTCCATTTGGAGTCGTTCAAGTTGCCATCCGTCTTATAATGTGCCCATTCCAGCATTGAGATTTTGTTATTTATTTCAGAGTCATTTTGTTGTCTTCCAGCCCGTTCCTTTCTCATATCCTCGGTCTTTTGCTGTCACTCGGTTTTAGTCGGACGGATAAGATGATCTCTTTTATCCACACTTGATCTTTTTCTCTTTTATCACCACGTCTTGATTTTTTATTATTTTTTTTCACCCTGACATCCCTCTTCCTTCCAGTTGGCTGGCCATAGAGCTCTGCTTTAAAAAAAAAAAAAAAAATCAGTTTAGACTTTAAAGGCAGGAGCAAAGGGGGGGGGGGGGGGGGGATTGGCCAGCCCACAGGTCCGACTTTCTTTTGTATCTTGTCTGTCACTGTGAAAGCCAGACATCAGTGCTTGGCATCCCTTCAGCTGCTAATTGTCTGCCTGCTTCTTATAGATACTGTCTGAAGACCTGGACTTAAATTTAGACTTGGTTACGTGCTAAAAAAAGTAAGTTTTCCCTCCCACTGATGGTGAGTGAGAATGAAGCCAGAAGGAAATCGTTATAGTTTGTGTCGCTTTCTGACCGAGACAGGTGGTTTCATTGCTGACATGAACCCCAGTTATACTGCGGAGGATGCAACCCGTCCATCTAAAGCTTGTTTTATAGATATTATAGATGATTATAATACATTATGTGTTTTTCTATACATCAATTAATAGTTTAGTCTATCAAAATAAATCATTTGATTTGACTTCATTGTTTCTTTTTTCATTCTCTGCTTCACACAAATATAAACTCCAATCTGTAACTAATCCGTAAAATCCGAGAAAAAAACCCTGTATAAATTAAAAAAATAAATACATTTCATTCTTCATTTATTTCATTAATTTCATTCTGCCAATATTTTCACTTTTAACCTTCTAATAGGTGTGCATATATAAAAGCGCATGCACAAACAGTGCTATGACTAATCATAAATATTACTAATAAGTTCACTCGCTTTGGTGAGTTAAATACCACAGTTTGACTCCGCATACTGCTTTTGTAAAGCACATGTATGCCTGTGGTTTATTTTGTCTCAATCCCACATGCTGCTGCCCGAAATACTTACCAGAGCATCAAATGTGTTCTAATCAGCTGCCTAAAATAGTCCCCAACAAATGCACTATTTCCTCCTGTTTGAGGTATGTTTGCAAAGAAAGCTACATTCCCAGGCTGCTAGGAAATTACTGAACTCTTTTTTTATGTCCACTGTACATCTTCTGTAGGAATCAGTGGGCTTGGGTCTGAGAGCTACATACATGGTATTGAGGTTAAAGTTTTGTGAGATGGACTAATGCATTGTTTGACTTTTTTTTGCATTTATTGACAATAACAACAATGATATCCTAATAATCAAATTTTCCAGCAACACTGTCTTTGACTACATACATAACTAACGCCTCATTTGACATGTGCCAGTTGATGCTCCGATATGGCGCACTGCGGGCATACGATTTGAAATGCTAGCACCACAGAACCAGCAGTGTTTTAGTAAATGCTGTTATGTTTAACATGTCGATGCTGTTGGCTGCTGACTGTCAAGAAATGTTTGGCCCGAGCTCAATATGGATATATTGTGTCCTGTCTTTTTTTTTTTTTTTTAAATCTATGTATTTGTTTAGTATTATTGCTATGAATCATTAATTTCTTTAATACATTATTTTCCTCTGGGGAAAGAATCCTTACCTTTATATTACTTTGAGCTTTCTCCAAACACGTACTGTAGCTGCAGAAGAAACAGTCACTGGTCACTGGGTCCTCATTTAACGCTCCAAAAGTGAAACAAGGTCGGAGTAGGGGCGTCACAGCAGTTTGATGCGCCTCATAACACTTTTGGTGCGTCTTCAGCCATTTGAAAAAATAGGTCAGACACTCTCAGTGCGTTTGGGCGTTGAGACATTTTCACACTTTTTCAACCATTTTTTCAAGTCTTTTCTGCCTGTTGACTAAACTAAAATGTTTGTCAGTTTTATGTTATTAATGACTTAAAACAATTGAAAGATAATGAATTGCTGTAAATTAATATTCTATTCTTTGGTTAACCATTTGATACACAGAATACAACAAACAAAAATACAACTAGTTGTTTCAGCACCACTCATAAAGCATCTGCCTTTGGCAAAGCCAAACCATCTGGCTGGTGCAGATGAATGAGATTTAACCAGCGCTCATGCTCTTTTTTTTTTTTTTTAAATCAATCATGACAACGCATTGAGAAACATTGTATGATGCAAAAGCGATAATTTTCTGAACTTAAAAATAAATAAATAACTGTAAAAATGTGTGAGTGTTTATTTCTTTTTGGCCTCTGGCTGTCCCTGTGTGAGCTATCACTGGAAACCAAACCAACAACAAAAAAAACAACTACTCCTCCTAGATTTATTCCTGAAAATTGAGGAGTTACAATGATTTCTGAAAACTCAGCCAGACACCAGTAAACCTGTCGAAATACCAAAACTTTACTGACATATAACACACCTGGTGATTTAGTACTTATACCATCATAACACTTGATTATATGAATAACGGAAGAGCAACAATTTTTACCTGAGACGGTCAATAGTCACTCAACACAATTTGGGTGAGATTACAAATGATTAGTATTTGTAGATACACGTGTAGCTATGCTATGTGCAAGTTTTAGATATTACATTTCAGAGTATGCCGCCGAATAGATTGTATGCATGTCCAAGTTCTGATGGTGTCACATTGGAAATGGACAGCATATTTTATTCAACCTTCTGTTCTAATTTGTTTGAATGTATGAATAATGAGGAGAGCAGAGCGGCTGTCTATTGAACCTTGTATTTATGGGCCCAATGCATTAGAAAGTACAATTCCTGAATGATAGAGAAACCCATTAAAGTAGTAATAAAATTGCAAATGTCTCCCTACTCTGTTTTTCTGCCTTTCAATATGGGCAGCAGAACACGTTGCTCTCACCAACTGCGTGCGGGCCTTTGGCGAACACATACATAGCAATATGATACAGAACACATTTCCCAATCCAATTCCTCCCCGCCGCGTCAGTGAAACACTTGGTGAGATCCATCTTTTTCAATTACACCGAGAGAGGACACGCATTCCTTTAAGCCTAGAGGGAGAGGTAGGTTTTAAGGACAGGTCTCATCCCCAGATCTCAGCCTGCATTAAAATGTATTGGTGCCATTGGATATTAAAGGAGAATCTGTCGGATTAATCGGCATGAGGCTCGCTGAGGAATCGTCGTCCAGAGACACACACTTACTTACAGGAAAGACTGCTGTAACAGATTTATAAAACACCAGCAACATGGCCGGGCGTGTTAAACCTGACAGTTTGTCTGATATGGTGTAGAAGAGAAACATTTATTAAAGGATCATTTCAGTTTATTACAATTTGTGTCTAATTTTTGTAGTATCAATGCCATACATTTCTATCCATCAGTTATATTGAAGGTACACCTAAGAGCCAACAATTCCTCCAAACTAAATGACAAAATATGTATACTTTGTCCTTGCCTTCCAAATTGATCCATGTGACTGTTTCTGATTGGCACTGCTATGGTTAAGATTTGGCTTGGTTTTTGCACAAGGGAAAAGACTGCAGCAAGAGAAACCAATGAGTTAGATTATCTAAACCACTTTATTTGGAGGTCATGCTTAAAGTGAGCACGATCGAATAGTTGGTAATTATCAGAAGGGCAAAGCTTAAACAGGAAGTCTGATTGTATACTGCAATGGATGTTTACAGTGGACAATGTGGGTAAACATTTTACTCTCCAAGTGAGTTTGCCTTACCTGGGAGTTTGTTTTATAACCCGATAATCTGACTGCTCATGTTTCTTGACCACTGGAACTGTCTGTTAGTGAAGTTCTCAGATTTGTCCCAATAACTTGAATAATGTATAATCCACAAATCCATTTGTTCATTTTCCACCACTCATCTGGATTGCTTATCTGGGATATGTAGTTCCTCAAGTGTTTTATGGGTCTTAGCTGGGGTTGGATGTGCCCAGAATACCTATAGGAAGGCATCCAGGGGGCATCTGACTACCTCAGTTGGCAAAGTCAAAGTTCCTTCTGGATATCTGAGCTCCAAATCCTATCTAAGTGTGACTCTAGCCACACTGTGAAAGAAACTTTGATCTGCCATCTTGTTCTTTGTCATTATCAAAAACTCATGGCGTAGGTAAGGGGATGGAACAATGCACAATGTTATTATTAACAACAGGAATGATGGCCAAAATGATGACAATAAGACCCAACAGTCTCACTCTAATTATCTTTAAAATAAGAAGAGATCAGGGATCAAAATAAGCGGACTGAAAGATTCACAAGTCAACCACTAATGGTGTTGTCCAGCTCAAGCCAGTACTCACCACTTCAGATTTTAGTCCACATGTGTACCCTTACTTCTAACTGGTATTAACAGTGTTATTAATAAAAAAATATTTTATATAATATAAAAAAAATGTTTACTCCAAAATAGGATATATATATCATGATTTATTGGAAAGATTTAGATATTCAGAACCATCATCTAGCCTGATTGGAATTATCCTTTGTTTCATATGCACATTTTCTGACACTGTGACAATTCGACTGTGATATTGGCAGTTGAATCACGCTCTTTATGTCGAATAATCAACTATTTCGGGTCACCCCTACAACATATACACATGCATATGAATATATCCAAGACACATGCCATGATCATGTCATGCAATTGCTGAATTAGGTTACTGGCACTTTTTTTGGCCCAATTCAGGCACTGGTCCAGCTGTAGTGTGCAGGACTAAGAGGTGTGCAGCTAAAGGTTACGGGAGTGTAGTGTGCCCCCAGCCAGGCCCCCCTCGCAGCGCGCTATAATCAGCTCAGTGTGTTCATTGTGTTTGGTGTGTGATCACTCAAAAACCCTATTGTGAATGGGGATTGGAAACACCAGGACGCTTATGAGTAATGGACAGAGAGGGGTCCCTGTACCCTAACTTACCTTCTCCATCATGCGCAGCAACTGCCCTGCAGGCAGGCGCAGGGGGAGGGTGGGTGAGCCACGCCAGCGGGTGGGAAGGCAGTGGCAGGCCTGCAAGTGTTTGATGCTCGCCCCACCTTACCGGTACTTCACAGCTGGTCATTTGTTTTGCTGTATGTAGCGCGGCATGAGTGCTGGGGCAGCCTTTCTGATCACCTTAAACATGCACAGGGGTTTGCGAAACCACGCCGGCAACAAGCCAGTCACATCCTTAGCTCCTAATCAAGGAGCCAGGCAGCATCCCTCCTCCTCCTCCTCCTAGTCCTCACTCCCCTGACCGACCAGAGGAAGGGAATTACATTTCCCATGGGTGGCCTAGTGCTGGGAAACAAGCCCCCACTGGCTTCGTGTTGGGGGGAAGATGAAGATAGCCTGTGGGGTAGATTGAAAAAGTGACAAAATCTTCCCCAAATCAGAGAGGTGACCTAGCCCAGATTGTTTGGCAGATTAAAAGTCTAAGTTTGTGATACGTTTCATTTGTCAGACTACAGTGATTGATTTGTGCTCTAAACTCTTTTTAAGTGCAGTGGCATCACAGCATTCACAGGGGGCTGTGTCACTTCCAATGACATTAAGAACACTGAGGTAGAGACATAGAGGATCATACCTCTATCTACGCACAATTTCTATGTGTTCCATCCCAATATCTAGTGATGAAAGGTTTAGTCGATTAATCAATGTATTGACAGTTTTGATAAACATCTTTTATCAAACATTCACAGTTCTAGCTTCTCAAATGTGAAGATTTTGGACGGTGGTGTAACAAAACAAGGAATTTGACGACATCACTTAAGGCTCTGTTTAATCACAATGGTCATTTTACTTTTTTGTCATTTTATAGACTAAACAGATAGTTGTTGGTTAAAGGAAGTTCTTCAGATATCTACAAATATATTTAAATAGTTTGCTTGCAGAAGAAAAATTGTCTTACAAACACGTTTTCAACATGTAAATCAGTCATTTGTTTCTGTGCTCATATGGGTACATGGTGGTGCCGTAAATGTGGCTGTGCAAGACACCTTCAAGATAAACAGTTTTCAAATGCCTGCATTAGTAAAGAACTAGTTTGAGCATTGCATTGAGATGGTGCAGTAACATTGACATAGCTCCTCTCTATCAAGAGTATTATCTAAATTATGTTATTCCACTAAATCTTTTGTGAAGGCTCCATAAAGAGTGGGTCATTTAAATAGGCACTGGATGCCTCTTGCTCGATTCTCTGACCCCGTGAAGGTCACTGTCAGTCTTTGTTGTAAAACTTTATGGGATGAAAGAATCCCCAACTGAGTGAAGACCTTGGTCTGTAATTGCTCGATACCCTTCTGCTTAATACCAGAGAAAGAGAGAGACGCTGAGGCTCAGACAGCGAGAGAGCACAGATGAGATTGAGTGACATGGAATTGAATATTCCGGATGATTCAGTTGGACGCCGCGATCGGGCTCATCCTCTATTGTTTTTTTTTGTATTGCCACAGATGGGATAAGAGTGTGAGGGGCTTTTGTTGTCTCCATGCTCATCTCTGGTCCGTTCTTTATGATCCCGATGTCCCTGGTCTATTCTACACAGAACCAGCGATTGTCTGTGCAAACAAAACCTCCCTCCCAAGTGATCACTTTCATTGAACCATAGACACTGTATGAAAATATGTACTCTGGCATTCAGGCAAGGGAAAGGCCAGTCGTCAACAATACCTTTGCCTTTTTTCAATTCACAGCGCACGTCAAAAGACAAGGTGGTGAAAAATATGGCGCAATTG